>CM031372.1:81148764-81736476 GCA_018208015.1 Medicago ruthenica | reverse complement strand
TGGGTTTTAGAACCCTCCTTGCTTAAGCTTTGAGGTTTATAGTCATTTGATCATTTTTGTGATTCATAGAACCCTAATTCCCTTTGATGGTTTTTCCTTGATTAAACATGTTATAAGTTGTTCATAGGACTTAGAAATATGCCATAAGCTGTATGATGTTTGGGTGTGTTGGATTGTGCCAAAAATGGTGAAAATTATGCTTTGAAACTGCCCTATGCTGTCCAACTGCAGGTAAAATCGTGTCACGATTTTACAACCGTGTCACAATTTTATAGGCAGTGCAAAACACGAGTTCTGGGCATGGAATCGTGACACGATTCCAAAATCGTGTCACGATTTTGAAGGGGACAGAATGTGGAAAATTTTCAACTTCTATTGCACCATTTCAGCCATCCAATGCTATCCCAAACTCATTAAGCGATGTGTAATGGCTATGTATCCCTTTTAAATGTTAAAGGACCTATCCCTTAGAGTATGATTAGATCATTAGGGAAGGCTTATAGCTTGATATTTGAGAGCCTATTGAGGTGAACAAAGTTATAGAAGTGTTCCTTTGGAATACATAGGCATGGAAATGTTTCGACAATCATAGTTACAGATATGTTCATAGTGTTGGTTCTCCAACAATCATAGGTGACTCATGAGAACGATGAGCCAAGAATCATAGGTTATATGTCATAGGAATGTTATACGATTATAGTACTGATTATATGTCAAAGTTAAAGAATTAAAGATCAAAGATATTGGCGTGCTTGCACGTTTCACAGTCATAGGGCGTGTTCATCAGACTCCGGGATTCGCCGGATGGGACTTCTCCGAGAGGGTTGTCCACACGTTTCATAGGGAGTCCGGTGTTAGCCTGATATGATAGGAATTTCACCAGTTTATAGGGAGACGTATCTCGGGGTTGCTCCACCCGGGGTGCCCTACGTAAAATGAACTCAGATAATTGTTTGTTCAACGCTAACAGCTAACATAAAACACTTTATTTGTTTTATGATTCATAGTTATAGTTACAGTTATAGAAAGTTTACAGTTACAGGCAGGTTATAGTTAAAGTCATAGGCAGGTTATAAGACTTGGCGATTCTAGAATTCCCCTAAATTGCCAAGGTAGGCATGGCGACCCTAGGTTCCCTGTGGTTGCCAAACAGTAGGTTGGGTAGAGCTCACTGAGACATTATGTCTCATCCCATTCCTTCTGGTGCAGGTTCACAGGCAGGATCGCAATCAGCACGCAACAAGGGTAAGGAAAAGGCTACGGACTGATCGTGCTGTTGTTATATGTTATGGATGGTTGTATTATATGGATGTATCATATGGTTGTACATGTATCAGAGATGTTGTTTAACTTTGGATTGTAATATTATAATGTGATGTAATATATTTGAATGAACTTTTATATTGTAAATTAATGTATCTAGTACGAAATTTTAATACTCGTATAAGATCCTAGGCAATCTTAATGTAATAACCCACTTATGCGAGGCATTTAACAGTGTTACAGGAATTAAACGTAGTGGAATGGCAAAGTCGTAAATAATGAGACAATGTATATAAATGGATAAATATGAATCTTTTCACAATTATCACATTTCCTCTTCTCTATAAAATCAGATTTTCCCCTCCTTCTCTCTAGATTTTCGACCCACCCTATCCTTCATCCTTAATCCATCAATCTCATCCTTAAACACTTGGGTTTCAAGCAATCAAGGCTTTGGAAGAACTTGGAGCAAGAAAAACCAAGAAAAAGGGAAGTTTACAAGTTAGAGTTTTGGATTGAAGCTAAGCCAGCTTGCTACCAGTTATAGGTGAGCTCATCTTGGGTTTTAGAACCCTCATAGTGTGAGTTTTGTGTGTTAATTCATTATAGGAAAAGTTATAGAAAGTTAGAGTTTTTACCCTAATTTCCTTGCTAGCCATAATCCTTGCTTGTGAATGTTTTTAAATGATGTTTTATGATGGAAAATCGTTTTTAACATGTTTAGGAAGCTTGGGTAACCTTGAATGGGGAAAAATGGTGGAAAATCACATTTTTACACATTTTTCTACTGATACGGTCGCTGTAGCGACGGGCTGTCGCTTGTAGCGACCAGGCAGGAAAATTCCCTGCCTACCCGCGCTTCAAGCGACCACACTGGCGCTTGTAGCGACCAGGGGCGCTTGTAGCGACCAAGGGGGCGCTTGTAGCGACCAACCCTGGACAGCCCAACTTCGTTGAGCTGTTCTGGGGGTCTTGGTGCGCGTAGGCATGGCTTTTTGGCAACTGATTTTTTATATATATTTTGGAAACTTTGCCCACCATTTAACTCATTCTAAATGCTTCCCAAAGGTCACAAAAGTATAGAAGTAAGGATTATGCAAGGCTTGGAAATGTAGAGTTGAGGTTTATTAAATAGGCAAACTTCTTATAGTGGCATATGACAACGATATGCCTAATTCCTTGATAGGAAAAATGAGAGTTATAGGATGAGAAACAAGTTCATAGTTTTATCCACTTTAGGATACAAAGTAATAGGAATGGTTTAACAATTATAGTTTCACATAAGTTCATAGTGTTGATTCTCCAATAATTATAGGTGGCTTATGAGAACGATAAGCCAAGATTTAAGAGTTACAGGTTATAGGTCACAGGAATGTTATAGAATTAAAGTGGCAATTTATATGTTTATATGTTATAGTTAAAGAATTAAAGATTAAAGGCATTGGCGTGCTTGCACGTTTTACAGTTACAGGGCGTGTTCATCAGACTCCGGGATTCGCCGGATGGGACTTCTCCGAGAGGGTTGTCCACACGTTTTATAGGGAGTCCGGTGTTAGCCTGATATGATAGGAATTTCACCGGTTTATAGGGAGACGTATCTCGGGGTTGCTCCACCCGGGTGCCCTCCGTAAAATGAACTCAGATTAATTGTTTGTTCAACGCTAACAGCTAACATAAAACACCTTATTGCTTTATGTTTTACAGTTATAGTTACAGGCAGGTCATAGTTAAAGTTATAGGCGTGTTTATAAGACTTGGCGATTCTAGAATTCCCCTAAATTGCCAAGGTAGGCATGGCGACCCTAGGTTCCCTGTGGTTGCCAAACAGTAGGTTGGGTAGAGCTCACTGAGACATTATGTCTCATCCCATTCCTTCTGGTGCAGGTTCACAGGCAGGTTCGCAATCAGCACGCAACAAGGGTAAGGAGAAGGCTACGGACTGATCGTGCTGTTGTTAACTGTTTATAGTTTGAATGTATTATATGGTTGTACGTGTATCAGAGATGTTGTTTAACTTTGGAATGTAATATTACAATGTGATGTAATATATTTGTAAAAACTTTTATATTGTAAATTAATGTATCCAGTACGAAATTTTAATACTCGTATAAGATCCTAGGCAATCTTATTATGGGTGTTACAATTTGGTATCAGAGCAGGTCGATTCAGACCGTGCCTTGGGTCATTAAAATACAATACAAGTTTGTGGATCTCTTGGATCCGGGACATTATTCTAAATGTTATATTTGGTTGAAACTGATCACTTTGACTTGTGTATGACAGTTAGGATAATATGTCCGGGAGGAGAAGAGGTCCTGGCAGGCCTAGATCAAATCAGGCAAATGCTGAGGAAGCCGGAGGAGACCCTAACATGCAGTTTTGGGCTCAAATGATGCAACAGCAACAGGCGTTGCAGCAACAATATCAAGAGCAGCAAGCTCAGGCTGCATTGCAGCATCAGCAGATGATGCTTATGATGCAGCAGCAAGCCCAACAACAGGCTCAAACTCAGCATGAATGGATGGAGATGATGCACCATGGACAAGGTGCCCAGCAGCAGACACCACCACCAGCAGTGGCGAATCCATCTTACCGGGAATTTAACAGAAACCACCCTCCTGAGTTTAATGGAGAGGGTGAGCCTCCAGAAGCCAAGAGATGGCTAAAGCAGATTGAAAAAGTGTTCCGGATGGTGGAGTGCCCAGAGGAAAGTAAAGTGTTATTGGCAACCAACCAGTTCAGAGGCGCAGCAGAAGATTGGTGGGAATCTGCTCAACGCCGAATGATAGCAAATGATGTTGAGATTAACTGGGACAACTTCAAGGAAGCTATGCTAGAGAAGTATATCCCGATGTCCTACAAAGTAAAGAAAGAACAGGAGTTCCTTGAGTTGAAGCAAGGTGGCATGTCAGTCACTGAGTTTACAAAGAAGTTTGAAGAATTGTCGTATTACTCCTCTGACAATGAGTATGCCGGTAATGAGAACTGGAAGATGAATCAATATAGGCGTGGGTTGAGAGGTGAGATTGATACAGCGGTGAGCCTTCAAAGGAATACCAGTTACGACGAGATGGTTCATGATAGTTTGGTTGCGGAAGCGGGTTTTGCTAAGACCGCTAAAGAGAAAGCTGTAGCATATGAAAAGAGGAAAGGCAAATTTCCAGATAGGTATCAAGAGAACAAGCCTAAGGGTTCTCCAAAAAGGGGTAAACAGTCATTTTCATCACAGGCGGTGGTCACTTGTAAATATTGCGGGAAGTCGCATTATGGTCAGTGCATGAGGCAAACAGGAGTGTGTTTCGGGTGTAGGCAGCCGGGGCACATTTTGGCAAATTGTCCAGAAAAGAAAGGTAAAGGTGGAGCTGAAGGTACTACTACAAGCAAGGGTAGAGTGTACTCTCTTGATGGCCAGAAGGCTTTGGCCAATGAAGACTTAATTGCTGGTATGTGTTACTTAGGCCAAACTCCAGTTAAAGTGCTTTTTGATTGTGGTGCTACATGTTCATTTATTTCTTACAAGTGTGTAGAAGCGTTACAGTTATCTATGTCACCGATGGTACCTCCTATGACGATATCCACCGCTACTGAAGGCGGAGTGGTAGCTAATTTTATATGTGAAAATTGCCCGATTACAGTATCTAGTAAGACATACTATATAGACTTGGTGTGTCTTCCCATGATACAACTTGATGTGATCTTAGGAATGGATTGGTTATCTGCTAATCATGTGTACATTGGATGTGCGGAAAAGTGCATTTTTATGCCTACAGATAATACGACCGCAGGTGTGGCTTTATCAGAGTTGATCAACCGCACTCATCAGCTTACTCAGCTTATGTGTGCTCAGGCTAGGGGTTTCTATGTAATGGTTACTGTGACTTCAGAGTCAGAACTGAGTCCCAGTGACATTCCGGTTGTCAGTGATTATTTAGATGTTTTCCCTTCGGAGATAAGCAATTTACCCCCTGAACGGGAAGTTGAGTTTTCCATTGATCTCATCCCAGGATCTGAGCCAGTTTCAGTGGCGCCTTACAGAATGTCACCATCAGAGTTAAAGGAATTAAAGTCTCAGTTAGAAGACTTAATACAGAAACATTTCATCAGGCCTAGTGTGTCACCTTGGGGTGCACCAGTGTTGTTGGTTAAGAAGAAGGATGGTAGTATGAGATTGTGCATCGACTACCGTCGGCTGAATAAAGTAACAATAAAGAATAAGTATCCGTTACCGAGGATTGATGATCTTTTGGATCAACTCAAAGGAGCTTCAGTGTTTTCAAAGATTGATCTCAGATCAGGATACCACCAGATTCGTATCAAATCGTCAGATGTGTCCAAGACGGCGTTCAGAACACGTTACAGACATTATGAGTTTCTGGTTATGCCTTTTGGAGTGACTAATGCTCCAGCAGTGTTTATGGACTACATGAATAGGATTTTTCAGCCCTACCTGGATCAGTTTGTGATAATCTTCATAGATGATATCTTGATTTATTCAAAGGACTCGCAGGAACATGCTCAGCATCTGAGGATTGTTTTGGACATCCTTAGAGAAAATCAGTTGTATGCAAAATTCAGCAAATGTGAATTTTGGTTAGCAGAAATCCAGTTTTTGGGACATGTTATTTCTAAAGGAGGAGTGTCAGTTGACTCGTCGAAGGTCGATGTTGTCCTTAATTGGGCCAGACCAACGAATGTAACAGAGGTTCGGAGTTTCCTGGGTTTAGCAGGTTACTACCGAAGGTTTATTATGAGATTTTCACAGATTGCTTTACCTTTGACACGCCTCACAAGGAAAGATGTGCCTTTCGTCTGGGACGAAGATTGTGAGAAAAGTTTCCGGACTTTGAGGAAGAAATTATCCAAGGCTCCAGTGTTAGCGATACCGGATCCTGAGAAGAAATATGTGGTTTATTGTGATGCGTCCTGTAACACCCATACTAACTTTAACTAGTATGTTAGCATGTGCGTTAAACTGATACTGGATACATTTAAAAATTTCAATAATAATATTACATCACAACAGAATAAATACAAATTTACTCGTTTGTACAATAATCCAATACTATTACAATACTTTTACAAATGTCCATAAAGCTTCTGAGCTGGTACACAACGAGCAAATGCACTCCATCCAGTACCTCTATGAAGATCTTCGTCACGAACCTCTGACTAACCTGTAAACCTGCACCAGAAGGAATGGGATGAGACATAATGTCTCGGTGAGCTCTACCCAACCAACTGTTGGCAACCACAGGGAACCTAGGGTCGCCATGCCTACCTTGGCAATCTCGGGGATTTCCTATGATCGCCAAGTCTTTAACTGTCTTTGACTATAAGTTTTTCTGTAACTATAACTTGAACTGCCTATAACCTTTGCTGTGACTATCTATAACCATAACTGTAATCTGCCTATAACTTTAACTTAGTGATCGAGGGGAAACCTAGGATCACTTTCTGATAACTGTCTATAACTATAACTATGAGTTTCCTGTGACTATAACTGTAACTGTAACTTTGACTATGACTGTAAAACATAAAACATATAAACAGTTCGATAGCAGTTTTATGTTAGCTGTTAGCGTTGAACAAACAATTAATCTGAGTTCATTTTACGGAGGGCACCCCGGGTGGAGCAACCCCGAGATACGTCTCCCTATGACCCGATGAAACTCCTGACAATCAGGCTAGCACCGGACTCCCTATGAAATTGCATGTGGATAACCCTCTCGGAGAAATCCCATCCGGCGTATCCCGGAGTCTGCTGAACATGCCTATGACTGTAAAACGTGCAAGCACGCCAATATCTTTAATCTTTAATTCTTTAACTTTAACGTATGAACATATAATCTGTTACTATGAACATATAACATTCCTGTAACTTATAATCTGTAACCTATGATTGTAGAACATTCCTATAATCCTTGTATTCTAAACTGAATACATCTATGATTTCTTATACCTAAAGTAGGTTCTTGACTTAGTAAAGTCGTCTGCATTCCTAAGAGTTAACAACTCACGTGCAAGGAATCTATCCCTTAAACCTTGCACTCATACTATGATTCTTGTTTTCCTATCAAAGGATTCGACACATCGTTGTCATGTGCCGCTATTAGGGTTTAACTATTCATATAACCTTTACTTCCCATAATTCCCATGCCTTGCGCATCCCTTGCTCCTCTAATTTCCCAATCATTAAAAGCCTTTGGATGAGTTAAAATGGTGGTTATAGTTTCTAAAAAGCATTAGGAGAAAACATTTGCAAAAAGCCATGCCCGCGCGCACCAGAACCCCCAGAACAGCTCAACTAAGTTGTGCTGTTCTGGCTTGGTCGCTACAAGCGCAGAGCCGTCGCTACAAGCGCGGATAGACAGAACCTGGTCGCTACAAGCGCCCAGTTGGTCGCTACAAGCGCAGGCTTGTCGCTACAAGCGCAGACAGACAGAACCTGGTCGCTACAAGCGACAGCCAGTCGCTACAGCGACCGTGACAGCATAAACATGTATAAAAATGTGTTTTTCCACCATTTTTGCCCAATTAAAGATACCCAAGCATCCAAAACATGCTAGGGATGATTTTCTATTACAAATTGATGGTTTAAAACATGTATGAGCAAGGAATTTGCAAGTAGGAAATTAGGGTAAAACTCTAAAACTTCTATAACTTTTCCTATGCAATCAAACACTATAAAACTCACAAAAAGGGATTCTAAAACCCCTAGGGAGCTCACCTTAAACTTGCTTGGTGCTGGCTTAGCTTGCTTGCCCTTCACCTCAAAACCCTAGCTTTTAACTCTTTCCTTTCTTCTTGTTTTCTTTAATTTCTTCATGTTCTAGCTTTCCCACAACCAAGTTTGCTTGAGTCCATGATTAAAGGAAGAAGTTTGATGAATTGGAGCTTGATGATGGCAAGAAGAGGGAGGCGTGTGCCTAGAGAGAGAGGGAGAGGAGTTTATGAATTTTTAGAGAGAGAAGTGGATGAAGAGAATGAGGAAAAATATCTTAATTCCTCCTTTTAACTAATTCTTCCTTCCAAAATTACAACTTTGCCATTCTATACGTTTAACTTCTGTGATACTGATAAAAGTCACGTTTAAGCGGGATATTACACTCTACCCCCCTTAAAAGAAATTTCGTCCTCGAAATTTAGATAATCCTTATTAGATCCTGAAAAGATAAATCCTTTCTACCTCTTTCTCTACTAAGAAAATTTCCAATCCTTTAAGCTTGTTGGAACTTCATGGCAACTCCAAGGCCTGACACGTAGATCAATCACGCACCCCGATTAAGCTATACTGGTTAAAACTTGTCCTTTAGCCATGATTTCCATTTCTGTAAATCCAAACATGTGACAATCTCTTTCCGACCGTAAGGTCTGACGTATAATACATAACTATTGCTTGCTAAGACGTATGATTATCTGAACCAACTTATCCCTATTATCTGACTATGATCTCTGTTCGACATATTTCTTACAAATCGAATTTGAAATTATTGAGTCTTGAATTTCCTTTACTGAATTCTATCGGTTCTCCTTTAATTGACCATTCCATATTACCCTGAAGACGTCGAGTCGACCTGATTTCCTCAGCTATTCCAACCTCCCGAGGAATCTATTACATTACTTTTAATTCAAACGAATTCTTGTCTTTAATTTTCGCCTCGTAAGACAACCTTTTACTGCTACATTCGTATCATTCTTTATATAAATTTAACTTGCACTGAAAAGTATCTGACATCCTGGTGTAACTATTATCACAACCATAAACATTGCTCACATCCCCACTGCGGTACTCCTTAAAGCTTGAGAAATCTATGAGTCACTCATGCTCCGATTAATTAATCAACGATAACAAGTAGCCAAAGGCCTTAGGAACTTTCTCCTTTACCAATACTTTCAAACTTATGAAAATCCAGTATAAGTGACGTATGGCATAAGCCGTCTCACATATCACCATATAATATAGTCCATAGCACATAGCTTCCATACACGATCAAGTACGTGTTCACTACTACCGGATACATGGTACCTCGCATCAACATTGTCCAACTAACGGGACATCATACTTAATAAAAAAAAATATACTTGAGACAAACCACGTCAACCAAGGTCACTCTCTTGACTCTTAATTCATTCTTGTATCCTTTAAACATTCACAATCCCATAACGTAAGTTATGGTTACATTCCGTTGTCGTAATAACTTACTTGTCAAAAGACATTCTCTGTTTTCGAAAAGAATACTCTATCCTGATCGCTGTCAGAATAGCACTTTAAAACTCTTAATCCTTTATCTCATAACTTTAATTCACGTAGCCTTTTACTGTAAACTATGAGAAATCCTCTGATCCGTGTAAAACATTTCCTTCCTTTAACTATGAACATTAAGTTCAAGAATTTCTGAACTCCTTAACCGAGATTTATTCGGCAACAACAAACCTGTTATGCATATGACTCTTCTGTTAAAACATTACCGACTGCGTACCACGATTACTAACACATGTCTCATGACTATAAAAATGTTACACTACTATCTAAGTAGCATAAACTCTGCCTGATCAGTATACATAATACTATTCATAACCTGTTACATGCCTGTTACATGCGACATGCTAGCATAACGTGGATACGATGCGGAATAACTGCATGCCACTGAATAATTCCTCTTTGGTTAAACTCACTTCTCAAGTTAACTTTAAGTTACCGAGCTAAAAAGCTAAATCACCGTATAAAATGTGGCCTCCTTCGCGTGCCATAAACACATCCTTTAATTTCTCAAACCGCTTCGATTCTCTTATCTCATGAGTTTCGAGGTCTGAAACATCCCTCGACTAATCTATTAAAATCTCCTGTTGGAACTGACGATAAGTTCAAGTCATCACTACTTACAATCATTCTGTAACTTGAGAATTAATCTCTGAATACCTTTCCTGTAATTCATTTGGCAAGGACTTCACAAACATCCTTTTCTCTAAACTTCAGCTTTGATTGTCTGTTAACTCATAATTGGGTTACTTCTCCGCTGCGCAACTCTGATTTAAACAATTAACCTTGGGATAGAAGTAATACACCACTATTACCATATAAATTCTCCTTGGCCAATCCTTTGACTTTATAACTTCATAGTTACCATGTAAGACCATTTTACATTAAAACTTCTCTTGTGGTTTAACTCACCTGTTAAACTCACTGAGTGCTCGACGCTTGACTTTGCATTTCCTTTCAAATATAAACAAAATTCTTGCTTTCACGAATTACACCAAAACCTGTAAACAGTCTTTAACAATAAATACGAGTCCAACGGTGCTCCTGTTAAAACAACTTAAGTTCATACATTATTCACTTGTGGTAACTTCTAGAAACATTCTATGACTCCCGAAAATTCTCGTCTTTCATATACTTAATCGATTAATGAATCGAGTCTCAACCTATAATCATCCGTAAGGATTTCACATCCACGACCTTTTCCCAAGACACTTAGGTCCACATAACTCTAACATAACTCTTGATTACTCCTCGGGTTCTTCCGGAAATAATCCGTCTGGATAAAACTCAACTTTTACCAGCTCTCCTATAAATCCAAACACATACTACACCTCTTCGAGTATCCGATTAATAAATCTGTAAGCTTCAATACTTAACATTTTCCATTGGATCCTTCCTATAACTTATTACTGTAATCACAATTCCATTCTAATCTTGTTATCTGAATAATAGTCCATCTAACTTCTCGACCGTTGCCCTCTTCATGGTTTCGAACAATCCAAGGTATGTATTTTCTACCATCTTAACATATACCAACATAGTGTGATCTTTGTCGGCTTACCCGAATACGTGTGCAAGGAGCTCATCGAAAGAGAATATAGAACTCCTTAACTTCAACCATAACTTTAACTATAACTTGTATATAAGTGACGATCTTCCTGCTTAATCCTTGAAACCGGTCTGCTATAATCCATCAACATAAGATTCAATCCTTAATCCATAAATAAGTCTCTTACATATCGGATATCAAATCTCATCCGGTCAAAGTGCGCAAGTCCTTCCATCCTTACACGCTTTATCCTTACTGAAAGTCCAGAGCTTCCAATCGTTAATTGGTCATTCCTTAGTCCAAGTCGCTGGGTTTGGTACCGTAATTCTTTACCTCTGTACCCGGAATAAAACTCTATTCCACTTTAACTTTTCAAATTGCGGTTCCCGTTGAGATTCCAAAACATTCCTTAGAGTATTTCCATAGTTCTTTACTGTTCATGTCTCCTCGGAGAAGGCATCGTCCAATGATGCGTCCAACTAGGTAAGGTACCTGACCTTACTCTTTAATACCTCTTATATTCCTGAAACTTTGCCGTTAACTGGCTCAGTTACTTCACTGTTAGAGAACCATCCTTTGACACAAAACACTTTGCCAAATTCGTCTTAGAATCTGACGTCTTAACCTTCACCCTTTGAACACTTCTTTCCTCCTTGGTCACATTCAGCTCTCGGATATTTGTCCTAACTGTCATATACTAGACTGAGTTGATCAGGCTCAACTAGATGTGACCTTTAGAACAACATCCGGAACCCAATGATTCCACTACTTTTATTGAATCTTAAACGACCCATGGCACGGTCTGAATCGACCTGCTCTGATACCAATTGTAACACCCATACTAACTTTAACTAGTATGTTAGCATGTGCGTTAAACTGATACTGGATACATTTAAAAATCTCAATAATAATATTACATCACAACAGAATAAATACAAATTTACTCGTTTGTACAATAATCCAATACTATTACAATACTTTTACAAATGTCCATAAAGCTTCTGAGCTGGTACACAACGAGCAAATGCACTCCATCCAGTACCTCTATGAAGATCTTCGTCACGAACCTCTGACTAACCTGTAAACCTGCACCAGAAGGAATGGGATGAGACATAATGTCTCAGTGAGCTCTACCCAACCAACTGTTGGCAACCACAGGGAACCTAGGGTCGCCATGCCTACCTTGGCAATCTCGGGGATTTCCTATGATCGCCAAGTCTTTAACTGTCTTTGACTATAAGTTTTTCTGTAACTATAACTTGAACTGCCTATAACCTTTGCTGTGACTATCTATAACCATAACTGTAATCTGCCTATAACTTTAACTTAGTGATCGAGGGGAAACCTAGGATCACTTTCTGATAACTGTCTATAACTATAACTATGAGTTTCCTGTGACTATAACTGTAACTGTAACTTTGACTATGACTGTAAAACATAAAACATATAAACAGTTCGATAGCAGTTTTATGTTAGCTGTTAGCGTTGAACAAACAATTAATCTGAGTTCATTTTACGGAGGGCACCCCGGGTGGAGCAACCCCGAGATACGTCTCCCTATGACCCGATGAAACTCCTGACAATCAGGCTAGCACCGGACTCCCTATGAAATTGCATGTGGATAATCCTCTCGGAGAAATCCCATCCGGCGTATCCCGGAGTCTGCTGAACATGCCTATGACTGTAAAACGTGCAAGCACGCCAATATCTTTAATCTTTAATTCTTTAACTTTAACGTATGAACATATAATCTGTTACTATGAACATATAACATTCCTGTAACTTATAATCTGTAACCTATGATTGTAGAACATTCCTATAATCCTTGTATTCTAAACTGAATACATCTATGATTTCTTATACCTAAAGTAGGTTCTTGACTTAGTAAAGTCGTCTGCATTCCTAAGAGTTAACAACTCACGTGCAAGGAATCTATCCCTTAAACCTTGCACTCATACTATGATTCTTGTTTTCCTATCAAAGGATTCGACACATCGTTGTCATGTGCCGCTATTAGGGTTTAACTATTCATATAACCTTTACTTCCCATAATTCCCATGCCTTGCGCATCCCTTGCTCCTCTAATTTCCCAATCATTAAAAGCCTTTGGATGAGTTAAAATGGTGGTTATAGTTTCTAAAAAGCATTAGGAGAAAACATTTGCAAAAAGCCATGCCCGCGCGCACCAGAACCCCCAGAACAGCTCAACTAAGTTGTGCTGTTCTGGCTTGGTCGCTACAAGCGCAGAGCCGTCGCTACAAGCGCGGATAGACAGAACCTGGTCGCTACAAGCGCCCAGTTGGTCGCTACAAGCGCAGGCTTGTCGCTACAAGCGCAGACAGACAGAACCTGGTCGCTACAAGCGACAGCCAGTCGCTACAGCGACCGTGACAGCATAAACATGTATAAAAATGTGTTTTTCCACCATTTTTGCCCAATTAAAGATACCCAAGCATCCAAAACATGCTAGGGATGATTTTCTATTACAAATTGATGGTTTAAAACATGTATGAGCAAGGAATTTGCAAGTAGGAAATTAGGGTAAAACTCTAAAACTTCTATAACTTTTCCTATGCAATCAAACACTATAAAACTCACAAAAAGGGATTCTAAAACCCCTAGGGAGCTCACCTTAAACTTGCTTGGTGCTGGCTTAGCTTGCTTGCCCTTCACCTCAAAACCCTAGCTTTTAACTCTTTCCTTTCTTCTTGTTTTCTTTAATTTCTTCATGTTCTAGCTTTCCCACAACCAAGTTTGCTTGAGTCCATGATTAAAGGAAGAAGTTTGATGAATTGGAGCTTGATGATGGCAAGAAGAGGGAGGCGTGTGCCTAGAGAGAGAGGGAGAGGAGTTTATGAATTTTTAGAGAGAGAAGTGGATGAAGAGAATGAGGAAAAATATCTTAATTCCTCCTTTTAACTAATTCTTCCTTCCAAAATTACAACTTTGCCATTCTATACGTTTAACTTCTGTGATACTGATAAAAGTCACGTTTAAGCGGGATATTACACGTCCTCTAAGGGACTAGGCAGTGTGCTTATGCAAGAAGGTAATGTTATAGCTTATGCTTCTCGGCAGCTTAAATCTCACGAGGAGAACTACCCCACTCATGACCTTGAATTGGCAGCAATAGTTTTTGCTCTGAAAGTATGGAGACACCATTTATATGGAGCACAATTCGACTTGTTCAGTGACCACAAGAGTTTAAAGTATTTGTTTGATCAACGAGAACTGAACATGCGACAGAGGAGATGGATGGAATACCTAAAGGATTTTGATTTTGAGTTAAAGTATCACCCGGGGAAGGCGAACGTAGTTGCTGACGCCTTGAGCAGGAAATCTTTGATTAGAGCAGAAGTGCTGATGCACACTTGTGGGTTGTATGAGAAATTTAGAGACCTTAACCTCAGCGTTACTGAGATGGGTAATGGCACTCGGTTACAAAGATTAGATGTTACCTGTGATTTGCGGTCCAGAATCACACAAGCTCAAGAATTGGATATGGATCTTCAGAGGAGGATTGGGCATTCAGAATTTTCAAGGGCATCTGATGGTACTCTGCTATTTGAAGGTAGAGTTTGTGTTCCTAATGATGCTAGTTTAAAGAGGTTGATTTTGGAAGAGGCACACAAGAGTAGTTTCAGTATTCACCCAGGTACCACTAAAATGTACCAAGATTTAAAGAAAGATTATTGGTGGCCGGGAATGAAGACCGATATTGTAGAATTTGTTTCACGTTGTATTGTGTGTCAACAAGTGAAGATAGAACATCAGAGACCTGCAGGGATGCTTGTACCATTGGAAATCCCTCAGTGGAAATGGGAAGAAATCTCTATGGATTTTGTGACAGGGTTACCTCGGACTCAACGGGGACATGATTCGATTTGGGTAGTTGTCGACCGGTTAACTAAGTCCGCTCACTTTTTACCGGTTAGGACTACGTACATGGCTGCTCAGTATGCAGAATTATTCATAGCGGAGATTGTGAAATTACATGGTGTTCCAACCAGTATTGTGTCAGATAGGGATCCTATCTTTACTTCTCATTTTTGGAAAGCTTTTCAAAAGGCTTTGGGAACAAGGTTAAAGTTGAGTACGTCCCATTATCCTCAAACAGATGGGCAATCTGAGAGAACCATTCAGACGTTAGAGGATATGCTTCGTGCATGCATTTTAGAGGATGGAGGAAGTTGGAATAATCATCTGCCTTTGATTGAATTTTCGTATAATAACAGTTACCATTCTAGTATTGGAATGGCACCCTATGAGGCATTGTATGGCAGGAGGTGTAGAACACCGCTTTGTTGGTCAGAGGTTGGAGATAAAAGTATTCTGGGACCTGAGATTATTCAAGAGACTACTTTAATGATTAAATCCATTCAGGATAAGATCAGAACTGCTCAGAGTCGACAGAAGAGTTATGCAGACAAGAGGCGAAGACCTCTAGAGTTTGAAGTGGGAGATCATGTTTTCTTGAAAGTCACCCCTAAGCTGGGACTACGAGGTGTTTTCAGGACAAAGAAATTAAGTCCAAGATTTATTGGGCCATTTGAGATACTCAAACGAGTCGGACCAGCAGCTTACCAATTGGCTCTGCCACCGGCGATGTCAGGATTACATGATGTTTTCCATGTTTCACAGTTGAGGAAGTTCATTCCTGATCCTTATCAACCAGTAGAGTTGGAAACCATCGACTTGAGATCGGATTTGACCTTTCGGCCCGAACCGGAACGGATTATTGAACGTGATGTCAAGGCATTGAGGAACAAAGAGATTCCAATTGTTAAAGTTATATGGAAAGGTTCTCCCTACGGCGAAGCTACGTGGGAATTGGAATCAGAGATGCAGGAGAGTTATCCACATCTTTTTACAGGTAAATTCTAAATTTCGAGGACGAAATTTCTTTAAGGGGGGTAGAGTGTAATAACCCACTTATGCGAGGCATTTAACAGTGTTACAGGAATTAAACGTAGTGGAATGACAAAGTCGTAAATAATGAGACAATGTATATAAATGGATAAATATGAATCTTTTCACAATTATCACATTTCCTCTTCTCTCTAAAATCAGATTTTTCCCCTCCTTCTCTCTAGATTTTCGACCCACCCTATCCTTCATCCTTAATCCATCAATCTCATCCTTAAACACTTGGGTTTCAAGCAATCAAGGCTTTGGAAGAACTTGGAGCAAGAAAAACCAAGAAAAAGGGAAGTTTACAAGTTAGAGTTTTGGATTGAAGCTAAGCCAGCTTGCCACCAGTTATAGGTGAGCTCATCTTGGGTTTTAGAACCCTCAGTGTGAGTTTTGTGTGTTAATTAATTATAGGAAAAGTTATAGAAAGTTAGAGTTTTTACCCTAATTTCCTTGCTAGCCATAATCCTTGCTTGTGAATGTTTTTAAATGATGTTTTATGATGGAAAATCGTTTTTAACATGTTTAGGAAGCTTGGGTAACCTTGAATGGGCAAAAATGGTGGAAAATCACATTTTTACACATTTTTCTACTGATACGGTCGCTGTAGCGACGGGCTGTCGCTTGTAGCGACCAGGCAGGAAAATTCCCTGCCTACCCGCGCTTCAAGCGACCACACTGGCGCTTGTAGCGACCAAGGGGGCGCTTGTAGCGACCAACCCTGGACAGCCCAACTTCGTTGAGCTGTTCTGGGGGTCTTGGTGCGCGCAGGCATGGCTTTTTGGCAACTGATTTTATATATATATTTTGGAAACTTTGCCCACCATTTAACTCATTCTAAATGCTTCCCAAAGGTCACAAAAGTATAGAAGTAAGGATTATGCAAGGCTTGGAAATGTAGAGTTGAGGTTTATTAAATAGGCAAACTTCTTATAGTGGCATATGACAACGATATGCCTAATTCCTTGATAGGAAAAATGAGAGTTATAGGATGAGAAACAAGTTCATAGTTTTATCCACTTTAGGATACAAAGTAATAGGAATGGTTTAACAATTATAGTTTCACATAAGTTCATAGTGTTGATTCTCCAATAATTATAGGTGGCTTATGAGAACGATAAGCCAAGATTTAAGAGTTACAGGTTATAGGTCACAGGAATGTTATAGAATTAAAGTGGCAATTTATATGTTTATATGTTATAGTTAAAGAATTAAAGATTAAAGGCATTGGCGTGCTTGCACGTTTTACAGTTACAGGGCGTGTTCATCAGACTCCGGGATTCGCCGGATGGGACTTCTCCGAGAGGGTTGTCCACACGTTTTATAGGGAGTCCGGTGTTAGCCTGATATGATAGGAATTTCACCGGTTTATAGGGAGACGTATCTCGGGGTTGCTCCACCCGGGTGCCCTCCGTAAAATGAACTCAGATTAATTGTTTGTTCAACGCTAACAGCTAACATAAAACACCTTATTGCTTTATGTTTTACAGTTATAGTTACAGGCAGGTCATAGTTAAAGTTATAGGCGTGTTTATAAGACTTGGCGATTCTAGAATTCCCCTAAATTGCCAAGGTAGGCATGGCGACCCTAGGTTCCCTGTGGTTGCCAAACAGTAGGTTGGGTAGAGCTCACTGAGACATTATGTCTCATCCCATTCCTTCTGGTGCAGGTTCACAGGCAGGTTCGCAATCAGCACGCAACAAGGGTAAGGAGAAGGCTACGGACTGATCGTGCTGTTGTTAACTGTTTATAGTTTGAATGTATTATATGGTTGTACGTGTATCAGAGATGTTGTTTAACTTTGGAATGTAATATTACAATGTGATGTAATATATTTGTAAAAACTTTTATATTGTAAATTAATGTATCCAGTACGAAATTTTAATACTCGTATAAGATCCTAGGCAATCTTATTATGGGTGTTACACTTAATATGGGTGTTACACAGGTAGTAATTTATGATATGAAGAAGCTCTTCTAAATGACTCCTAGATCTAGTTTTTTTAATCTGTGTTGGTTTTTAGATTTTGCCATGTGAATTGAAAGCTAAAGATTATAAATTTACATTACTTTCATTTTGGTTGTTAGAGCAAGAGAGCTTCTTTTTATAATTGAATCTGCTTTGTATTTTTTAATCCTGATATGGGCTACTTAGATTTTGATTTTTTTCTCAAATGGCAGATACAACAATAAGACTTATTTTATTTTCTTATAAGTACCCTACCTGAGCATACATTCCTCTTCCTTGGTGCTGGAGAAGTAAAAATATAATCTGTTTTCCTTCTTATTTGTACTTGATAAGTAACAAATGATATTCATGCTTCTTTCCTTGCCAGATGAAGTAAGACTATAATCTGTTTTCCCTACATTAGCCTGTCTAACTCATTTTTGGTTATGATATCAGGCAGGAACTGGTATAGCAGAGCTAATTGCTCTTGAGATGTCAAAACAGGTGAATTAGCTATTCATTATTTATATACCAGTACCGCTGGTTTCTTTTCTCATTTTTTACTTACAATTGGTGATGTTCTTCTATTTATTTCTGTTATTTCTATTGCAGACTAAGGCACCTATAGAAGAGAGTCATAAGAAGATATGGCTTGTAGACTCAAAGGTAGTGGAAAACATGATAAATTTTCATGGAAAATATTATTTTGAAGATATCATTTTTTAAAATTTCAATTTGACTCATTTTTTCTTAACTAATTTATTCTCTTACAGGGTTTAATTGTTAGTTCACGAGCGAATTCACTTCAACACTTCAAGAAGCCTTGGGCTCATGAACACGAGCCTGTTAGCACTCTCCTAGATGTTGTTAAGGTATCAAAATATTGTTGGATAGGTATTTCATACCAGATAGTACATATTTTCTGATAAACAATTCATTAGGTGATAAATCAATTGATAGTTTAGCTCTCTTCATAATTGAACTCTTTTCATAGTTAATATTCGTGTTAAATTTGTCTATGCATTGTACATGAATGTTTGAACTGGGTCTCAATCTTATTATATGTTGGCGTTCTGTTTGGTACCAAATTTATGATTATTTTTGAACTTAGATACTTTGGTGGTTTCATCTAGGTACGAGCTCGGTCGCCAGCCAGCTAACACAAAACTATCAAGCAACAAGACAGTGAGGAGGATTCGTGTTAGAGGTGGAAATGTGAAGTGGAGAGCTCTGAGATTGGATACCGGTAACTTCTCATGGGGAAGTGAAGCTGTCACTCGCAAAACCCGATTGCTCGTTGTGGTTTACAATGCTTCCAACAATGATTTGGTGCGAACTCAGACTCTTGTGAAGGGTGCTATTGTTCAGGTTGATGCTGCTCCTTTCAAGCAGTGGTACCTTCAACACTATGGTGTTGATATTGGTAGGAAGAAGAAAACTGTTGGCAAGAAAGACGAGGTAATGTTATTTGAATCTTCTCTGCTTATTTTTTTTTCTTTTTTTATGCGCCGCTTTCTTTGATATTATAAAGATCAGCTAATCACTTGGCACATGTTGCTCCTGTATATTTATGCCCACAATTTTTATATACTGGATTTGGTTGTTTAAATGTTATCTGGCTTGGGATATGATGATATTAAAAGCAAATTACTCTGAATTGTATTAGTTAGTATGATGCATTACACGTAGTTTATGAGCAATGATTTGTTAATAATCTTCTATGATGTATTTAAGTTGTCATCTTTCAGCTATGGAGCATTGTTCACCGCTCAGATGATGTAGTGCCTCCCATCCTCCTTCACATCCACATTATCATGATGATTTGAAAAACAGCCATGTACTCATTACATTCTTGTTAATGTAGTTTCAGACTAATTTTTGGTATTCAAATGACTTTGTAGTTTTAGACTAATTTGTAATTGGAAAGTCCTATTTTTTGTTATGTTAATCCATTATGATTGTGGTAAATTTGATGTGTTATTTTGATTTCTTAGTATTCGGCGCAAAATAGGGTGTGAGATGGACGACCAGGAGTAATAAAAAAAGTACATTTTGGGTTGTTCTGCATCTGTGCATGAATCTGTTTACTGGGTATACAGTAAAAATTAGCAAAAAAAAAAAAATTATAGCGTCGGCCAAACCGACTCTAATATTTAGTTGACTTGTTTGACTGTAGAGTGGGTTGGCCGACTCTAAAAAATTTAGTTGACTGGTTTGAAGTTGACTTTAGCGTTAGTGTAGCCGACTCTAAATTTTATAGTTAGCGTCGGTCTGGCAAACTCTAAATTATTTATTGACTTTTTTATTTTGAAATTAATAGCGTCGGCTGCGCGAAGAGTCGGTTTTAGAGTCGGTTTAACCCACGCTATGTTAGCCTCGGAGGGCATATAGCCGACTCTACCCAGTAACTTCGAATTTTTTAGCCTGCCCCCGACCCCGATGCTAATCCAACGCTAAATCTGTGTTAGCGTCGGTTTTAGCCCTGTTAGAGTGGGCTTTTGGCCGACGCTAAATCGCAGTTTTCTTGTAGTGAATGTCAGCTGCTCGGGATGTAGCCGAACTTGCCACTGACGACATGATAAAAGATAAATGTCAGCTGCTCGGGATGTAGCCGAACTTGCCACTGACGACATGATAAAAGATAAATGTCAGCTGCTCGGGATGTAGCCGAACTTGCCACTGACGAACTTGCCACTGATGACATGATAAAAGATAAATGTCAGCTGCTCGGGATGTAGCCGAACTTGCCACTGACGACAAAAGGTAAATGTAAATGCTGGATGAAACGTGAAAGCTGGATGAAATATAAAAGCCGGATGAAAGATAAATGCTGGATGAAAGATAAAAGCTGGATGAAAGATAAATGCTGGATGAAAGATAAAAGCTGGATGAAAGATAAATGCTGGATGAAACATAAAAGCTGGATGAAAGATAAATACTGGATGAAATATAAAAGCCGGATGAAAGATAAATACTGGATGAAAATATAAATGCTGGATGAAAGATAAATACTGGATGAAAATATAAATGCTGGATGAAAGATAAATGCTAGATGAAATATAAAAGCCGGATGAAAGATAAATGCTGGATGAAAATATAAATGCTGGATGAAAGATAAATGCTGGATGAAATATAAAAGCTGGATGAAAGATAAATACTGGATGAAAATATAAATGTTGGATGAAAGATAAATACTGGATGAAAATATAAATGCTGGATGAAAGATAAATACTGGATGAAAATATAAATGCTGGATGAAAGATAAATGCTGGATGAAATATAAAAGCCGGATGAAAGATAAATGCTGGATGAAAATATAAATGCTGGATGAAAGATAAATGCTGGATGAAATATAAAAGCTGGATGAAAAATAAATACTGGATGAAAATATAAATGTTGGATGAAAGATAAATGCTGGATGAAACATAAAAGCTAGATGAAAGATAAATGCTGGATGAAACATAA
Organism: Medicago ruthenica; assembly: GCA_018208015.1. Taxonomy (NCBI): domain Eukaryota; kingdom Viridiplantae; phylum Streptophyta; class Magnoliopsida; order Fabales; family Fabaceae; genus Medicago; species Medicago ruthenica. The sequence continues at coordinate 81,715,079 of CM031372.1, read as the reverse complement.
AAGATGGATGAAAGATAAATGTTGGATGAAACATAAAAGCTGGATGAAAGATAAATGCTGGATGAAATATAAAAGCTGGATGAAAGATAAATACTGGATGAAAATATAAATGCTGGATGAAAGATAAATACTAGATGAAAGATAAATGTTGGATGAAAGATAAATGTTGGATGAAAGATAAAAGCTGGATGAAATATAAAAGCCGGATGAAAGATAAATGCTGGATGAAATATAAAAGCCGGATGAAAGATAAATGTTGGATGAAACATAAAAGCTGGATGAAAGATAAATGCTGGATGAAATATAAAAGCTGGATGAAAGATAAATACTGGATGAAAATATAAATGCTGGATGAAAGATAAATATTGGATGAAAGATAAATGCTGGATGAAACATAAAAGCTGGATGAAAGATAAATGTTGGATGAAACATAAAAGCTGGATGAAAGATAAATGCTGGATGAAACATAAAAGCTAGATGAAAGATAAATGCTGGATGAAACATAAAAGCTGGATGAAAGATAAATGTTGGATGAAAGATAAATGCTGGATGAAAGATAAAAGCTGCTTGTTAACGAACTACCACTTGGCATAAAGAAGGTGACCTTTCTGGACCAGACACACTGGGGCCGACACTTGGGGGGAAAAATGTTACAAGTTATTCATGATTGATTGATATGAAAAGATAATTGAAGCAAGACTCATGGTGGTTAATGCAGCGAATGATATTGTCTTTATTGTATATGCATGAATGTATGAATGCATGAATGAAGACACGACTTGCATGACCGTATGGATGATTGACTTGTAAGATTGTATGGAAGACTGACTTGTATGATTGTATGAAAGACTGACTTGTATGACTGTATGATAGACTGACTTGTATGATTGTATGACTAATAAACTTGACGAGACAGGATGGGATAGGTAAGATGGAAAGTGACCCGACGTCGCATTGCAAACACTCGGCAATCTTCAATGGGGAGGATGTCACAGGGGACATATCAAAACGATGATGGGGTAAAGCCCGACATATGCAACAACTGGTGGGGAGCAAACACTTCCTGTGGGAGACGTGTTAATCCATAGACCTGGCAGAAGAACTGGTGTTTCTGTGGTCATGCTTTTTGTCTTTTCTTTTTTGAATCCCTAACTTTTGCCTGGACCGCCCTTTCGGGTTTTCAGTCCACCGGGAATATGTTCTTTCTGTATGCCCCTAATTTTTGCCTGGACCGCCCTTTCAGGTTTTCGATCCACCGGGACGCTCATTTTTGCCTAAGCCGCCCTTTCGGGTTTTCGACTTACCGAGCTCTTTTCTTTTTTCTTTTTTTTTTTAAGCAATTGACCATGTTCAACCTGCAGATTTTACCCGTTCTTGGGACAGATGTTGACGCACACTTCACTTATTCATGAGTTCAAAGAGAATGTGTTTGTTGTTTATGCTTTCCAAAAATATAAAAAGATTTATGATTTATTTTGAAAAAAGTTTTGCTTCAGGTACTACCATCAAAAATAGAAGAAATTTTATAAACAGAATAAATGGGAGTTCCAAATAAAAGGCACAGGCTCAAATTTATTTAACAGAGTGGTGGCCCGCCAATGGCGTGGCTCCACGGATCTCACAAAGTTTGGAAAATGGTAAATATAAGGGGAAGGTACATTGAACACAATAACCGTTATTCTCCCTAAAAACTTTGAATTCCACCATTTAGATGCTTCAGATTCAGAGTCTCTTTGACCGCCAATGTGCCCCAAGTGAGTAGAGATCAGACCAATGCAGTTACTTTGTCTTTGGATCCTTAACTTTTGCATAGATCGCCCTTTCGGGTTTTAGACCTATCAGGATGATTATTTTCTGTTTCATGTCTCTAATTTTTGCCTGGACTACCCTTTCGGGTTTTCGATCCACCGAGACGCTCATTTTTGCCTACGCCGCCCTTTCGAGTTTTCGACTTACCGAGCTGCTCTTTTATTTTGTAGACAAATTATTTCTTGACTGCATCGGCGTTGATAGGACGGGGAAACTCATCACCATCCATAGTCGTGAGGGTCACTGCACCACCGGAGAACGCTCTCTTGACGATATACGGGCCTTCATAATTAGGCGTCCATTTGCCCCTGGAATCGGGTTGAAAGGATAAAATCTTTTTGAGCACAAGGTCTCCTTCTCGAAATTCACGGGGACGAACCTTCTTGTCAAAGGCTTGCTTCATCCTCTTTTGGTATAACTGTAAGAGAAGGGGGTTGCCCCTGCTGATGTGCGCACCGAAGTTCGATACTCATGCAAAATAAAAGGGAGCATCTCATGCCAATCCTCGTAGGTGACCACCATTTTCTGCCCTATCTTCATGATGTATTTTCTCTTTTTTTTTGTTTCTTCTTTTTTTGCAGCTTCAATGGCATCATTCATCTGTGATTTGACCAGGAATATTGTAATGGCAGTTCTCCTGAACCCAAGTTAATCCTTTCATATACTAATAACCGAGAGATCTTTTCGCGAATCGCTTCATCCTCTTCCTCCTCAGCTTCGTAGACAGGGAAATCAAAGTTGGGAGAGACAATAGGGTTACAGTGTTCAACGGGTTTATTGATGTTTCAGTCTGCATATGATTGATGATTGATTTTAGAAAATGAGTAAAAAAACGCAGACCTTTTGAAATTGATTGAAAATAAAATAAAAATATTTTTTTTTGGGTTTTTTGTGTTACCATTTTCCTGAAAAAAGCAAAGAATAAAAAGACATAGTCGGGGACAAAACGACTTTTTATTTGATGATGGCAATGCATAAAGCAAAAAAAAAGCCCTACAAAAGTTCACTTTCGTATCGGGCGGAACGAAAGGATTTATATATATATATATATATATATATATATATATATATATATTTAAAACGAAAAGCAAAAACAACAAAATGTTATTTGGAACAATGAATAGCGGAAGGGACGTCAACAGCGACCCAATTGAGGCAAAGTCTGCTATGTGTCACAAAACTAGCTGCCACCTCCTCAAGATTGTCTTCAACTAGGTAAGCCTCTGAACAAACTTGCACCATATTAACAGATGCAGTCCCGTGATCCGGTAGTGGATTAGCTTGCACATTGGAGTTCACATCTTTGAAGGACAGGACATTAGCCTGGATCAACCTTTGGACTTCAGCTTTCAAGGCGTAACAACGCTCAATGTCGTGACCGGGTGCCCCTTGATGGAAAGCACAAGAGAGATCAGGTCTATACCCACGTGGCAACCTTTCAGGTACCGGAAGAGGCGCCTTAGTTTGGACAAGATTTTTCTCAAGCAAAGTGGGAAGCAACTCTGCATATGCCATATGGATTGGATCAAAATGGGATATCCACTGAACCCGATTTTGTTGGGCGAGCTGTTGGGGAGCCTGTTGTCGAGGCTGCTGTTGGAATTGTGGCCAAGGCTGTCCATGGGCCACCATACTCACCTCTTGCTCTTTCTTTCTTGAGAAGCCATTCCCAAACTCCTTTGTACTACTGGCAGCAAAAGCACTTTCCATAAATAAACGTCCCTCTCGGACTCCTTCCTCCAGACGCATTCCCATATTAACCATTTCAGTGAAATCACTAGGCGCACTTGCAATCATCCGCTCGTAATAGAATGAACCAAGAGTATTTAGGAAAATCTTGGTCATTTCTTTTTCCTCTAGAGGTGGGTTAATCTGAGCAGCAATCTCCCTCCATCTTTGGGCATACTCTTTGAAAGTTTCCTTATCCTTTTGAGCCATGGCCCAGAGTTGGTCTCTGTCTGGGGCCATGTCCAGGTTGTACTTGTATTGGCGAAGAAAGGCTTCTCCCAAGTCATTGAAAGTTTGGATCCTAGTGCTGTCCAAACTCATGTACCATTTTAAAGCGGCGCCAGTCAGACTGTCCTGGAAGTAATGGATGAGTAGTTGATAATTATCCGTCTGGGTAGACATCTTCCTAGCATACATTATCAGGTGGCTTTGAGGACAAGTGTTCCCCTTGTACTTCTCAAATTCAGGGACCTTAAACTTGGGCGGGATCTTGACATTCGACACTAAACAAAGGTCGTGGGCATTTTTCCCAAACAGATCCTTCCCGCTGAGGGCCTTGATTTCCCGTTGCATCTCGTCAAACTTTTCTTGGAAGTCATCCATCCGATCTTGAGCCCCTACACTTTCTGTGTGAAAGATAGGTTCATTGTCGTACTGGGTGGTATGAATCACTGGAGCTGAAAAAGCCACAGTAGCCTGAGGAAAAGTAACACCGGGTTGAGGAGCAGAAGTTGCAGCATGAATATGGATGAATCCTTCACCGGAGCTAAGAGGCATGCCCCAGGGATATCCGTCGGGCATTGTGTATTGTGGAGCACTGGTGTGCGCTGTCGGAGCCAGAGTAATAGTAGTTGTCAACTGAGCTAGAGAGCTAGGGGAAGGAGATGGTGGATAAACTTGTGCGGCTGCCAGCAGCTTTACCAACTCTGTCAATTCTTCGATCTTGGTCCGCATGGATGTCATTTCCTCCCGGAGTACCTGATTCTCTTGTTCCAAATGTTCCATTCTTTTTCTCTGATATGCCCTAGTGTTGTATGTGTAAGTCGGTTTCTGCCGAGGACGTCGGGCCACTTTCTTGGACTAGGCAGATAGACCTTTGGAAAAACAAGACGTGAGACTCGACTTGAGAAACTATGAATGCGATATGATGCATGATTATGTTTATGCAAAAAGAAGAAAGATTTGTTATCGAAGGACTTTGTTGAAGTAATTGTAAACATCATAGTTTGAACATTTCATTTGAGCACCAAGGCCTTACAAAATAGTTCTTTTTTAGAAACCAAGCCAAGGGAACAATTCAAAAGTCCTTTAGTGGAAGCTAAATTTTTAAAAGAAATCTAAAGACTCATAGCTTCCTTAAATTCAACAAATCAGGGCTCTTGAAGGTGTATTTCCTAGTGCTCCTCTATGATGTTTAAAAAAAACTTGTTTAAGTCCTTCGATAATTGGATGAAAAAATATTTATGAATGAATGCATGCATGCATGATTATGCTAAAGAAGCGGAGAAAACATGGTGAGGTTAGGTCCAAAATGTTGGAGTCACGGGTAAACACGCCATTTGGTAAGAACTATGGTTTCACATGTACCTGTATCACGGGTTCTACCAGGTTCCGAAAGTCCTCAACCCCTTCCAAACATCATCGGGTTACGAGATTGACTCCCGGTCCAACAATACTTGTAAGAAAGTCTCGTTTGAGTGTAGTATCGCGTATCAACTAATTCAAGATTACTCTTGGTTAGCCACCGCACTACATCCTAAGAGGCCAAGATGGGTTAAGTGTAACTAAAGGTCCTCAACTTCATAGGTCACTTGAAAATAATAATGCCGGACATGACTACTCATGCGGACATAATAATACTTCCAAGATTCCTCTATTGAGCGGGGTTATCACATGTGCGACATCCGAAATTTACCCTCGGAAAGACACTTTGATTATACCACCATCCTATCTGATGTTTCCCTCAAGCCCGGGTGTAAGACTTATCTCACCACTCACGTAAAAGGAAAAAAACACATATGCACATATTTACATATTTTTATTTTAAGCAAGTTATAGCACAAAATAATTAAATAAATTCAAGTTAGGCTCAACCCTCTTAGCACATTCTCCCCAGTGAAGTCGCCATTTCTGTCGTGGTGATTTTCGGAGATCAAGCTATTGATTAGCGTTGACTCACTAATCTTATTTCACGACTGAACTTTTAATTTTTAAAAAAAAAAGTGGAAAAAAGTTCTAAATTACCACATTTTTCAAAGATTTAGGGTTCGGGGGTTAGTTACGTTCAGGGAAGGTATTAGCACCCTAAACGTTCGTAGTACTTGATAAGTGCCAGAAAGTGGATAAAATACTCATTTAATTAAGGCACTTATGTAACTTGTTTTACAAGTTACCTTAGGATAAGCTCATATTTATGGTTAAATTGCAATATTTGTGATCCTAAGTCTTACCCCATGTTATTATGCAGGAAATTTATGCTTGATCATGCTGAGTAAAAGAACATGAAGTTTTTATCAAAGCCATCGCTAGAAGCGCACGCTTCCTCGCTACAAGCGAGGCTAGGCAGGGAATTTGGAGACTTCATCGCTTCAAGCGCCAGATGCCACGCTTCAAGCGAGCTTAGGCAGGGAAATTGGAGAGTCCATCGCTACAAGCGATGGACCGATCGCTTCAAGCGACCAAGGGCGGTTTAAGGTTCCATGCTGACATGGAGCTCTCCCATTGGCCAACAAACTTCATCGCTACAAGCGACCAGCTCATCGCTTGTAGCGAGCGTGCAATATTTCAGTTTTATAAAAGCATTTTTAGCTTTTTTTTCAGTGAGAACTGGATCATTCTCTACTTCCATTTTAGGGATTGCTTTTAATTCAGTTTAGTAATAGTTTAGGACTTAGTTTTAGGGCTAGAAGCTATGATCTTCAAGGAGCAAAAGGATTGAATTGTGAAATCAACCAAAGGCTTTGGGAAATCAAGACTTGGGCTATGATCTTCATCTTTTCTTTTAACTTTTGTATAGTTGTCAAGAAAAGGAACAACTAACTTCCCTTTGTTGGGATTGGAGGTAATCTTTCTAGCTTTGATGTAATACATGATTATGTGAATATATGATTTAGCAATTTATGTGTTTATGAAGTTATTCTTGCATTTCACTCTCATGCTTGATTCAATTGATATTGACAAATACTTTTGAATCTATGTTTAAGAATAATCTTCTATCAAAATAAGAAAATCTAGAAATGGATTTGGGTTTTGATAATCGCATAAAGTTTCGGATCGTAATGCTTTAGGATCGTTTGATTGATTGGGAAATCGTCGATTAAACGATACGATCGATCTCACGATGTCATTTGGGAAATCAATGACGTTGTCGAGCGATACGTGATATTTTCGCTAAAACGCTAAATTCATATGCATGATTTATAGATTATATTCTTTGCAAGATTGATGAACTCTAATTTCAACGCTTTGATACCCTATTATTTTGTCGTTTTATTTCCGCAATTAAATTCAATTAGTTTATGAACACAAGTTATGAAACCCTTAACTCAAAACAATACCGATTGTTGAACGGTTCGAAGTAACGCACCTAATCCCTGAGGAGACGATAATTGAAAATACTTACTTTTGTTGTTTGAAATACTGCGACAACAAAATGGCGCCGTTGCCGGGGATTAGTGTTTAGTTATTTTGAGCATCACAATAATTGATAGTGTTTTGAGCTTTTGTAAATATCTTGTTAATATTTTTGTACATTAAACTGTTTGTGCATTAACCCTCTTTACAAAGCAAAGAAAATTTTCTTGTTAGTTACACTTGTTTCAGATTCTCAACATTGGAACAAATCATGGCTGATCATCATGATTATTTCAACTATTATAATCCATACGAATATGAATCATATCAACAACATCAACAATATCCGTCTGAAGATGAACAAATGGAAAGAACGGAAAATATTTTGAATATGTTCATGCAACAATCCATGATCAATATGCAAAATACCAACCACAGATTGAGAGCCTTACCATGCCAACTGGAGATTTTGCAAGTTCAATTCAATTTTCTACCAAGAGTCATGGATGTTCAGACCAACAATCAATCCGTTTTGGAATTCGGAGAGATTGTTGAAGACGATATTGATGAGAGTGAGGAAGAGACGTTATTTGAAGGATGTGGTATAAGGACATTAATGGAAGAATTAGAGATACCACACAAAGATGAACTTCCTCAAGAAAGGTCAAATCCTGAAAAGGCCAGCATTGTTGATAGTAAGAAAGAGATGGATCTTGAGAAGACGGAACAGTTTCTTAACAAGGAAGAAACGTGTAAAAAGGAGGGGATGAAAGTGAGCAAGGCGGAACTTGAACGTGTACAAGATTGTATTTGTTCCTTGCTCAACTTATTCTGGATAGTGAGGTTATGGACTCCACATCAGCTGTTCTGCAAGTTCATGGAATTCCTCCCACAACAAAGGAGTACTAAAGTTGATGTGCTTTTCGTCTCGTTTTGGCCACCCTAACGAAAAAGGCGTCGAGCTAACGACGTAAAACAAGCGCTTGTTGGGAGGCAACCCAACTATGTATGTTTATTGTTTTTAATTAGTATTTTAGTTTTGAATATCCATTCATGCATGTAGGGATAGTGGCAAGGGCTGAAATTTTAAAATTTATGTTTACTGTCATGGTCGCAACAGCGATGGATCTCATCGCTATAGCGACGAGCTTCAGACTCTGTCGCTGTAGCGACGCATCTTTCGCTTGTAGCGATGGAACCAAATTCTGACAGTACAGTTTCCAAAGCCACTTTGAACCCTTATGTACTTTGGATAGTTTTATTTTGGTTATTATGTTTAAGTTATTATGTTTAATTTAAATTTTGTTATTTATTTTTGAATAATTATCCCAACAATTTGGAAAGAAAGATGACAAAGATTCAAAAGCAAAGTGCTTGTTTGAAAGCAAAGCATTGAGCTTAGAATCAGTTGAGTGATAATGATAGAATGAGTGATAAAGCGCCCAGCTAAGGTACTCATTTTCTTGTTTTTCTAGGTATATTCTTGAATGTGAATAAGTTCTTTACACACAAGTTTAATCTATTCAGTTTTACGCAAGCATATGTTTAGTTTTGAACCAATTTAGAACTAGCCAAAATGTGAGGAATCCTCAACCTTTGTATATATATGCAGGAGACCAACATATCATGTTTAACTCAGTTATTTTATGTTAAATCTATTGTTGTTTTAAATTGTATAAAAGCATTGAAATGATCAAGGCAATTTTTTTGAAATTGAGTGAAACACTTGACCAAATAAACCTACCCTGTGAGAAGTGAGTATCTGTTAACCCCTCTGAGCCTATTGAATCAGAATAGTTAGCCATGAACTGTCAATTTTCATAAGCTCAATTGCTTATTTAAATTGCCGGAGTTTGTAAAAAAATTTCAGTTCATAGTTAACTCTTTATTGAATTCTGATATTGTTTTCTTGTGAACCCTTATCCATCGTGTTTATTGACCTTTGCCATAATGATAAAGGAACATTCGATTAGGGTGTCATTGAACTAAGTTGGGGAGAAAGGGAGGTTGTGTTTATGTCAAAGTAGTGGTGAATGATGATAATTGATCTTGACAACAACAAAAAGAAAAAGAAAAAGAAAAAGAAAAGAAAAAAGAAAGAAAAGCAAACCAAGAAAAAGAAAAGAGAAAAATGAAAAGGTTTGCAATAATTCAAAGAAAAAGTTGTCAAGATCAATCAAGAAAAGAAAATATTGAAGTTCACCGAGAGTTGTATTGGAAAAAGGAGGAAGTTTGTAAATAGATTGAATGTTCCTCTTGCTTGGCCATTTGAATTCAATTTCCCACAAATGACAATTCTTTTGTAACCTAGCCCAATTATAACCCTTAAAGACCTTTTGATCAATGCCTTTTATGCTTTTAGAAATGATATTTAGATGGACACATAATTTAATTAGAATGTTATCATGTTTGTTGGATGAGTGTTCATACCCTCACAATAGATTTCAATGTGTTCATATACTTTATATAGAAGTGTGTTAGGTTTGGTTCAAATTTAAACATGTTGCTTGTTTAGGATTGTGTGATTTGATTCTTTGTGTTTAGAACTAGTTCACATTTATAGTATGTATCTCGTTTAATGAGAAACTGAACTCTAGCTAGCGCAGTCACATTTGAATCACTCATCTGACACTTATTTGCTTCAAACTTTTGATTCTTTTGCATTCTTGCTCAAAACCATGTTTAAAGCTTGTTTCCTTATTTGTTGTGTCCTTTGTTTGAGGACAAACAAAGATTTAAGTTGGGGAGTGTGATAAGTTCCAGAAAGTGGATAAAATACTCATTTAATTAAGGCACTTATGTAACTTGTTTTACAAGTTACCTTAGGATAAGCTCATATTTATGGTTAAATTGCAATATTTGTGATCCTAAGTCTTACCCCATGTTATTATGCAGGAAATTTATGCTTGATCATGCTGAGCAAAAGAACATGAAGTTTTTATCAAAACCATCGCTAGAAGCGCACGCTTCCTCGCTACAAGCGAGGCTAGGCAGGGAATTTGGAGACTTCATCGCTTCAAGCGCCAGATGCCACGCTTCAAGCGAGCTTAGGCAGGGAAATTGGAGAGTCCATCGCTACAAGCGATGGACCGGTCGCTTCAAGCGACCAAGGGCGGTTTAAGGTTCCATGCTGACATGGAGCTCTCCCATTGGCCAACAAACTTCATCGCTACAAGCGACCAGCTCATCGCTTGTAGCGAGCGTGCAATATTTCAGTTTTATAAAAGCATTTTTAGCTCTTTTTTCAGTGAGAACTGGATCATTCTCTACTTCCATTTTAGGGATTGCTTTTAATTCAGTTTAGTAATAGTTTAGGACTTAGTTTTAGGGCTAGAAGCTATGATCTTCAAGGAGCAAAAGGATTGAATTGTGAAATCAACCAAAGGCTTTGGGAAATCAAGACTTGGGTTATGATCTTCATCTTTTCTTTTAACTTTTGTATAGTTGTCATGAAAATGAACAACTAACTTCCCTTTGTTGGGATTGGAGGTAATCTTTCTAGCTTTGATGTAATACATGATTATGTGAATGTATGATTTAGCAATTTATGTGTTTATGAAGTTATTCTTACTTTTCACTCTCATGCTTGATTCAATTGATATTGACAAATACTTTTGAATCTATGTTTAAGAATAATCTTCTATCAAAATAAGAAAATCTAGAAATGGATTTGGGTTTTGATAATCGCATAAAGTTTCGGATCGTAATGCTTTAGGATCGTTTGATTGATTGGGAAATCGTCGATTAAACGATACGATCGATCTCACGATGTCATTTGGGAAATCAATGACGTTGTCGAGCGATACGTGATATTTTCGCTAAAACGCTAAATTCATATGCATGATTTATAGATTATATTCTTTGCAAGATTGATGAACTCTAATTTCAACGCTTTGATACCCTATTATTTTGTCGTTTTATTTCCGCAATTAAATTCAATTAGTTTATGAACACAAGTTACGAAACCCTTAACTCAAAACAATATCGATTGTTGAACGGTTCGAAGTAACGCACCTAATCCCTGAGGAGACGATAATTGAAAATACTTACTTTTGTTGTTTGAAATACTGCGACAACAAAATGGCGCCGTTTCCGGGGATTAGTGTTTAGTTATTTTGAGCATCGCAATAATTGATAGTGTTTTGAGCTTTTGTAAATATCTTGTTAATATTTTTGTACATTAAACTGTTTGTGCATTAATCCTCTTTACAAAGCAAAGAAAATTTTCTTGTTAGTTACACTTGTTTCAGATTCTCAGCATTGGAACAAATCATGGCTGATCATCATGATTATTTCAACTATTATAATCCATACGAATATGAATCATATCAACAACATCAACAATATCCGTCTGAAGATGAACAAATGGAAAGAACGGAAAATATTTTGAATATGTTCATGCAACAATCCATGATCAATATGCAAAATACCAACCACAGATTGAGAGCCTTATCATGCCAACTGGAGATTTTGCAAGTTCAATTCAATTTTCTACCAAGAGTCATGGATATTCAGACCAACAATCAATCCGTTTTGGAATTCGGAGAGATTGTTGAAGACGATATTGATGAGAGTGAGGAAGAGACTTTATTTGAAGGATGTTGTATAAGGACATTAATGGAAGAATTAGAGATACCACACAAGGATGAACTTCCTCAAGAAAGGTCAAATCCTGAAAAGGCCAGCATTGTTGATAGTAAGAAAGAGATGGATCTTGAGAAGACGGAACAGTTTCTTAACAAGGAAGAAACGTGTAAAAAGGAGGGGATCAAAGTGAGCAAGGCGGAATTTGAACGTGTACAAGATTGTATTTGTTCCTTGCTCAACTTATTCTGGATAGGGAGGTTATGGACTCCACATCAGCTGTTCTGCAAGTTCATGGAATTCCTCCCACAACAAAGGAGTACTAAAGTTGATGTGCTTTCTGTCTCGTTTTGGCCACCCTAACGAAAAAGGCGTCGAGCTAACGACGTAAAACAAGCGCTTGTTGGGAGGCAACCCAACTGTGTATGTTTATTGTTTTTAATTAGTATTTTAGTTTTGAATATCCATTCATGCATGTAGGGATAGTGGCAAGGGCTGAAATTTTAAAATTTCTGTTTACTGTCATGGTCGCTACAGCGATGGATCTCATCGCTATAGCGACGAGCTTCAGACTCTGTCGCTGTAGCGACGCATCTTTCGCTTGTAGCGATGGAACCAAATTCTGACAGTACAGTTTCCAAAGCCACTTTGAACCCTTATGTACTTTGGATAGTTTTATTTTGGTTATTATGTTTAAGTTATTATGTTTAATTTAAATTTTGTTATTTATTTTTGAATAATTATCCCAACAATTTGGAAAGAAAGATGACAAAGATTCAAAAGCAAAGTGCTTGTTTGAAAGCAAAGCATCGAGCTTAGAATCAGTTGAGTGATACTGATAGAATGATTGATAAAGCGCGCAGCTAAGGTACTCGTTTTCTTGTTTTTCTAGGTATATTCTTGAATGTGAATAAGTTCTTTACACACAAGTTTAATCTATTCAGTTTTACGCAAGCATATGTTTAGTTTTGAACCAATTTAGAACTAGCCAAAATGTGAGGAATCCTCAACCTTTGTATATATATGCAGGAGACCAACATATCATGTTTAACTCAGTTATTTTATGTTAAATCTATTGTTGTTTTAAATTGTATAAAAGCATTGAAATGATCAAGGCAATTTTTTTGAAATTGAGTGAAACACTTGACCAAATAAACCTACCCTGTGAGAAGTGAGTATCTGTTAACCCCTCTGAGCCTATTGAATCAGAATAGTTAGCCATGAACTGTCAATTTTCATAAGCTCAATTGCTTATTTAAATTGCCGGAGTTTGTAAAAAAATTTCAGTTCATAGTTAACTCTTTATTGAATTCTGATATTGTTTTCTTGTGAACACTTATCCATCGTGTTTATTGACCTTTGCCATAATGATAAAGGAACATTCGATTAGGGCGTCATTGAACTAAGTTGGGGAGAAAGGGAGGTTGTGTTTATGTCAAAGTAGTGGTGAATGATGATAATTGATCATGACAACAACAAAAAGAAAAAGAAAAAGAAAAAGAAAAGAAAAAAGAAAGAAAAGCAAACCAAGAAAAAGAAAAGAGAAAAATGAAAAGGTTTGCAATAATTCAAAGAAAAAGTTGTCAAGATCAATCAAGAAAAGAAAATATTGAAGTTCACCGAGAGTTGTATTGGAAAAAGGAGGAAGTTTGTAAATAGATTGAATGTTCCTCTTGCTTGGCCATTTGAATTCAATATCCCACATATGACAATTCTTTTGTAACCTAGCCCAATTACAACCCTTAAAGACCTTTTGATCAATGCCTTTTATGCTTTTGGAAATGATATTTAGATGGACACATAATTTAATTGGAATGTTATCATGTTTGTTGGATGAGTGTTCATACCCTCACAATAGATTTCAATGTGTTCATATACTTTATATAGAAGTGTGTTAGGTTTGGTTCAAATTTAAACATGTTGCTTGTTTAGGATTGTGTGATTTGATTCTTTGTGTTTAGAACTAGTTCACATTTATAGTATGTATCTCGTTTAATGAGAAACTGAACTCTAGCTAGCGCAGTCACATTTGAATCACTCATCTGACACTTATTTGCTTCAAACTTTTGATTCTTTTGCATTCTTGCTCAAAACCATGTTTAAAGCTTGTTTCCTTATTTGTTGTGTCCTTTGTTTGAGGACAAACAAAGATTTAAGTTGGGGAGTGTGATAAGTGCCAGAAAGTGGATAAAATACTCATTTAATTAAGGCACTTATGTAACTTGTTTTACAAGTTACCTTAGGATAAGCTCATATTTATGGTTAAATTGCAATATTTGTGATCCTAAGTCTTACCCCATGTTATTATGCAGGAAATTTATGCTTGATCATGCTGAGCAAAAGAACATGAAGTTTTTATCAAAGCCATCGCTAGAAGCGCACGCTTCCTCGCTACAAGCGAGGCTAGGCAGGGAATTTGGAGACTTCATCGCTTCAAGCGCCAGATGCCACGCTTCAAGCGAGCTTAGGCAGGGAAATTGGAGAGTCCATCGCTACAAGCGATGGACCGGTCGCTTCAAGCGACCAAGGGCGGTTTAAGGTTCCATGCTAACATGGAGCTCTCCCATTGGCCAACAAACTTCATCGCTACAAGCGACCAGCTCATCGCTTGTAGCGAGCGTGCAATATTTCAGTTTTATAAAGGCATTTTTTGCTCTTTTTTCAGTGAGAACTGGATCATTCTCTACTTCCATTTTAGGGATTGCTTTTAATTTAGTTTAGTAATAGTTTAGGACTTAGTTTTAGGGCTAGAAGCTATGATCTTCAAGGAGCAAAAGGATTGAATTGTGGAATCAACCAAAGGCTTTGGGAAATCAAGACTTGGGTTATGATCTTCATCTTTTCTTTTAACTTTTGTATAGTTGTCATGAAAATGAACAACTAACTTCCCTTTGTTGGGATTGGAGGTAATCTTTCTAGCTTTGATGTAATACATGATTATGTGAATATATGATTTAGCAATTTATGTGTTTATGAAGTTATTCTTGCTTTTCACTCTCATGCTTGATTCAATTGATATTGACAAATACTTTTGAATCTATGTTTAAGAATATTCTTCTATCAAAATAAGAAAATCTAGAAATGGATTTGGGTTTTGATAATCGCATAAAGTTTCGGATCGTAATGCTTTAGGATCGTTTGATTGATTGGGAAATCGTCGATTAAACGATACGATCGATCTCACGATGTCATTTGGGAAATCAATGACGTTGTCGAGCGATACGTGATATTTTCGCTAAAACGCTAAATTCATATGCATGATTTATAGATTATATTCTTTGCAAGATTGATGAACTCTAATTTCAACGCTTTGATACCCTATTATTTTGTCGTTTTATTTCCGCAATTAAATTCAATTAGTTTATGAACACAAGTTACGAAACCCTTAACTCAAAACAATACCGATTGTTGAACGGTTCGAAGTAATGCACCTAATCCCTGAGGAGACGATAATTGAAAATACATACTTTTGTTGTTTGAAATACTGCGACAACAGTACTCTACGAGAAGCTCTTGATTTTATTTATTTATTTTTGGCTATAACTTGCTTATTATTTTTTTTAGAGAAAGAATTAAAGTAGTGAGAAAAGAAAATGTTTTTTTTTATTATTTTTATGATTTGGAAGGACAGGGTCCTTTGCCTACGTACCCGTGAGGGATCAAAACATCGTAGTTCAGGGTAAAAATGACGGTTGATTTGTTTTGTGTTTTTTTATTGGTTTTTTTAAAAAAAGTTTTAAAGATAAAATAAAGGCCAAGTGGCAAAATGAGATTGGTTTGTGTATTTTATTTTTGAAAATGATTAAAGTGTAATTAAAGTAGATTAATGATTTTTTTAAAGAAAATAAAAGAGAAAAATGGACACTTGATTGAGAATCAAGGTTTGTTTAAGAAAAAGCTTTTTTTGATTTTTGGATTATTTGCATGTTCTTGTTTTTTTTGTTTTTAATAATAACTAAATAAGACTAAACGTAACAAAAGGTTAAAAACGAGGGATTTCTGTGGTCACGTTGGATCACCACGAAACCCTTTTAAAATTAAACTAACCTAATATTTTTGTATTTTTTTGTAAAGCAATATAAATAAAAAAAAGAAATAAAAGACATAAAGCGGAATAAATAAATTGAGTGTCAGTGCAAATTCTCATTTATAATTACATTGTACCTAAATACATTCTAATAAAATGGAATAAAAATGACAAAATGATAAACAAAATTGCAAATGCATGAAAATGAATATACTAAGAATAAAACTAAAATGAAAATGCATGAAATAAAAGGAAAATAAAATAAAAATAAAAATGCATGATGTGTTAAAAATAAAGGCATTAAAATAAAATGCATGAGAATAAAAGGACTAAGATAAAAATGCAAGAAAAGAAATAAAAAAAGGAGAAAATAAAAGATGAAAAATAAAGGGGAAAGGGGGTGCAAGAAGCAGGAAATGGGGTGTACTTAGCAGGCAGAATAAAAAAACAGGAAGAGGGGACTGGGGCGTGTAAAGCCCATTGGGCTAAAGAAGGGGAAAATAAACCAGACCGGTTTGGTTCAAAAGAACCAAACCGGTTCAGGGCCCATAAATACCCAAAGGGCCGGTTTTTTTTCTCATTTTTGCAAAGGCCTTCTCTCTCTCTAACTCACTTCTTCTCTCTTCTCCCACCTCTCTCTAAAAAAACAGTCCGGCCATGGAAAGTATTCCGGCGCGGCGGCCGCCGGCGGCGCCACCGCGCCGGAGTGGTTTTCACTCCCTTTTTTTAAAAAAAACTTGTTTTTTAAACTCTCCTCCCTCTCCTCTCCACACTTCTAAACTTATTTTTTTCAAAAGAAAGATTAAAAGCCCTAGATCTACACTTAAAAGCAAGTAAATTCGAATTCTACCTCTCCCTTTTTTTTGATTCAGACTTGGGGGTTTTGTTGGGCTCTTTGTTTGTGTGGTTATGTGGGTCGCGTGTTTGTGTGGGGTGTGAAGGCCGAACGGCTGTGTTGTTGGTATGTGGGAGAGGCCGTGAGTGGTTGTGGGTGAGGGGGTGTGATGGTTGTTGGATCGTGTTTTCTGAGTAGTGAGGCCGCGGCGGCGCGTGTGGTGAGGGAGTTAGTGGCTGCGGCTTTGGTGGGTTGGTGGGTTGTGGGAGACGAGGGTTGATTCGGTGTTGTATGGTTGTGGATGGGTGAGTATGGAGGGTGTTGCTAAGTGGTGGGAGATGGGGGCGCGTGGAGGATGGCTGGATGTTTGGGGGATTTTGTTTTGTGTATGGTTTATGGTTTTATGGTTTTGGTGACTGTGTGTTTTTGCTGTATGTGTGTGGCAGTGTGATGGGCGATTGTGAAAATCCTCTGTGTGAATAGTGGTTCTGACCGTGTATCCCCCCCTTTTGCTGATGACTGACTGACTCTAATATACACTAATTTGTCATCACTGTCCATAAAGGACAATGAATGACAGCTTAAATGACAAATTAAAACAAAATAAATATTAACAAAGTCTTCTCTACAAAAAAATAAAAAAGGGTCAGCTGTTTAAAAAAGGTAAGTAAATAAAAGAAAAAAAATAATAAAAATACTAAATAAAATAACAATAAAAATATTTAAAAGAATAAAAATAAAGATAGAAATAATAATAAAAACAAAAGACGAACCCGGACGAAATTAGAAAAAAAAAACGTGGTATTTTAAAATACCTCTCTGTCGAAATTTCGTCTGAGACGACGAAAAATTCCGAACTAAAAAGACGAGTAAAAAAAATAAATTTTAGGTCAAAAATTGGGGTATGACAAAGACGATAACAAGAAAGACTTCTTGCTATGAACATAGATCTTTGAGCGTTGAGAGCAAATATCTATCTACAATTCTTGTCATAAGCCACAACTCAACTTAGATTAAGAGCTACTTAAGTCTTAACCTAGTAATGTTGCATGTTAAGTACTGTGAGTGAACCCCGAAAGGTGTGTCGTCCCATGTTAACATATCGAGGAAGTAGTTGAGCAAGAGATTGGGAATCTAGGAACCTTAGTTCTAATGTTTGAAAATTTCTTGAGGAAATTTGAAGAGTCTTATGAGTCCATCATTAAAATTATTGAGGAATACTACATGTATGTACCTTCTGAAGTCAATAGGAATGGTCATGGAGTTTTTCCACTCCATTTGTCATGTGAATGCACCTCGCTAAGTACTTGAAGAAATTCTAAATAGACATTCAAGATCACACTATTTACACACTTTAGAGGTCTTTCAGGGATGTAATGTGACTTAGGTTAAGGTGAGATATATTTGAGAAAGTAAACTTGTAAAACAACTTGAAGTAATTAGATTTTAACCTACGGATCCTAAACTGTGAAGCATTACCAACTTTCCTTCCTTGTACCAAAACAAGATGGGTACTAGTAGAATTGCTTATTTTGTGTTTTGAAGAGATAAACTTTTGGCTGTTGATTTTTTTATACCAACTTTTTAATGGTTCGTCTTCATTTTTCATTCTTTTTCTTTTTCTTTTCTTTTCTTTTCTTTTGATAACCAAGTTCTATTGATACCACACCCCCAAAACTTAAAATGTTGCTAATTTTACTATATTCTTTTTTGAGGTTATAATCTAATGCAGGCAGAAGATAATCGTGGTTATCACCAAATTCAACATTTTATTTTCCTTAGAAATGACTTGCCGATATGTGGTTGAATCGGTTAGTTCAAATACTACTTTTAGTCGAAATGAGCGAACATCAACAACAACTTTTTCCGAGGATGGATGCAATTAAATATTGGGCTTAATTGCATGTTTGGTCCCTTATGTTTATTTTAGGTTTCAAGCTGGTCCCTTATGTTTTAAAAGTTTCAGTTTGGTCCAAAACGTGTATTTTAGGTTTCATGTTGGTCCCTTTTGTTTTAAATGTTTTCAAGTTGGTCCCTTATGTTTGCAACGTTAGCATAAGTTGGTCCCTTTCAAGTTGATTTTTTACACCTGAAAGTAGGATTTTGTATTAAAATTTGAGCTCCAATTATGTTCACATTCAGATTCAAATTGAAATTGCATGGAAAAAGACGGGAATACCTCCTAGAACATGTTTTGGACCAAATTGAAACTTTTAAAACAATAGGGACCAACTTAAAACCTAAAATAAACATAAGGGACCAAACATGCAATTAAGCCTAAATATTGTAGACCTTTCGTTATTTTTTACCATTAACTATATATAGAAGAATTTAGTTTGGTTGTTAGGATTAATAGTTTGGTTTGATAATGTACTATTTGTTTCTAATATGTGTATTGATAACAAAAAATTTGACTTTCATTCCCAAAAAAATGTATTTGACTTTCAAATTATGGATGAAGAATGTCCCAACTCATAACCAATTTGATTTTACTTTTATTCTTTCAACATTTGAATGAAGCTTACTTTATTGTCAAAATAAAAATAAAATGAATGGAAAAAATGAATTTGACCATTACTATCAACGTAGAATTTAAAAGAGAAATCTTTTTTTTTTCTTCTAGTCAGGTAGCCTAGTGATTAGAAATTCATCTTTTTTAAGGTGGATAAGTGGGGTGTCCGGGGTTCGAACCCAGACCCCTGCATATATCATGCATTGTCCCTACCAACTGAACTAAGCTCACGTGGACTAAATTTAAAGGAGAAATCTTATATATTTACTTTCAACTATTTTTTTTCGGATTACTACTTTTTTGGAACAAAGTTTTTACGGTCATTTAGCAATGAATAATCTTTGTCGAAGACCATGTAGGAGAAATAAATTGGGGTTCTGTTCTACCAACTGAATTTTCTACATACACAAGAGTTAGGGGGCAAACCTTGATCACTTGCATAATAGGTCCAGGTCTCATACCACTTGAATGAATCCAGTGTTGACACTTTCAACTAGTAGAAACTATGTATTTGTTTCATGGATGAGAAATTTATGCCCATGAATAATGCTCCTAGGAATTAATAATTGGAATCTTAATCCTAAGTAATTTTTTAAACAAAAAATGTTTGGTTAGTATTTACAATATTCCTGATATTATTTATAAACATGGGATATATGGGTAGTTATTAGGTCGTCATTTAAGTTTTATTCCCACCATCATGGGAATATTTTATTCTCACCTATTTTCTTGGAAACAAGAACATGAGAAATATGAAGTCGTTTTATTCCTAAAAATGTATTATACCCGGGAATTAATTTCTTAACTTTGTATCAAACATATATGAACTCATCTTTGTAACTTTCATATTTCTGAGAATATTTCTTACAACCATAAAACAAACATTTGTTTTTTGTGAATTGTTGTTTTCTCTATTTTAAACATGAAGTTATAATTTGATGTCAAAGATGTTTAAATTTAATTTGTTTTGTAAGATATCGTGATAAAAATAAATAAATTATCATCATGACTTATATTCTACTTGTACAGTTAGTTAGTAAGAAATATAATACATCAAATTTTCCTCTCAAAAAAATAATATACATTAATTTTTTTTTGAGGGAGACATTAAATTTTATGTGTATACTATTCTTTCGACGTAAAAAATATTATACAATCTCTGTCCTTTTTTATCTATACTGTATATAAATAAAATAGTCTCTTTTGGTTTTTTTGGGCTAAAATTGTCTTCAACTTTCAATACAAATATCACATATAACAAATAGATAAAAGTAAATTCAAATATTAAAAAAAACAAACTGTTTACGAAAACTATCACAAACAATAACTAAGAACCTCAAATAATTTATTAAAAAAAAGTGTAACAAACATGATTTTTTTTTGTCACCACGCAAAATATATTGTGTAAGAAACACAATATGAGTATACGTCTATTTTTTTTCCCTTTATCGTTAAAAAAATGTAACAAACTAGATAAAGTGTATCTATTATATCTTACAACATATAGAGAGAATAGAGGGTTTAGGGGAGATTTTTGGCTGACTTTTTTGTTATTCCAATTATACTCTTAAACAAATTTTCCTGTAATAACGTTATATTTTTGGTGTTATTAAAAACGATAAGAATTTTTATTGTATTTATTATATTATTGTTGTCATTGAAAAAGATAAATATGGTTTGTTGAGTTTGTTACATTTGAAAGTCACAAATATGTATATCTATACTTATAATTTGAATTTATATAAAAAAATTTATAAAAAATATCGTTTGTAATTTACACGCAACTTTCTATAAAATATCGTTGATAATCTACACGCGTTAGCGCAATAAAAAGAGCGGAGAGACGGACACGTGAGTGACCGTCTTTTCGCTAGTAGACAATAAAACATTTTCATACGACATGGATGAATTTCCAGTAAAAAAGATTATAAATGAACATGTTTGGTAAAGATAAATCACCATACCCATTAACATGATTTCATTAAATTAATGTAATAATAAATTTACATAATTATAATTTATAATATATATTTTTGTGAAACTTGAAAATGATACTTTTTTTTACTAGTAGGAATCAATTCAATACGGTGAAGTTTACAACACTTATATTCCGGATAACAAAAAAATGACAGCAGCTAATATAAAATAAATAAAATGATAGCGAAGATAAAACACAGAAAATATTAAAAATAAATTATTAAAATATATGGTTTCAAACTGAAATCCATGTTTTATATTTCGAATAGTCGTAAAATCCATGTTATAAATGAACATGTTTTATGAGTAGTTACTTGTGTAAGATACATTTGTACCAACACTTTGATAAGATACAATTATCCCTGGCAACAACACACGCCATTTTCATTACACTTGCCACCCTTAGCAAACCCAGCTTTTGAACAATAATCAGAACAATAGTCACCAAATTTTCCACATGGTCCTTTGCTGACGCATGAAGTCTCAGGAGTGATTCCATTAATTGCTTCTCCTGCAATCAATATGATAATGTTAGAAAGAAGTATATGTGACCAAAATATTATCATTGTTAAAACATTCATTTTCATTTCAATCACCTTATGGAAAAATGAATATATTATAAATCATTCTATTAAAAATACTTTAAAAAATAATTATAGAACAAGTAAATTTGTTACCTAAAGTCAAAACGCAAGCAATGCATAGAAACGTGATGAAAAGTTGCATGCGGTTGATGCCAGTAGCCATTTTCTCTTGAAAGATGAACAAACAATGAGTACAAGAAGAGTTATTAAAAAAAATGAGTAGAAGAAGCTATTTATTGAGAGCTTCAGGGAAAAATAATTAATTAAATAATAACTATAAATAAATAAAAATGGGTCATGCTAATAATAAATGCCTTGACTGTTTTTTCTTACCAACTTTTTTACAAATTTTTATATTGCTAATAATAAATTCTTTTTCATTGCACACAATAATTATCTCTACTTTGTTATATATAGAAATTTCTACCTAAAGAAAACGTTATTTTCAGTCAAAATTTGAAAAATGATTTTAATTTTCTTGTTTACATTAATTTAGAAAATGTGTTTTTTTTTCGCTGCAATTTGGAAAATGTGTGAAAGTGGTCATAACTAAAATATATAAAGAATATTTAAAAATGGAAACAAATTATCTTTTTTATGAATGTTTTAATGATAGGAAACCTTATGGAATAAACACTAAGTTTTATGAATGATGATATACTAATGTTTGCACTTAAGTCTTTTCACAGAAATAGACAAGAAAGAAGTCTCTTACAAGTGCATATATATATATATATATATATATATATATATATATATATATATATATATATATACTAAGTGGAAGAATACCAAAACAGTAGTATCACAAGCTCAAAAGAAGATATAGAAAGAATATTGTTTGAATCAAAAGAGTGTTGAAATACAAATCATCCATCTCTCAAAGCTAAACAATCATTATCTTAATCAAACTCTTCAAAAACAAGCAAGCTCTAAATCTCTCATTATATTTTAGGATCATAATCTTTTGAGTTTGTGTTGTAAAATCTCAAACATGTGTTGAGTAATCACGATCCAACAAAAACCATCATCATACAAAAGTGTAATCTAGCTCTCAAGTCTATTTGGTTTAAATAGTTTAAGAAAGAATTTGTTCCAACCTTTCTTGTGCGAAAGCAAATAACTGTATATAAGTCTGTTGAGGTTGATAATACAATTTGTAACGGACTGATCTGGTGTGATCAAGACCTTATAGTGTATTCAGAATTTTCTGACAGCAAGATACTATATTGGATAATCTCACACGATGTATGGGTACTGGAAGTAGCTGGTTTTGGTGAACCAGGATAAATCTTCTGTGTTATCTTCATTTTGTCTCTCTCTTTTACTATTCGTGTCTTTATATTACACACATACACTATCACAAACATTTTTCAATCATTCCCTAGAACATTCTTGGACCGTAGATCTCACCACTTAGGGCTTGAGATCCTAAAGACAAGGGTGTGAACCCTTGGAAGAAGGCTAGACGCCCTCCAGGAAGGCGCAGGGCCCACTTAATAGCCATAATAACCGTAGGTGACCTTCCTAAAGGACACCCTCTGGGGGCGCCCTCAGCAGCTTACGAGGGCGCCCTAGTCATGGTTTTGGCCCTTTACGATTTGGGCCCAAAACCATGACCGGGTAGGCCCAAAAGAGGCTACAAATAGTAACCTTGGGATCATTCCCAAGGCATGACCAAAACACAGCACAGAAACCCTAGTTTCTAGAGATTGTACTCACTGACAGTACAGTTGGCGCCCACCGTGGGGCTACGGTAAAACTAACCTAGCCACCATCTCTGAAAGGAGAAGCAGCCGATCCGCGGCCTCAAAGCATCGCTCAAACGCCGTGAACCCGCCGTACCTTTCAGAACAACCCTAGATTCTCCGAATCCGCCGTGATTCCAAACCCTCACAATCAAACGATTAACCCATATCCGTTCAGAAAACCCTGATCTAAAGCCTGTGATTCACGGTTTAGGGTACAAATCTCTGACCACCAGTCACAACCTTAACATACAAACTCAAACTACCGTCGCCGCCAGCACGATGACAGATCCAACGGCCTTAGAGGCTTTACAACAACAGATCCAGCAGCTTCGTGACCACAACGAAGCCTTGCAAGCAACCATGGATACCATCCAACAGCAGCAGCACGCCGAAGGAAACGGATCTCAACAAGATGAATCGGTCGACCCCGATCCTCAACCACTTTCCGCCGAAGTTTGGAACGCGCCAGTTCTAGAAAACTTCAAGCCACCCTCTCTTTCCTCACGTGACCGCCTTCAACACTCAAATGGCCATCATCGGCGCCGCCGATTCTCTCAAGTGCAAGTTGTTAGCGGGGACCCTCAAAGACGCCGCCCTTAGGTGGTATATGAACCTGCCTCGATTTTCCATCGTCAGCTACCAGGATATGACACGCAAGTTGACGCACCAGTTCTCAGCAAACCGCCACCGCAAAGTCTCATCTACCAGCCTTTTCAACGTCCGTCAAGGACCCAACGAGCCTCTCCGCGAGTATCTCGCGTGCTATAATGACGCCACCATCAAGGTCATTAACCCAAACCAGGAATTGTTTGTGGGAGCCTTCCAGAATGGCCTCCGCGCCGGCCAATTCAACGAGTCGTTGTAACAGAAACCAGCTGACTCCATGGAAGAAATCATGTCTAGGGCAGAGTGTTATATAAAGGGAGAAGAAAGCAATGCCGAAAAGAAAGCAAGGGATTCCAGGGAACGTGCTCCCTACGGATATGATCATCGCCGCAGTTATTACCCACCCAGTAACAGAGACCGAGCGCCGTACAAGCGCCATGTTCAGGATAGGCGCGCACCCCTCCCAGAGTCCTTTACGGCCCTCAACACCCGCCGTGAACAAATCTGGAGGGATGTTTACCATTCTAGAATCATTCCTGAACCTCAACCGCCGAGAGGAACCATCATGGGGAACGATAAGGAAGCCTGGTGTAAATATCACCGCATCAAGGGACATACCACATACGATTGCATACATCTGAAAAGAGAGATAGAAAAGTTGATTCAGAACGGCAGATTAAGAGGGTATGTGAAGGAAGGTAGAGAGGGAGATAGGCGTCCTCCCGAAGACCCCCTGAGGGAGAAAGATGTGGCGAAAGAAGGTGAACGCCACACCTTAAACACAATATCTGGCGGCTTCGCAGGAGGAGGGGAGTCCAGCACCTCCCGGAAGAAATATGTGAGACAAATAATGTTGCTTGATGACCACGCCAAGAAGGAACCAGAACGCCAAATGGATATCACTTTCTCAAGTGAAGACCGCAGAGGAGTAATCCCCCACGATGACGATCCCATGGTCATCACTGTGCAAATCTTTAACTGGGATGTCAAGAGGGTGTTGATTGATCCCGACAGCTCTGCGGACATCCTCTATTATTCTGCTTTTGAGAAAATGGGACTAGATGAGGAACAGTTGCAGCCTTTCAAAGGGATATTGGCCGGCTTTACAGGGGAGCAGGTGCACGTCCGGGGATACATCACACTGAAAACAACATTCGGTACGAGTAATAATGCTAAAACCGTCAGGATTAGGTACTTGGTAGTCAACTCGCCTTGTTCCTACAATGTCATCATTGGCCGCCCGGCCTTTAACGCCCTCGACGCCTACCTTTCCACCAAATTCCTCGTTATGAAATATCCGCTGGATGATGGGCAGGTTGGTACCATCAGAGCAGACCAGAAAGTGGCCCGAGAATGTTACCACAACAGTTTGAAGCTACAAAAGGAGAAGAAAGGAAACAGCAACATAAAAGCACACCGAGTGAACTTCGTTGTCGCAAACCTAGAAGGAGAGAGTCATGCTGAGGAGATCAAGAAGGTTGAGGAAATAAGTACTCCTTTCTTGATACCCCGTTCAAAGCCAGCCAATCCAATTGTCAATGTTGAGGAAGAAGATGCGAAACCCGAGGAGATCAAGAAGGTTGAGGAAGAAAGTACTCCTCTCTTGATACTCCATTCGAAGCCAGCCAATTCAAGCGTTAATGCTGAGGAAGAAGATGCAGAATACGGTGAGATGAGGAAGGTTGAGGAGATAAGTACTCCTTTCTTGACACTCCGTTCAAAGCCAGCCAATCCAATTGTCAATACTGGGGAAGAAGAGGCGGAACCCGATGAAATCAAGAAGGAAACGAGTACTCCCTTGTCGACACTACAGACAGAGCTAGCCAACCGCGGTACGATGAAAAAGTTGAGCACAATGCAGGAAGAAACTCGCCACAACAACTCAAAGGCGAGATAGAGGGAAGACAAAGCCACTTTAATTTCTACCGTCTTTGTCTTATATATTTCGATGTCTTTTTACAGCTATGTAGTAAAGGAGTAAGGGGCACTCTTTTCCCCCCGCAGTAATGGGGGGTTTTAATGAGGCCCCGGTTTATTATTGATATTATATATATATTGTTTGTTTATCTTACTTTCGTTGCTTATAGCAGATCGCCAATGCCGAACCACAAATGAGCTCGCCGTATAGTCCGTTAACCCCAAAGGGGTTGCCACCTAATTCCTTAACCCTAAAAGACAGGGCTCTAAGACGTCGTGAGCTTAAAAAGAAATCACCACCTAATTCCTTAACCCTAAAAGACAGGGCTCTAAGACGTCGTGAGCTTGAAAAGAAATCGCCGCCTAATTCCTTAACCCTAAAAAACAGGGCTCTAAGACGTCGCGAGACGAAAATAAGATTGCCGCCTAATTCCTTAACCCCAAAGAGGGCTCTAAGACGTCGCGAGACGAAAATAAGATCGCCGCCTAATTCCTTAATCCCATAGAGGGCTCTAAGACGTCGCGAGCAGAAAACAAGATCGCCGTCCAAGCAATAAAAAGGAACCCTTATAAAGGGACCCTAAAGCATCAGGCGCTAAAAGAAACAAACCTACAACTGTCAACATTATTATAAAACGAGCGTAGTCACCGCCCAGGAGAGGCCTTCCAAAATACATAAATTTGAAGGAAAACGAAGAGCTTAAAAAGAGAATGATACATCACGAACACAAATTCAAGCAGAGTACTGAGTTTAAGAAAAAGGAAATTAAATTACAACAAACGAAATTAAGGTTCGTCCAGTAGGACGCCATCTACAATAATTTTAAAAGGATCAAGGGCAGAAATATCGACGCCAGGATGGAGAAGGGCGAATTGTGCCTTGGCTCTTTCAAAGCCAGCATCAAAGTTCAAAGCCAGCTCGCCCTTCGCTTCAGAAACCTCAGCCGTAAGCTGATCCTCCCTTTCTGCTCCAGCCGCGACATCGTCTTGTAGTTTAGCAATGACCCCGTCCTTTCCAGCAAGATCTGCTGCATAACCAATCTTCAGATCGGAGATGCGTTTGTCACATTCAAGCTTCATCGCCTCCCTGGCCTCCTGCACCTCTTTATCCCTAGCATTCCTGACCTCCTCTACCTCTTTCTCCAACGCCCTCACTGTAGCTTGGAGAGCCTCTTCATTCTGCACCACTTCCTCATACTTACGATCCACCGAGTCTAGAAGCATTATAGTCTGCAAACAATGAACTCCTATATCCTTCGTCATAAAGGGCACAGTGCCCTGGCTTCCCGACTCCGCGTCTTCTGGATTAAAAACCAGCCTTTCCTTCACGTAGGCACCGTAGTCAAAGCCTTTATCCCAGAAAGACGGCACTGAGCTGCTGGTTTTGATGGCGCCAATCAGGGAAGGAGAAGGCGTCTTCTTCCCTTTTTTCTCCGCTGCCGCCTTTCCTTTATTGTCTTTCCCGGGCGACCTTTTATCACGCGGAGCCACCGTAAGGCTCTCAGCTTGAACCTCGGGTGGATGATCAGCTTTCCTCTTTGGCTTACGGGTAATAAGTCCCGCGGGATCAGTGGTCGCCGTTCCCTCAATAGCCTTTTTAGCCTTCATTTCTTCGAGATATCTTTTCCTCTCCGCCGCAGTCATGGGCGCCATATCCTCTACAGAAAATAAAGCAGGAAAGTTAAGGGACAAGAAAATATAAATGTAAAATATAGGCATGAGTAAATGAATTTGACTCACGTAGG
Organism: Medicago ruthenica; assembly: GCA_018208015.1. Taxonomy (NCBI): domain Eukaryota; kingdom Viridiplantae; phylum Streptophyta; class Magnoliopsida; order Fabales; family Fabaceae; genus Medicago; species Medicago ruthenica. The sequence goes on along the minus strand of CM031372.1, from coordinate 81,687,431 downwards.
TACTCGTCTAAGCTATCTACATCCCCTTCCCTATTCAATAACTCCCGGATGTTCATAGGCAACATTTTGTCCAAAAAACAGACGATGCCCTGGTCGTACGCGTCCAGCTTCTCATATTCAAAACCCATGATGGACGCCGGAGCACTCGTCCAACATGTGGGAAACCTCAACTTACCGTCCACCCATACAACAGCTGCCTCACAATCTTTTCGCCCCCGGACCCGAAGGAATGTTTGTCTCCAATTCTTGTAATGAGAGGCGTAGGGCGGGAAGAACCTCTTCCCAGGATGCGCGCTAACGGACACCCAAGACTGCTTATCTACCCCCTTCGTGCCATAGAAAGTGAAGAAGGATCCAACCGAGGGCTGGAAGCCCAACCCCTCACACAGAATCTCAAAAGCGCGGATAAAAGCCCAGCTATTCGGCTGCAGCTGAGAAGGCGCAACATTGAGACAGTTGAGTATGTCAACTTCAAAGGGCGTGAAGGGATACTTCACACCCAAATCTTCAAAAACGGCGGTGTACATGTGAAACATCTCACTCTTCAAACTCTTCGGCCTCTATGCGCACACTTTCTCGCCTGGGCAACAAGGCTCCAAAACCACGTCCTCCTCAAATCCTGTAGAGGACACGTGTAGCTTGCTCCGTAAAAACGCCACCTGTTGGGAATCCAGGTACACAGACTCAGAACGAAGCACCTCGTCGGCGAAACTCTCTTATTCTGAACCACTAGAAGACGCCATGTAACAAATTCCTTTCCTACAGAATGGACCTAGGCGAACAGAATGAATAATAGAGTCAGATGAATTCCCACTAATACTCCTTCCTTCACCCCCGTCCAAATCACTCGGAGACTCCGTCACAAGGGAGTGGCCGTAGTAGGCCTTATCAAACACCACCCAATCAATGGTTCCATCTGAGCGTTTCGCATACCTAACACTTTCCCTCCACAACCTACGCCTCTCCTCCGAATTAGCTGGGGATAGCTCCCTACCCGCCTCATCGCACTCCCTAATTATCACCATACTACTGATTTAAAATTAAAAAGAACGAGATCAAGTAAGGGTACCTGGATCTAGACAAATGGAGGGCTTGAGAAGCGAACGAGGACTTCGGACGATCCGTAAACAGGAAGCACAGAGATCCACAAACACCGTAACCGCTGGAACGAGAAAAAGAAAGCGAGTTGGAAGAAAAAGACGGAGGTAAAGGAGGGGGGAAAGGATAAGAGAAATCTGAAAGTAGGGGGAAAAGTAGATCCGTTTCAGTTTAAAGTAAAAAAAGCCTGGGAAAACGCGCAGATGACGTCATCTAAGTGGACCCGACTTCCGATAGCCGTTGCGATTCGAACACGTCAGCGAGAGCGAACGGTCGCCTCACGTCAGCCGTCGGATCTCAGTAAGAGGCGTCCTTAACACGTAGTTTAACGGGCGCGGCGAGCTAACCTACGCAAAGGAGTCGTTTCTACACGCAAATTAATCACTTCGCCTTGTACCAAGACTCGTGCTTGTTGGGCTGATATAAATACTCTCGTTGGGCTAGCGCCCATACTCTCGAAGGGCTAGTACCCATGTTGGGCTAGTACCTATGTTGGGCTAGTATCCGTGTTGGGCCAGTACCCATGCAGGTCCAAACATCCATGTTGGGCTAGCACCCTTCATGGGAGAACACCCATGATTGGACATGCATCCATGTTGGGCTAGTTCTCATAAAATTTTTTCATAAAGCTTCGTCATCAGTAAGCCCCACTTGCTGGGCAAAAGGTCATAGGCAAATCCCCCCGTTAACAGTTTAATCACTTCGCCTTGTCCCAAGACTCGTGCTTGTTGGGCTGTGGACCGTAGATCTCACCACTTAGGGCTTGAGATCCTAAAGACAAGGGTGTGAACCCTTGGAAGAAGGCTGGACGCCCTCCAGGAAGGCGCAGGGCCCACTTAACAGCCATAAATAACCCTAGGTGACCTTCCTAAAGGACACCCTCTAGGGGCGCCCTCAGCAGCTTACGAGGGCGCCCTAGTCATGGTTTTGGCCCTTTACGATTTGGGCCCAAAACCATGATCGGGTAGGCCCAAAGAGGCTACAAATAGTAACCTTGGGATCATTCCCAAGGCATGACCAAAACACAGCACAGAAACCCTAGTTTCTAGAGATTGTACTCACTGACAGTACAATTCTCCTGAACGTTATGGTCATATTTTAATTGTTTAAAAAATATCCAGAGTTCTTTGATTCATAACTAATCATTGATTTTATTTCATAAATCATTTTATAAACACTCTCCAGAATATTCTGGTCACTGAAAATAACCTTTCTTATTTTCATAATTTATTAAGTTTTCATCAATCTTAAAGGAAAACTTAATCATTCACTTAAACATTCTCCAGAACATTCTGGTCCAAACATATTACATGTTTTATTGTGAACTAACTTCTACCAAGAATTTTACTTGAGTACCTAAACTATGTTTAAAGTTTCAAGAGAAATTAATAATTGGAATCTTAATCCAAAGTAATTTTTAAACAAAAAATATTTGATGAATATTTACAACATTCCTGATATATATTGTCGCGGTGATTTTCAGAGATCAAGCTATTGATTAGCGTTGACTCACTAATTTATATCACGACTGAACTTTTAATTTTTCAAAAGAAAGGGGGAAAAAGTTCTAAATTACCACATTTTTAAAAGATTTAGGGTTCGGGGGTTAGTTACGTTTAGGGAAGGTGTTAGCACCCTAAACGTTCGTAGTACTCTACGAGAACCTCTTGATTTTATTTATTTATTTTGGCTATAACTTGCTTATATTTTTTTTAAGAGAAAGAATTAGAGTAGTGAAGAAAAAAAATTGTTTTTTTATTTTTATTTTTTATGATTTGGAAGGACAAGGTCCTTTGCCTACGTACCCGTGAGGGATCAAAACCTCATAATTCGGGGTAAAAATGCCGATTGATTTGTTTTGTATTTTTTATTGGTTTTTTTAAAAAAAAGTTTTAAAGATAAAATAAAGGCCAAGCGGCAAAATGAGATTGGTTTGGGTTTTTTTATTTTGAAAATGATTCAAGTATTATTAAAGTGGATTAATGGTTATTTAAGAAAATAAAAGAGAAGAAAAGACACTTGATTGAAAATCAAGGTTTATTTAAGAAAAGATTTTTTTGAGTTTTTTTATTATTTGCATGTTTTTGTTTTTTTTTGTTTTTAATAATAACTAACTAAGACTAAAACGTAACAAAAGGTTAAATACGAGGAATTTCAGTGGTAACGTTGGATCAACACGAAACCCTTTTGAAATTAAACTAACCTAATATTTTTGTATTTTTTCTTTAGTAAAGCGAAATAAATAAAAAAAATAAAAGGCATAAAGCAGAATAAATAAAGTGTGGGTGTCAGTGCATATTCTCATTTATATTTACATTTGCTCCTAAATACATTCTAAAAAAATAAAATAAAAATGACAAACTGATAAACAAAAAAACAAAATTGCAAATGCATTAAAATAAATATGCTAAGAATAAAAATAAATTGAAAATGCATGAAATAAAAGGAAAATAAAAAAAATGCATGATGTGCTAAAAATAAAGGCAGTGAAATAAAATGCATGAAAATAAAAAAAAGGGACTAAAAAATAAAATGCAAGAAAAGAAATAAAAGGAAAAAGAAAAAAAAATAGAGAAGACAGGGGGTGCGAACAACAAGCAGAAAAGATGGGAGGAAAGAAAGGGAAGGGGCCGAGTTATGGGCTGAAGGAGGGGAGAAACCGGACCGGTCCGGTTTAAGCGAACCGAACCGGTTTGGTGTTTATAAAAGAGAAAATGCCGGTTTTTTATTTCATTTTGCAAAAATCTTTCTCTTTCTTCTCTTCTTCATCTCTCCTCTCCTCTCTTCCTCTCCTCTCTTCCTCTCAAAACAGTGGCCGGAAAGAGGTTCTCCGGCGCGGCGGTCACCGACGGCGCCACTCCGCCGGAGTGAAAAAAACTTATTTTTAAACTCCTCTTCCTCTTCTCTCTTCGAATCCGCGGTTAGAAATTGCTAAAAATCTTTCAAAATATTTTGATCTAGTTTTTTTAAAAAGAATAAACTTTTGAAACCACTACCTTTGATGTTGTTTTGTTCGATTGTGTTATGTGGGTTTAAGGGTGGTTTCGGTTGCTGTTATGGTCGTGGAGGGGTGAGGCCGCGGGCTTTTGGGGTTTGTGGGTGGTTAGGTGGAGGGGGATAGTAGCGCGGCAGGGTTCTTGGCCGTGGATGGGTGAGGCCGTGGTGGTTGTTAGGAGGGGTAAGGGAGGCAGTGAGCCTTTTGTTTTGTGTATTGTTTACGGTTTTATGGTTTTGTTTGTAGTTTTGTTTGGGTTAAGGGAGATGGTGGCGCGGCTGGGTTCTGGTGGTTTAGGGGTAGTGGCCGTGTTTGTATGGCCCTGTGTTGTGGCCGTGTGATTCTGATTTTTTGTGTGAAATTTTGAGAAAGTGGAAATTAGGGTTTCTGCTGCTGATGGGAGTTGTCCCTTTTCTCTGCGTGCTGCCTCAGTGTTAAATACACTAATTACCATCACTAATACTCAATAAAGGTCAAATTGACAAATTAAGTGACAATAATACTCAATAAAAGACAAATAAGTGACAAATTAAAACACATTAATTTTATGAAAAAAAGTCTTCTCCACAAAGGTCAGATTGTAAAAAATTAAAAAAAAGGTAACTAGTAAAAAGAAGAAAAAATAATAAACAATAAAAATGCTAAATAAAATAACACTAAAAATATTTAAAAGAATAAAAATAATAATAAAAACAAAAACAAAAACAAAAAGACAGACCAGAACGGAATCAAAAAAATGAGGTATTTTAAAATACCTCTCTGCCGAAATTTCGTCTACGACGACGAAAAATTCCGAACCAAACAGACGAGTAAAAAAGAAATTTTAGGTCAAAAATTGGGGTATGACAGATGCCCCTATTTAAGTCTTTTCGTCCGGAGATTTGAAGATAAAATCTTCGATTCGATGGATCGAAGGGACTTAAATACAAAGTACGCCAATTTTGGACCTAAAAAAAATGAAATGCTTGCGATGCAAATGCGAATGCAAGACGGCGAAGATGACCTGACTGGGGATAAAACAAAACCAAAGGATACCCGAGTTTGTTAAAGAAAGGGATTCGACTCCACTGGGATAATATAGTTTCACTGGGGAAGAGATCAACTATCGCATTGATAGCTGAAAAAGGAAGTATGATATGGGAAAAGACACCGACCACAAGCTGCCCGTTTGTAGAGCTTGCCACTTGAGGTAAAAACGGAAATAAAAGTAACCTGCCACTGACGACAAGAAACAAAGGTAAATGTCAGCTGTTCGGGATGTTGCCGAACTAGCCACTGACGACAAGAAACAAAAATGTCAGCTGTTCGGGATGTTGCCGAACTTGCCACTGACGACATGTTAAAAGATAAATGTCAGCTGTTCGGGATGTTGCCGAACTTGCCACTGACGACATGAAACAAAGATAAATGTCAGCTGTTCGGGATGTTCCGAACTTGCCACTGACGACAGGATAAAAAGAAAAATGTCAGCTGTTCGGGATGTTGCCAAACTTGCCACTGACGACAGGATAAAAAGATAAATGTCAGCTGTTCGGGATGTTGCCGAACTTGCCACTGACGACATGATAAAAAGATAAATGTCAGCTGTTCAAGATGTTGCCGAACTAGCCACTGAGGACATGATAAAAGATAAATGTCAGCTATTCGGGATGTTGCCAAACTTGCCACTGACGACAGGATAAAAAGATAAATGTCAGCTGTTCGGGATGTTGCCGAACTAGCCACTGATGACATGGTAAAAGATAAATGTCAGCTGTTCGGGATGTTGCCGAACTTGCCACTGACGACATGATAAAAGATAAATGTCAGCTGTTCGGGATGTTGCCGAACTTGCCACTGACGACATGATAAAATATAAATGTCAGCTGTTCGGGATGTTGCCAAACTTGCCACTGACGACAGGATAAAAGATAAATGTCAGCTATTCGGGATGTTGCTGAACTTGCCACTGACAACATGATAAAAGATAAATGTCAGCTGTTCGGGATGTTGCCGAACTAGCCACTGACGACAATGATGAAAAGACATGCACAAGTTGTTCATTAAAGAACTGTCACTTGGCGAAAAGAGGGTGACATCTTTGGATCAGACACACAGGGGATGACACTTGGGGAAAAAGAGTTACAAATTGTTCAGATTGATGGATATGAAAAGCAGGACTCAGGGTGGTTAATGCAACCATGTATTGAATGATGTTGTTTGTATGTTGTATATGCATGAATGTGTATATGCATGAATGTATGTATGACTATACGACTTGTATGACTGTATGGAGGATTGACTTGTGTGATGGTATGACCGATGAACTTGATGAGACGAGATTGGACAAGTAAGATGGAAAGTAGACCGACGGCGCAGTACGAACACTCTGCAATCTTCATTGGGAATGATGCCATTGGGAACATATCAAAACATTGACGGGGTAAAGCCCGATGTATGCAACAACCGGTGGGGAACAAACACTTCCTGGGGGCGACGTGTTAATCCATAGATATGGCAGAAGAACTGGTGTTTCTGTGGTCATGCTTTTTGTTTTTTCTTTTTTTTGAATCCCTAACTTTTGCCTGGACCGCCTTTTCAGGTTTTCAGTCCACCGGGAATATATTATTTTGTATGCCCCTAATTTTTGCCTGGACCGCCCTTTCGGGTTTTCGATCCACCGGGGATATTTTCTTTTGTATGCCCTTAATTTTTGCCTGGACCGCCCTTTCGGGTTTTTGATCCACCGGGACGCTCATTTTTGCCTAAGCCGCCCTTTCGGGTTTTCGACTTACCGAGCTCTTTTTCTTTTTCTTCTTTTTTTCAAGCAATTGACCATGTTCAGCCTGTAGAGTTTACCCATTTTCAGGACGGATGTTGACGCACCCTCCACTTATCCATGAGTTCAGAGAGAAAGTGTTTATTGTTTATGCTTTCCAAAAATATAAAAAGATTTATGATTTTTTTTGAAAAATACTTTACTTCAAGTAGTACCATCAAAAATAGAAGAAATTTTATGAACAGAATAAATGGGAATTCCAAATAAAAGGCACATGCTCAAATTTATTTAACAGAGTGGTGGTCCTCCAATGGCGCGGCTCCACGGATCTCACAAAGTTTGGAAAATGGTACATATAAGGGGAAGGTACATTGAACACAATAACCGTTATTCTCCCTAACAACTTTGAATTCCACCGTTTAGATGCTTCAGATTCAGAGTCTCTTTGACCGCTAATGTGCCCCAAGTGAGTGATGGCCAACCCGATGCAGTTACTTTGTCTTTTGATCCCTAATTTTTGCATAGATCGCCCTTTCGGGTTTTCGACCTATCAGGATGATTATTTTTTCTGTTTTATGTCTCTAATTTTTGCCTGGACTGCCCTTTCGGGTTTTCGGTCCACTGAGACGCTCATTTTTGCCTAAGCCGCCCTTCCGGGTTTTCGACTTACCGAGCTGTGTTTTTATTTTTAGACAAAGTATTTCCTGACTGCATATGTGTTCACAGGACGGGGAAGGTCATCGCCATCCATAGTCGCAAGGGTCATTGCACCACCGGAGAACGCTCTCTTGACGATATACAGGCCTTCATAATTAGGCGTCCATTTGCCCCTGGAGTTCGGTTGGAAAGATAAAAAAATTTGAGCACAAGGTCTCCTTCTCGAAATTCACGGGGACGAACTTTCTCGTCAAAAGATTGTTTCATCCTCTTTTGGTATAACTGTAAGAGAAGGGGGTTGCCCCTGCTGATGTTCGCACCGAAGTACGGTACTCATGCAAAACGAAAGGGAACATCTCATGCCAATCCTTGAAGGTGACCACCATTTTCTGCACTATCTTTTTGATGTATTTTTCTCTTTTTTGTTTTGTTTCTTTTGTTGTTGTTGTTTTTATTTTTTTGCAGCTTCAATGGCACCATTCATGTGGGATTTGACCAGGAACATTGTAATGGCAGTTCTTCTGAACCCAAGTCAATCCTTTCATACACTAATAACCGAGAGATCTTTTCGGGAATCCCTCCATCATCCTTCTCTTCAGCTTCGTAAACAGGAAACTCAAAGTCGAGAGAGAACATAGGGTTACAGTGTTCAACGGGTTTATTGATGTTCAGCCTACATATGATTGATGATTGATTTTAGAAAATGAGTGAAAAATGCAGACCTTTTGAAATTGATTTAAAATAAAATAAAATAAAATCTTTTTTTTTGGGTTTTTTGTGTTACCATCTTCCAGAAAAAAGCAAAGAATAAAAAGACATAGTCGGGGACAAAACGACTTTTTTATTTGATGATGGAAATACATGAAGCAAAAAGCCCTAGATAAGTTCACTTTCGCCTCGGGCGGAACGAAAGGATTTTCTTTAAAAAAGACAAGACAACAAAACACATCACTTGGACCCATGAACAGCTGAGGGAATGTCAACAGTGACCCAATTGCGGCAAACTTTGTCACGTGTCACAAAACTAGCTGCCACCTCCTTAAGATTGTCTTCAACAAGGTGAGCCCTTGAACAATCTTGCACCATATTAACAGATGAGGTCCCACGATCCGGTAGTGGATTACCTTGCACATCGGGGTTCAAATCTTTGAAGGACAAGATATTAGCCTGGATCAACCTTTGGACTTCAACCTTCAAGGCGTAACAATGCTCAACGTCGTGACCGGGTGCCCCTTGATGGAAAGCATAAGAGAAATCAGGTATATACCCACGTGGCAACCTTTCAGGTACCTGAGGAGGCGCCTTAGTTTGGACAAGATTTTTCTCAAGCAAAGCGGGAAGCAACTCTGCATATGCCATAGGGATTGGATCAAAATGGGATATCTGCTGAACCCGATTCTGTTAGGCGAACTGTTGGGGAGCCCGCTGGGGAGCCTGTTGTCGAACCTGTTGTCGAGGCTGCTATTGATACTGTTGCTGAGGCTGTCCATGAGCCACCATACTCACCTCTTGCTCTTCCTTTCCTGAGAAGCCATTCCCAAACTTCTTTGTACTGCTGGCAGCAAAGGCACTTTCCATAACTAAATGTTCCTCTCGGACTCCTTCCTCCAGACGCATTCCCATATTAACCATTTCAGTGAAATCACTAGGTGCACTTGCAATCATCCGCTCGTAATAGAATGAACCAAGAGTATTTAGGAAAATCTTGGTCATTTCTTTCTCCTTTAGAGGTGGGTTAATCTGAGCAGCAACCTCTCTCAATCTTTGGGCATACTCCTTGAAAGTCTCCTTGTCCTTTTGAGCCATGGCCCGGAGTTAGTCTCTGTCTGGGGCCATGTCCAGGTTGTAGTTGTATTGGCGAACAAAGGCTTCTCCCAAGTCATTGAAAGTTTGGATCCTGGTGCTGTCCAAACTCATGTACCATTTCAAGGTGGCACCAGTCAGACTGTCCTGGAAGTAGTGGATGAGTAGTTGATGATTATCCGTCTGGGTAGACATCTTCCTAGCATACATTATCAGGTGGCTTTGAGGACAGGTGTTCCCCTTGTACTTCTCGAATTCAGGGACCTTAAACTTGGGCAGGATCTTGACGTTTGGCACTAAACAAAGGTCGTGGGCATTTTTCCCAAACAGATCTTTCCCGCGGAGGGCCTTGATTTCCCGTTGCATCTCGTCAAACTTTTCTTGGAAACCATCCATCCGCTCTTGAGCTGCCCCTACACTTTCTGTGTGGTAGATAAGTTTGTTGTCATATGGGGTGGTATGAATCACTGGAGCTGAAAAAGCCACAGTAGCTTGAGGAAAAGTAACACCGGGTTGAGGAGCAGAAGTTGCAGCAGGAATAGGGATGAATCCTTCACTGGAGCTAAGAGGCATGCCCCAGGGATATCCGTCAGGCATGGTATATTGTGGAGCAATGGGGTGCGCTGTCAGAGCCGGAGTAGTAGCAGTCGTCAACTGAGCTAGAGAGCCAGGGGGAGGAGACAGTGGCTGAGTCTGTGTAGCTGCCAGCAGTTTCACTAACTCTGTTAATTCCTCGATCTTGGACCACATGGATGTCATTTCTCCCCGGAGTACCTGATTTTCTTGTTCCAAATGTTCCATTCTTTTTCTCTGATATGCTCTAGTGTTGTACGTGTAAGTCGGTTTCTGCTGAGGACGTCGAGCCACTTTCTTGGACTAGGCAGATGGACCTTTGGAAAGACAAAATGTGAGACTCGGTTTAGGAAACTATGAATGCGATATGATGCATGATTTATGCTTATGAAAAAAGAAGAAAGATTTGTTAGCGAAGGACTTTATTGAAGTTATTGTAAACATCATGGTTTGAACATTTCGTTTGAGCATCAAGGCATTACAAAATAATTCTTTTTTAGAAACCAAGCCAAGGGACCAATTCAAAAGTCCTTTAGTGGAAGCTATATTTTTTTAAAAAAAATCTAAAGACTCCTAGCTTCCTGAAATTCAACAAACCAGGGCTCTTGAAGGTGTACTTCCTAGTGCTCCTCTATGATGTTTAAAAAAACTTGTTTAAGTCCTTTGATAATTGGATGAAAAAATGTTTATGAATGAGTGCATGCATGCATGGTTATGCTAAAGAACGGAGAAAACATGGTGAGGTTAAGTCCATAAGATTGGAGTCGAGGGTGAACACGCCATTTGGTAAGGACTATGGTTTCATCTGTACCTGTATCACGGGTTCTACCAAGTTCCCAAAGTCTTCAACCCCTTCCAAATATCATCAGGTTACGAGATTGACTCCCGGTCCAACAACATTTGTAAGAAAGTCTCGTTTGAGTGTAGTATCGCGTATCAACTAATTCAAGATTACTCTTGGTTAGCCACCGCACTACATCCTAAAAGGCCAAGATGGGTTAAGTGTAACTAAAGGTCCTCAACTTCATAGGTCACTTGAAAATAATAATGCCGAACATGACTACTCATGCCGACATAATAATACTTTCAAGATTCCTCCGTTGAGTGGGGTTATCACATGTGCCACGTCCGAAATTTACTCTCGGAAAGACACTTTGATTCTTTGATTATACCACCATCCTATCTTATGTTTCCCTCAAGTCCATGTGTAGGACTTATCTTACCACTCACGTAAAAGAAAAAAAACACATATGCACATATTTACACTGTCATTTTTATTTTAAGCAAGTTATAGCACAAAATAATTAAATAAATTCAAGTTAGGCTCAACCCTCTTATATTATTCCCCAGTGAAGTCGCCATTTCTGTCGCGGTGATTTTCGGAGATCAAGCTATTGATTAGCGTTGACTCACTAATTTATTTCACTACTGAACTTTTAATCTTTCAAAAGAAAGGGGGAAAAAGTTCTAAATTACCACATTTTTAAAAGATTTAGGGTTTGGGGGTTAGTTACGTTTAGGGAAGGTGTTAGCACCCTAAACGTTCGTAGTACTCTACGAGAACCTCTTGATTTTATTTATTTATTTTGGCTATAACTTGCTTATATTTTTTTTAAGAGAAAGAATTAGAGTAGTGAAGAAAAAAAATTGTTTTTTTATTTTTATTTTTTATGATTTGGAAGGACAAGATCCTTTGCCTACGTACCCGTGAGGGATCAAAACCTCGTAGTTCGGGGTAAAAATGCCGATTGATTTGTTTTGTATTTTTTATTGGTTTTTTTTAAAAAAAAGTTTTAAAGATAAAATAAAGGCCAAGCGGCAAAATGAGATTGATTTGTGTTTTTTTATTTTGAAAATGATTCAAGTATTATTAAAGTGGATTAATGATTATTTAAGAAAATAAAAGAGAAAAAAAGACACTTGATTGAAAATCAAGGTTTATTTAAGAAAAGATTTTTTTGAGTTTTTTTATTATTTGCATGTTTTTGTTTTTTTTTTGTTTTTAATAATAACTAACTAAGACTAAAACGTAACAAAGGTTAAATACGAGGAATTTCAGTGGTGACGTTGGATCACCACGAAACCATTTTGAAATTAAACTAACCTAATATTTTTGTATTTTTTCTTTTGTAAAGCGAAATAAATAAAAAAAATAAAAGACATAAAGCAGAATAAATAAAGTGTGGGTGTCAGTGCATATTCTCATTTATATTTACATTTGCTCCTAAATACATTCTAATAAAATAAAATAAAAATGACAAAATGATAAACAAAAAAACAAAATTGCAAATGCATTAAAATAAATATGCTAAGAATAAAAATAAAATGAAATTGCATGAAATAAAAGGAAAATAAAAAAAATGCATGATGTGCTAAAAATAAAGGCAGTGAAATAAAATGCATGAAATTAAAAAAAGGGGACTAAAAAATAAAATGCAATAAAAGAAATAAAAGGAAAAAGAAAAAAAATAGAGAATACAGGGGGTGCAGAAGAAGGAAGGGGGGTGCGAACAGCAAGCAGAAAAGATGGGAGGAAAGAAAGGGAAGGGGCCGAGTTATGGGCTGAAGGAGGGGAGAAACCGAACCGGTCCGGTTTAAGCGAACAGAACCGGTTTGGTGTTTATAAAAGAGAAAAGACCGGTTTTTTATTTCATTTTGCAAAAAATTTTCTCTTTCTTCTCTTCTTCCTCTCTCCTCTCCTCTCTTCCTCTCCTCTCTTCCTCTCAAAACAGTGGCCGGAAAGAGGTTCTCCAGGGCGGCGGTCGCCGGCGGCGCCACCGCGCCGGAGTAAAAAAAAACTCCCTTTTTATAAAAAAAAAACTTATTTTTAAACTCCTCTTCCTCTTCTCTCTTCGAATCCGCGGTTAGAAATTGCTAAAAATCTTTCAAAATGTTTAGATCTAGTTTTTTTTTAAAAAGAATAAACTTTTGAGACCACTACCTTTGATGTTGTTTTGTTCGATTGTGTTATGTAGGTTTAAGGGTGGTTTCGGTTGCTGTTATGGCCGTGCAGTGGTGAGGCCGCGGGATTTTGGGGTTTGTGGGTGGTTAGGTGGAGGGGGATAGTGGCGCGGCTGGGTTCTTGGCCGTGGATGGGTGAGGCCGCGGTGGTTGTTAGGAGGGGTAAGGGAGGCAGTGAGCCTTTTGTTTTGTGTATTGTTTATGGTTTTATGGTTTTGTTTGTAGTTTTGTTTGGGTTAAGGGAGATGGTGGCACGACTGGGTTCTGGTGGTTTAGGGGTAGTGGTCGTGTTTGTATGACCCTGTGTTGTGGCCGTGTGATTCTGATTTTTTTTGTGAAATTTTGAGAAAGTGGAAATTAGGGTTTCTGCTGCTGATGGGAGTTGTCCCTTTTCTGTGCGTGCTGCCTCAGTGTTAAATACACTAATTGCCATCACTAATACTCAATAAAGGTCAGATTGACAAATTAAGTGACAATAATACTCAATAAAAGACAAATAAGTGACAAACTAAAACACATTAATTTTATGAAAAAAAAGTCTTCTCCACAAAGGTCAGATTGTAAAAAATTAAAAAAAGGTAACTAGTAAAAAGAAGAAAAAATAATAAACAATAAAAATGCTAAATAAAATAACACTAAAAATATTTAAAAGAATAAAAATAATAATAAAAACAAAAACAAAAACAAAAAGACAAACCCTAACAGAATCAAAAAAATGAGGTATTTTAAAATACCTCTGCCGAAATTTCGTCTAAGACGACGAAAAAGTCCGAACCAAATAGACGAGTAAAAAAGAAATTTTAGGTCAAAAATTGGGGTATGACATATATTATTTATAAAGATGAGATATATGGGTAGTTATTAGGTGGTCATTTAAGGTTTATTCCCACCATCATTGTAACATCCAGCTTAAGACTTAATTATTTAACAGTATCGGGACAATGTATCAGAGACGTTTTAAGGAAAAGGGCATTTTGGTAAATTGAGGCCTGAGGCTATATAAAGCCAACAAACCCTAACCTCTCATTTTTCTTATCCTACTCTCTCTCTAGAAATTTTCTCCCTCCACTTCTCTCTACTCTCTCACGTCTTTTCATCCTTTCCTCATTCCAATCTTCATCTAATCATCATCCCAATTGCCTAGCCCGCATGCAAGCACAATTTTTGTTATCCTTGAGTCATTGGAAGCTAAGGAAGCAAGGAAGGGAGGAAGAAATCAAAGCTACGGTTTGGGTAGAACATGGCAAGAATCAAATCAAGTCTCAAGGTGAGTTCCTTTAGTTTTAGAACCCACCTTGGGTAAGTTTTGAGTGAGATGATCTCCCATAAGTGATTTTGAGAATTTTAGCTTAAACCCATTTTGTCTTATGATGCATGTTTCAATCTTTGTTAATCCTAGATTCTAATCACTTGTTGAGTTTTTAATCAGGCCATTGATACCTTATGGAAGCTATTGGACACTTGGGTATTAAACTTTTCATCAAAAAATTCGTTTTCAACAGTTCCGGGTTCTGCTACGGTTGCTGAGCGAAGTCTAGCTCGCTCAGCGAACGAGCAGGATGATTGTTATTGCCAGACTTCGTTCAGCGAAGCTTCAAACCCAAATCTGGGAAGATGCTCGCTAAGCGAAGTTCTTGGTCGCCAAGCAAAGTCACCCAGATGCTCGCTAGCGAAGTTGTCCAGAAACTTTTTCTTAAAAAATACATGTTCAGTACCTATGGGCTATGTAATATTTTTAGAGTACACTGTTTAAAATACAATCAAGGGTTAACACAAGTTGAATGTATGCATTGTTTACGAGCAATAGGAAATTTTATCCATATGTATGTGATATGACTAAGGGTTAGAAGTTTAGACAACTCTAGACAACAGAACAGAATTTACAAGAATTAGTGGTACAAGAATTTCCAGTTATAAGCAGGTGTTAAAGACGGACCACTACGTCTTTGACCTCAGGATTTAACAGTTATTAGAATACCCTAAGACGTGCTTTCTGTTGTTCACGCCAGTTGTAACACCCATACTAAATTTATCTAGAATATTTAGCATGCGTATTAAATCTGATACTGGATGCATTAAGATTTTCAGTAATAATAATATTATACTGAATGAATACAAATTTTGCTCGTTTTATACAATTAACCAAATACCATTAAACATATAACTGTGTAGTCGTGAAATCTAGACTACAATCTGCTAGCTTAGTGATCGAGAGGAAAACTAGGATCACTTTCTGATATTTGATGACTACTTTGTCATATTCTCATTGTAATATATATATATATATACCTCTTTCTGTTATCATTAAGTTAGAAAGTTAGCCTGTAACAAACAATAATTATCTAGGTTCATTTTATGGAGTGCATCCGAGTGGAGTAACCCCCGATTACATCTCCCATCATACCGGTGAAAATTCCTATCTGAGGCTAACACCGGACTCCTCTTATCGTTGTGTGGACAACCCTCTCGAAGAAGTCCCATTCGACATAATCCAGAGTCTGCTGGACACAACTTAACTTACATGTGGACAACCCTCTCGGTGAAGTCTCATCCGGCATATTCCGGAGCCTGCTGGACATGTTTAACCCTTTAACATACGTGTGGACAACGCTTTCGGAGGAGTCCCATCCGGCATAATCCGGATCCTGCTGGACACGTTTAACTTATAGTGTGATTCTTGTCTTAATTATTCATTGATATATCTGATACATTATTCTAAGCATATGCATATCTAATGCATTTATCAAGTGAATAATCATCTGTTACTTATAAGGTTTTAAGCTTATCGTTCTCATAAGCCACTTACTTGGTTGTTGGAAATCTAAACCCTTAAACTTATTTGAACTTTGAACGTTGAAACATTCCTTATACTCTCGTACGCTAAATTGAGTACATTTTAATCTTGCTAACCTATCATAGGTTCTAGACATATCATTGTCATATGTCATACTCAAGGGCTTATTATCTCATTGTAATAACTACCCGGCTCTTCTAACTTTGCTCATGCACCTCTAATGCATTGCCGAATCCTTGCTCACCTATTCCTTGTATGTTAAATACCTTTCAGATATGTTAAATGTTGTTTCCTTAGATATTAGGGTTTTCATTTAAACTGGTTGCAAAACGCCTCGCCTAAGCGCACTCAGCTCACCCAACGCAACTCAGCAGACCAAGATGGTTATGCCAAGCGCGCTGTAGCGAGCAGACCCGCGATGTAGCGAGCTAATCCAGAACGAGAAATGTTATGCTCGCTGCAGCGAGCTCCAGCGCGCTGTAGCGACCATGACAGTACAGAAAATGGTCAAAAGCTTGATTTTTCACCAATTTGACATATCCAAACTTACCCAAGCTTCCTAACAGTATTAAAGATGATTTTCTACTGCAAATTGATAGTTTAAAACATGAAAAAGCAAGGAATTAATGAGTTATAGGAATTAGGGCACAAAAATGTAAATTTTCTCAAATAATGGATTCACACCCAACTAACCCAAGGTGGGTTCTAAACTAAAGGAACTCACCAGTTACTCTGAGCATCCACAACCCAGCTTTAAACATCCAACTGCATGATCCACTTAATTACACCAAAACACGCAACAGTTTTTCCAGCAAAAAGTCCAAACTTCAAACGTCTTTTCCAAGTTCGTTTCTAATCCAAATCATACAAAATTTATATCCAAACTGAAGGGAATTTAATGTAGAATCTAAAAATCAACTTCTTTCCTTTCTGTACCACCTCGCTATGGCGAGTTTCATGCTCGTTTCAGCGAGACTTCATAGCAAGAACCCAGACTTCTGCAGATTTGCAGCTTCAGACCCCTGACTTCAAACTCATCCCCAGACTTCAATACTTAGCCAAACTTCACAAAACTGGTACCAAAATGTAGATAATTTTGTTAGCTTTCCATAGCATAAAAAACCACTGTAATTGGAGTTAGAGGGAGAGAATTCTAACCATTTTAATGGAGCCCTGTCCCAAATACGGGTTTCACCAAAATCAGCTTAAATACATTCATGTAATAGCTTAAGCTCCTAATTTCTTGTACCCAATCATAATCAGTACTATAATCTTGCATACAAGGCACTTGCTTCATTAAAGCTTGATCCTTGTCAAGCTTCCTACCTAAAACCCTAGCTTGATTCCTTCTTCCTTTCTTGTTTCCTTTAGCTCCCAATAGCTCAAAATCACAAGAGTTGCTTGCAAGAGGGCTTAACAAATGGGGTTGATGATTAAATGAAGGTTGGAATGGTTTGGATGAGTGAAAATTGTGAGAAAGAGTAGAGAGAAGTTGGAGAGAAATATTTTTAGAGAGAGAAAGTGTAGAGAATTGTGAGAAACTTTGGGGGTAATTGGCTTAAATAGCCTAAACACCCTCAATTTACCATAATGGCCTTCCTTAAAATATCTCTGATACACCGTACCAACACTGATAAACATCTATGTCTTAAGCGGGATGTTACACTCTATCCCCTTAAAGAAATTTCGTCCTCGAAATTTAGAATTCCATCTGGAGGATGACTCTTTGCATCCCCGATTCCAATTTCCAACTAGTTTTCTTACTAAAAGATTCTTATCATACCATGATTACCCGAGGGTCTAACATACTTCGAGCTAAACATCTTATTTACATCCTTTTCCAATTCCAACTTAGAGTTACTCATACATAAATATTCCATCTGAATTCCAAAGTTTCCTCCGCTACCTACGTAATTATTTCTAACGACATTGAGTCGATCTTATCTTCCTTTGAAAATTTTCTCTCTTCCAATGGCCTCTTGTGCCACAACCGCTTCTAATAATTCCTTACCTATGACTTCTACCCCCCATAACGGGGTCTTATGCCAATGATTATCCCAAACTTCGTATAACCTGTTACTGCACTTGAATAGTAACCGATGTTAAGTAATTTCCTTTGACGGATACGGAGGCATAATTAATTCAACTTCTTCTGTTGTCCACAATACAAGTATGAAACACTGATTCTAGTCTCGGTTTTGTTCTTTCTGGCTTCATGGCTTATTACTGATCACAAACATATATATATATATATATATATATGTGTGTGTGTGTGTGTGTGTGTGTGTGTGTGTGTGTGGTTCCGCTTTCATTGCCGGATTCTTAAGGGTTCGAAAAAATCTTATAGGCTTCTCGCGCTCCGCCCTAACTAGTCGACGACAATGCGTATGTTAATGACTTAGGAATTCTTCTTCCTTACTAGGAGTTTGATAATTTTCTATTATCCCTGCCACAACTTATTCTCAAATTCTTCTTCCCGTATGATTCTTGTCTTAATTATTCATAGATATATCTGATACATTATTCTAAGCATATGCATATCTAATGCATTTATCAAGTGAATAATCATCTGTTACTTATAAGGTTTTAAGCTTATCGTTCTCATAAGCCACTTACTTGGTTGTTGGGAATCTAAACCCTAAAACTTATTTGAAATTTGAACGTTGAAACATTCCTTGTACTCTCGTACGCTAAATTGAATACATTTTAATCTTGATAACCTATCATAGGTTCTAGACATATTGTTTTCATATGTCATACTTAAGGGCTTATTATCTCATTGTAATAACTACCTGACTCTTCTAACTTTGCTCATGCACCTCTAATGCATTGTCGAATCCTTGCTCACATATTCCTTGTATGTTAAATACCTTTCGGATATGACAAATGGTGTTTCCTTAGATATTAGGGTTTTCATTTAAACCGGTTGCAAAACACCTCGCCTAAGCGCACTCATCTCACCCAACGCAACTCAGCAGACCAATATGGTTCTGCCAAGCGCGCTGTAGCGAGCAGACCCACGCTGTAGCGAGCTAGTCCAGGATGAGAAATGTTCTGCTCGCTGCAGCGAGCTCCAGCGCGTTGTACTGACCATGACAGTACATAAAATGTTCAAAAGCTTGATTTTTCACCAATTTGACATATCCAAACTTACCCAAGCTTTCTAACAGTATTAAGGATGATACTGCAAATTGACAGTTTACAACATGAATAACCAAGGAATTAATGAGCTATAGGAATTAGGGCACAAAAATGTAAATTTTCTCAAAGGATGGATTCATACCCAACTAACCCAAGGTGGTTTCTAAACTAAAGGAACTCACCAGTTACTCTGAGCATCCACAACCCAGCTTTAAGCATCCAACTGCATGATCCACTTAATTACGCCGACACCCGCAACAGTTTCTCCAGCAGAAAGTCCAAACTTCAAACGTCTTTTCCAAGTTTGTTTCTAATCCGAATCATATAAAATTTATTTCCAAACTGAAGGGAATTTAATTTAGAATCTAAAAACCCACTTTTTCCTTTCTAAACCACCTCGTTATGGCGAGGTTCATGCTCACTTCAGTGAGCCTTCATAGCAAGAACCCAGATTTCTGCAGATTTGCAGCTTCAAACCCTTGACTTCAAACTCAACCCCATACTTCAATACTCAGAGAAACTTCACGAAACTGGTACCAAAACGTAGATAATTTTGTTAGCTTTCCATAGCATAAACAACCACTGAAATTGGAGTTACAGGGAGAGAGTTCTTACCATTTTAATGGAGCCATGTCCCAAATACGGGTTTCACCAAAATCAGCTTAAATACATTCAAGTAATAGCTTAAGCTCCTGATTTCTTGTACCCAAGCATAATCAGTACTATAATCTTGCATACAAGGCACTTGCTTCATTAAAGCTTGATCCTTGCCAAGCTTCCTACCTAAAACCCTAGCTTGATTCCTCCTTCCTTTCTTGTTTCCTTTAGCTCCTAATAGCTCAAAATCACAAGAGTTGCTTGCAAGAGGGGTTAACAAATGGGGTTGATGAATAAATGAAGGTTGGAATGGTTTGGATGAGGGAAAATTGTGAGAAAGAGTAGAGAGAAGTTGGAGAGAAAGATTTTTAGAGAGATAAAGTGTTGAGAATTGTGAGAAATTTTGGGGGTAATTGGCTTAAATAGCCTAAACCTTCAATTTACCAAAATGCCCTTCCTTAAAATATCTCTGATACACCGTCCCAACACTGATAAACATCTATGTCTTAAGCGGGATGTTACACCAGTGGGACACGGAAAGTTCACGTACCAGTTATAATTAATTTATAACGTAAAATGCATTCCGTAAAATGATAACAGTAAAATGAACCACTCGGATGCATTCCGTAAAATGAACCAATATAATTATTGTGTGTTACACGCTAACTCTCTAACTTAATCATAACAGTAAGATGATTATAATGTGTTAAGACTTATGTCAAGAATCAGGCAGTAATCTAGTTTTCCCCGGTTACTCAGTAAAGCAGACAAGGACATGTATAAACCCAGAATGGGTTGAGATTAGAATATGGCAATCGTAGGTTTCCCTGAGGTTGACATGCAGCCTAGGCTAGGTGGAGCTCACTGAGACATTATGTCTCATTCCAATTCTTTTGTTTTCGGGTACTCAGGTAGCGCGCAACAAGGATAAGGAGAAGACTACCGTTTGATCGTGCTAGTTTATGTTTCAGACTTATGTCATAATATTATGTTATGTACTCGAATACCTATGTTGTGTAGTACTATGTACCAGACCATTTAGATATATTTTTTACTCGCCAGTTATTGCATATATATATATATATATCCCCAGACATAATGTTATGTACTATGTATCCGATGTAATGACCTTGTTATGCATATGTATTAAATTTCTTTATTGTAATTTAATGTATCCCGTACGAAATTTAATGCTTGTATGAGATCATATACAATCTCAATACGGGGGTTAAAATCATGGAAATATTTTCTTCTCACCTATTTTCTTGGAAACAAGAACATGAGAAATGTGAAGTCGTTTTATTCCTAAGAATGTTTTATACCCAGGAATTAATTTCCTAACTTTGTATCAAACATATGAACTCATCTTTGTAACTTCCATATTTCTGAAAATATTTTTTACAACCATAAAACAAACATTTGTTTTTTGTGAATAGTTGTTTTCTCTGTTTTAAACATGAAGTTATAATTTGAATTGTCAAAGATGTTTAAATTTAATTTGTTTTGTAAGATATTATGACAAAAATATATAAATTATCATCATGACTTATATTTGATTTGTACAGTTAGTTAATAAGAAATATAATGCATCAAATTTTCCTCTCAAAAAAATAATATACATTTTTTTTAGGAGACATTAAATTTTATTTGTATACTATTCTGTCGACGTAAAAAATACTATACAATCTCTGTCCTTTTTTTATAGACAATAAAACATTTTCATACGACATGAATGAATTTTCAGTAAAAAAAAGGTTATAAATGAACATGTTTGGTAAACATAAATCACCATACCCATTAACATGATTTTCTTAAATTAATGTAATAATAAATTTACATAATTATAATTTATAATATATATTATTGAGAAACTTGAAAATGATACTTTTTTTTACGAGTAGGAATCGATTCAATACGGTGAAGTTTACAACACTCATATTCCGGATAACAATAAAATGACAGCTAATATAAAATAAATAAAATGATAGCTAAGATAAAACACAGAAAATATTAAAAATAAATTATTAAAATATATGGTTTCAAACTGAAATCCATGTTTTATATTTCGAATAGTCGTAAAATCCATGTTATAAATGAACATGTTTTATGAGTAGTTACTTGTGTAAGATACATTTGTACCAACACTTTGATAAGATACAATTATCCCTGGCAACAACACACGCCATTTTCATTACACTTGCCACCCTTAGCAAACCCAGCTTTTGAACAATAATCAGAACAATAGTCACCAAATTTTCCACATGGTCCTTTGCTGACGCATGAAGTCTCAGGAGTGATTCCATTAATTGCTTCTCCTGCAATCAATATGATAATGTTAGAAAGAAGTATATGTGACCAATATATTATCATTGTTAAGACATTCATTTTCATTTCAATCACCTTATGGAAAAATGAATATATTATAAATCATTCTATTAAAAATACTTTAAAAAATAATTATAGAACAAGTAAATTTGTTACCTAAAGTCAAAACGCAAGCAATGCATAGAAACGTGATGAAAAGTTGCATGCGGTTGATGCCAGTAGCCATTTTCTCTTGAAAGATGAACAAACAATGAGTACAAGAAGAGTTATTTTGAAAAAAATGAGTAGAAGAAGCTATTTATTGAGAGCTTTAGGGAAAAATAATTAATTAAATAATAACTATAAATAAATAAAAATGGGTCATGCTAATAATAAATGCCTTGACTGTTTTTTCTTACCAACTTTTTTACAAATTTTTATATTGCTAATAATAAATTCTTTTTCATTGCACACAATAATTATCTCTGCTTTGTTATATATAGAAATTTCTACCTAAAAAAAACATTATTTTCAGTCAAAATTTGAACAATGATTTTAATTTTCTTGTTTACATTAATTTAGAAAATGTGTTTTTTTTCGCTGCAATTTGGAAAATGTGTGAAAGTGGTCATAACTAAAATATATAAAGAATATTTAAAAATGGAAACAAATTATCTTTTTTATGAATGTTTTAATGATAGCAAATCTTATGGAATAAACGCTAAGTTTTATGAATGATGATATACTAATGTTTGCACTTAAGTCTTTTCACAGAAATAGACAAGAAAGAAGTCTCTTACAAGTGCATATATATATACTAAGTGGAAGAATACCAAAACAGTAGTATCACAAGCTCAAAAGAAGATATAGAAAGAATATTGTTTGAATCAAAAGAGTGTTGAAATACAAATCATCCATCTCTCAAAGCTAAACAATCATTATCTCAATCAAACTCTTCAAAAACAAGCAAGCTCTAAATCTCTCATTATATTTTAGGATCATAATCTTTTGAGTTTGTGTTGTAAAATCTCAAACATGTGTTGAGTAATCACGATCTAACAAAAACCATCATCATACAAAAGTGTAATCTAGCTCTCAAGTCTATTTGGTTTAAATAGTTTAAGAAAGAATTTGTTCCAACATTTCTTGTGCGAAAGCAAATAACTGTATAAGTCTGTTGAAGTTGATAATACAATTTGTAACGGACTGATCTGGTGTGATCAAGACCTTATAGTGTTATTCAAAAGTTTCTGATAGCAAGATACTATATTGGATAATCTCACACGAGGTATGGGTACTGGAAGTAGCTGGTTTTGGTGAACCAGGATAAATCTTCTGTGTTATCTTCCTTTTGTCTCTCTCTTTTACTATTCGTGTCTTTATATTACACACATACACTATCACAAACATTTTTCAATCATTCCTAGAACATTCTCCTAAACGTTATGGTCATATTTTAATTGTTTAAAATATATCCAGAGTTCTCTGGTTCATAACTAATCATTGATTTTATTTCATAAATCATTTTATAAACACTCTCCAGAATATTCTGATCCCTGAAAATAACCTTGCTTATTTTCATAATTTATTAAGTTTTCATCAATCTTAAAGGAAAACTTAATCATTCACTTAAACATTCTCCAGAACATTATGGTCCAAACATATTACATGTTTTATTGTGAACTAACTTCTACCAAGAATTTTACTTGAGTACCTAAACCTTGTTTAAAGTTTCAAGAGAAATAAAAAAAAGGGGGCTCTTAGGAATTAATAATTGGAATCTTAATCGTAAGTAAGTTTTTAAACAAAAAATATTTGGTGAATATTTACAATATTCCTGATATATATTATTTATAAACATGAGATATATGGGTAGTTATTAGGTCGTCATTTAAAGTTTATTCCCACCATCATTGTAACATCCAGCTTAAGACTTAATTATTTAACAGTATCGGGACAATGTATCAGAGACGTTTTAAGGAAAAGGGCATTTTGGTAAATTGAGGCCTGAGGCTATATAAAGCCAACAAACCCTAACCTCTCATTTTTCTTATCCTACTCTCTCTCTAGAAATTTTCTACCTCCACTTCTCTCTACTCTCTCACGTTTTTTCATCCTTTCCTCATTCCAATCTTCATCTAATCATCATCCCAATTGCCTAGCCCGCATGCAAGCACAATTTTTGTGATCCTTGAGTCATTGGAAGCTAAGGAAGCAAGGAAGGGAGGAAGAAATCAAAGTTAGGGTTTGGGTAGAACTTGGCAAGAATCAAATCAAGTCTCAAGGTGAGTTCCTTTAGTTTTAGAACCCACCTTGGGTAAGTTTTGAGTGAGATGATCTCCCATAAGTGATTTTGAGAATTTTAGCTTAAACCCATTTTGTCTTATGATGCATGTTTCAATCTTTGTTAATCCTAGATTCTAATCACTTATTGAGTTTTTAATCAAGCCATTGATACCTTATGGAAGCTATTGGACACTTGGGTATTAAACTTTTCATCAAAAAATTCGTTTTCAACAGTTCGGGGTTCTGCTACGGTCGCTGAGCGAAGTCTAGCTCGCTCAGCGAACGAGCAGGATGATTGCTACTTCCAGACTTCGCTCAGTGAAGCTTCAAACCCAAATATGGGAAGATGCTCGCTAAGAGAAGTTCTTGGTCACCAAGCGAAGTCACCCAGATGCTCGCTAAGCGAAGTTGTCCAGAAACTTTTTCTTAAAAAATACATGTTCAGTACCAATGGCTATGTAATATTTTTAGAGTACACTGTTTAAAATACAATCAAGGGTTAACACAAGTTGAATGTATGCATCGTTTACGAGCAATAGGAAATTTTATTCACATGTGTGTGATATGACTAAGGGTTAGAAGTTTAGACAACTCTAGAAAACAAAACAGAATTTACAAGAATTAGTGGTACATGAATTTCCAGTTATAAGCAGGTGTTAAAGACGGACCACTACGTCTTTGACCTCAGGATTTAACAGTTATTAGAATACCCTAAGACGTGCTTTCTGTTGTTCACGCCAGTTGTAACACCCATACTAAATTTATCTAGAATATTTAGCATGCGTATTAAATCTGATACTGGATGCATTAAGATTTTCAGTAATAATAATATTATACTGAATGAATACAAATTTTGCAAGTTTTATACAATTAACCAAACACCACTAAATGTACATATAAACAAATCCACTGATATCCTCCTGGTACATGACGAGCAACTGCATTCCATTCAGCATCTCCTTGATACACATCATCACGGACCTCTTGCTTACCTGAACTGAATCAAATGGATTGGAATGAGCCATAATGTCTCAGTGAGCTCCACCTATCCTAGGCTATGTGGCAACCTCGGGGGAAACCTATGATTGCCACATTCTAATCTCAACCCATTTCGGGTTTATACGTGCCTGTGCCTTCTACACTGAGTAGTCGTGAAATCTAGACTACAATCTGCTAGCTTAGTGATTGAGGGGAAAACTAGGATCACTTTCTGATATTTGATGACTACTTTGTCATATTCTCATTGTAATATATATATATATATATATATATATATATATATATATATACGTCTTTCTGTTATCATTAAGTTAGAAAGTTAGCGTGTAACAAACAATAATTATCTTGGTTCATTTTATGGAGTGCATCCGAGTGGAGTAACCCCCGAATACATCTCCCATCATACCGGTGAAAATTCCTATCTGAGGCTAACATTGGACTCCTCTTATCGTTGTGTGGACAACCCTCTCGAAGAAGTCCCATCCGGCATAATCCGGAGCCTGCTGGACACATCTTAACTTACATGTGGACAACCCTCTCGGTGAAGTCCCATCCGGCACAATCCGGAGCTTGCTGGACATGTTTAAGCTTTTAACATACGTGTGGACAACCCTTTCGGAGGAGTCCCATCCGGCATAATCCGGAGCCTGCTGGACACGTTTAACTTATAGTATGATTCTTGTCTTAATTATTCATAGATATATCTGATACATTATTCTAAGCATATGCATATCTAATGCATTTATCAAGTGAATAATCATCTGTTACTTAACCCATAAAATAAGGTTTTAAGCTTATTGTTCTCATAAGCCACTTACTTGGTTGTTGGAATTCTAAACCCTAAAACTTATTTGATTTTTGAACGTTGAAACATTCCTTATACTCTCGTACGCTAAATTGAATACATTTTAATCTTGCTAACCTATCATAGGTTCTAGACATATCATTGTCATATGTCATACTCAAGGGCTTATTATCTCATTGTAATAACTACCCGGCTCTTCGAACTTTGCTCATGCACCTCTAATGCATTGCCGAATCCTTGCTCACCTATTCCTTGTATGTTAAATACCTTTCGGATATGTCAAATGTTGTTTCCTTAGATATTAGGGTTTTCATTTAAACCGGTTGCAAAACGCCTCGCCTAAGCGCACTCAGCTCACCCAATGCAACTCAGCAGACCAAGATGGTTCTGCCAAGCGCGCTGTAGCGAGCAGACCCGCGCTGTAGCGAGCTAGTCCAGAACGAGAAGCGTTATGCTCGCTGTAGCGAGCTCCAGCGCGCTGTAGCGACCATGACAGTACAGAAAATGGTCAAAAGCTTAATTTTTCACCAATTTGACATATCCAAAGTTACCCAAGCTTCCTAACAGTATTAAGGTTGATTTTCTACTGCAAATTGATAGTTTAAAACATGAATAAGCAAGGAATTAATGAGCTATAGGAATTAGGGCACAAAAATGTAAATTTTCTCAAAGGAACTCAAGGTGGGTTCTAAACTAAAGGAACTCACCAGTTACTCTGAGCATCCACAACCCAGATTTAAACATCCAACTGCATGATCCACTTAATTACGCCAAAACACGCAACAGTTTTTCCAGTAGAAAGTCCAAACTTTAAACGTCTTTTCCAAGTTCGTTTCTAATCCGAATCATACAAAATTTATATCCAAACTGAAGGGAATTTAATGTAGAATCTAAAAATTCACTTTTTCCTTTCTGTACCACCTCGCTATGGCGATGTTCATGCTCGTTTCAGCGAGACTTCATAGCATGAACCCAGATTTCTGCAGATTTGCAGCTTCAGACCCCTGCCTTCAAACTCATCCCCAGACTTCAATACTCAGTCAAACTTCACGAAACTGGTACCAAAACGTAGATAATTTTGTTAGCTTTCCATAGCATAAAAAACCACTGAAATTGGAGTTACAGGGAGAGAGTTCTTACCATTTTAATGGAGCCCTGTCCCAAATACGGGTTTCACCAAAATCAGCTTAAATACATTCATGTAATAGCTTAAGCTCCTGATTTCTTGTACCCAATCATAATCAGTACTATAATCTTGCATACAAGGCACTTGCTTCATTAAAGCTTGATCCTTGTCAAGCTTCCTACCTAAAACCCTAGCTTGATTCCTTCTTCCTTTCTTGTTTCCTTTAGCTCCCAATAGCTCAAAATCACAAGAGTTGCTTGCAAGAGGGCTTAACAAATGGGGTTGATGATTAAATGAAGGTTCGAATGGTTTGGATGAGGAAAAATTGTGAGAAAGAGTAGAGAGAAGTTGGAGAGAAAGATTTTTAGAGAGAGAAAGTGTAGAGAATTGTGAGAAATTTTGGGGGTAATTGGCTTAAATAGCCTAAACACCCTCAATTTACCAAAATGCCCTTCCTTAAAATATCTCTGATACACCGTCCCAACACTGATAAACATCTATGTCTTAAGCGGGATGTTACACTCTACCCCCCTTAAAGAAATTTAGTCCTCGAAATTTAGAATTCCATCTGGAGGATGACTCTTTGCATCCCCGATTCCAATTTCCAACTAATTTTCTTACTAAAAGATTCTTATCATACCAAAATTACTCGAGGGTCTAACATTTCGAGCTAAACATCTTATTTACATCCTTTTCCAATTCCAACTTAGAGTTACTCATACTTAAATATTCCATCTGAATTCCAAAGTTTCCTTCGCTACCTACGTAATTATTTCTAATGACATTGAGTCGATCTTATCTTCCTTTGAAAGTTTTCTCTCTTCCAATGGCCTCTTGTGCCACAACCGCTTCTAATAATTCCTTACCTCTGACTTCTACCCCTCATAATGGGGTCTTGTGCCAATGATTATCCCAAACTTCGTATAACCTGTTACTGCACTTGAATAGTTACCGATCTTAAGTAATTTCCTTTGACGGATACGGAGGCATAATTAATTCAACTTCTTCTGTTGTCCACAATACAAGTATGAAACACTGATTCTAGTCTCGGTTTTGTTCTTTCTGGCTTCACGGCTTACTACTGATCACAAACATATATATATATATATATATATGTGGTTCCGCTTTCACTGCGGGATTCTTAAGGGTTCGAAAAAATCTTATAGGCTTCTCGCGCTCCACCCTAATTAGTCGACGACAATGCCTATCTTAATGACTTAGGAATTCTTCTTCCTTACTAGGAGTTTGATAATTGAAATTTCTGGCCAGGCAATAAGACAGAGTTACCAGGTTCTGAACAATACGCAGGGCACAATAGATTGCAAAAACAGAGCACAAGTAAACACAATGCAAGAGCAGCAAAATAAAGTGCAGGAAAGTAAAAGGCACAGAGGTTTGTTAACCCAGTTCGGAGTAAACACCTCCTACTCTGGGGGATACCAATCCAGGAAGGAAATCCACTATAGGATTTAACCCTTAAGACTCAAGACACTGACTCCCAGTTCCCAGCCTAAGCAATTAAACTCCTCCTAGTCTGATTTCTACCCAACTCTTGAGTATTAGAAAACCTCTAACTTCCTATTCAAGTAACTAAACCCAGTCCCTTGAACAACCCTGAAAACTACCCTGTTTTTCAAACAAAACTTCAATGACAAAACTTCATTCGTACCTAAAGGCTTAGAATGAATTACAACTCTATAAAACTCTAAACCAACTCAAACAATGAGTGGTGCACAAATAAACTCTAAGTTAAAAACACATACTCAATTTTCTGAATTATAACTCTAAAAACGTAAGTCTTGAAAGCAGCAGCACTCCTCCTTTTATAACCTTCAACAAGCAGCATTAAACTGATTCAAATCTTCTGAATTGATATGTTTCTAACTTATGCAAGGCTCAATTAGGAAACATATAATTCTGCAATGTATCTCATCAAAGATTTCTTCTGAAAATATGATCTTCATAAATACGAGCCAAATCTTCATTAGATCTTCCACAAATCAATCAGCATTCTAGAAGCATTAATCCATAATAAAACCTTAACAAATCTCTCAAAGATTCACATAGAAATAACTTGAAAATAACCAGCTTCTGATGAAGTCAACAGAAGTCAACGCTGGCATCAGACTCTGAACTCAGCTTCTGAAGTGCTACAGTGCTTCTGATGAGCATTCAGCTTCTGATGTAATTTTCAGCTTCTGAACAGCTTCAAATCAAAAAACTTGCAACTGAAGATTTGTTCTACATATGGAGATGCTACTATTCAACACTTTGGTTTTGCCAAAACATGCAGCCAACACCAAAAGACTCAACAATCTCCCCCTTTGGCAAATTTTTGGCTAAAACCAATATTCACACATCCAAGTTCTTCAAACTCCCATAAAACTATCTCAGCAATGAAGAACTCCACAGTAATATATCATAGCAATCAGTTTAGGCAGCGAATTCAGCTATGTTAAACAATCAGTTTCAACTTCTGAACACTGATACACACTTAACAGCTTCTGAGCACATTCAGCATCACTTCAGGACAACTGAAACCACATAAAACTCTCCCCCTGAAGCTTCACAAACATAAACCAACACTCTAGCTTCACAACACTCCCCATGCAACTCAGCTTCTCATACAAACTCCCCCTTACTACTGAACTACAGAGAAAAATGGTATCAGAGCACTCAGTGCAGCACTCAGTGCACAATTGTTCTTCAACTCCACACTTCAGGACCAAGGACAGCTCTTCACTCAGGATGTTAACACACATGTACTCCCCCTGAGACACATATTTCCCCTCAATCATATCTGGACATATCTTGTTGCAAAGGTTCTGAACTCTGGACATAATGCTTAGCTTACTAGTCACCTTCTGAATCAATGACACACATTCTGAATAACTCTTGTCTGAACTTAAACATAAGATTTTCTCCCCCTTTTTAGCCACAAAATTATGACAAACCATAATCAAAATAAGTAACACAGATCCTTGAAAACATATCAGACACAGACTCAGGTTCAGGATCACACTTAGCACAGGCACAACTGGCAGGTACTCTACCTTCCTCACATCCAGTTTGCAGTAATTGCTATAAGTCTTCATGTAAACACACACCTAACTTGCTTCTCAGATTCTCAAACTGTTTAGCATCGAAGGCCTTTGTGAATATGTCAGCAATTTGATCTTCAATGTCCACATGTTCCAGCTGAATAATCTTGTCCTCCACAAGGTTTTTGATAAAATGGTGTCTGATATCAATGTGTTTAGTTCTGTTGTGCTGTATTGGATTCTTAGAGATGTTGATAGCACTCAAATTGTCACAAAATAAGGTCATAGTTCCTTGTTCAATGTTGTATTCTTCAAGCATTTGCTTCATCCACACCAGTTGTGAACAACTACTCCCAGCAGCAATATACTCAGCTTCAGCAGTTGCCAATGAAACACAATTTTGTTTCTTGCTGAACTAAGAAATTAAGTTATTTCCTAAAAAGAAACAACCTCCTGAGGTGCTCTTCCTGTCATCAGCACTTCCAGCCCAGTCAGCATCACAATATCCCATTAATTCAGAACTTGAACTATGAGAATACATGATTCCATAGTCACTTGTGCTATTCACATACTTCAGGATCCTTTTAACTTGTGTCAGATGACTCATCTTAGGATCAGCTTGATATCTTGCACATACTCCAACAACAAATGTGATATCAGGTCTGCTTGCAGTCAAGTACAATAGACTCCCAATCATGCTTCTGTATTGACTTTGATCAACTGATACTCCATGTTCACCTTTGGTTAGCTTCAGATGAGTAGCAGCTGGTGTCCTCTTATGAGCAGCAGATTCCATACCTAACTTCTTCACAATGTTTTTAGCATACTTACTCTGAGAAATAAAGATGGTATCTTCCATTTGCTTGACTTGTAATCCAAGAAAGTATGTCAGCTCACCAACCAAACTCATTTAAAATTCTGACTGCATTTGCTGAACAAACAGTTTGACCATCTTCTGAGACATTCCACCAAATACTATGTCATCATCATAGATCTGAGCAATCATTAGACTTCCATGTTCATTCTTCACAAACAAAGTCTTATCAGAACCTCCTTTTCTGTAACCATGAGCAACAAGAAACTGAGTAAGCCTTTCATACCATGCTCTTGGTGCTTGTTTCAATCCATATAAAGCTTTCTTCAATTTGTACACATGATCTGGAAACTGATGATCCACAAAACCCTTAGGTTGTTCAACATATACCTCTTCTTGCAGATATCCATTCAGAAAAGCACTCTTCACATCCATCTGGAATAGTTTGAACTTGAGAATGCAGGATACACCCAACAGCAGTCTTATGGACTCTAGTCTGGCCACAGGTGCAAAGGTCTCATCAAAATCAAGTCCCTTAACTTGAGTATAGCCTTGAGCAACCAACCTTGCTTTGTTTCTGACCACAGTACCATTTTCATCTGTTTTATTCTTGTATATCCACTTAGTACCAATCACATTCAGCCCTTCAAGTCTTGGAACCAGATCCCACACTTCACTCCTTTTGAATTGATTCAACTCATCTTGCATTGCTTCAATCCAAAATTCATCAGTTAGGGCTTCTTTCACATTTTTAGGTTCAAACTTAGACACAAAACAAGAATCAGTGGCAGTTGAGTCTGATCTTCTTGTTCTGACCCCTTGATCCAAGCTCCCAATGATAAGCTCCTTAAGATGATCCTTCTGAACTCTAATTGATGGCCCTTTATTGGTAGGATCATGTTCTGGATGCACATCTGCTTCTTCAGACTCTGGATGATTTTCTGCTTCTGAAGTTTGTTCTTCTGATGCTTCAGACTCTGGAACAACTTCAAACTCATGTCTTTCTTTCTCAGCAGACAGATCATCAATCACAACATTTATGGACTCCATCAGAACCTTGGTTCTGGAATTAAACACCCTATAAGCTCTGTTGTTCACTGAATAACCCAGGAATATGCCTTCATCAGACTTAGGATCCAGTTTTCTTCTCCCTGTCAGCCAAAATGTAGCATCTGCTCCCAAAAACATGGAAGTATTTGACTGTAGGCTTCCTTCCTTTCCACAGTTCATACAATGTAGATGTTGTTCCCTTTTTCAAAGTGACTCTATTGTGTATGTAACATGCTGTGTTCATTGCTTCAACCCAGAACATATATGGAAGTTTCTTAGCATGCAGCATTACTCTTGCACTTTCTGCTAAAGTCCTATTCTTCCTCTCAACTACACCATTTTGCTGAGGTGTGATAGGTGCAGAAAACTCATGCTTTATACCTTCAGAAGCACAGAATTCTGAGAAACTCTTGTTTTCAAATTCTTTGCCATGATCACTTCTGATTCTGACTATGCCACAGTCTTTTTCTCTTTGTAATTGAATGCACAGGTCTTTAAATATTTCAAAAGTATCAGATTTTTCTCTAACAAAACTGATCCATGTGAATCTTGAGTAGTCATCTACCATTACAAATGCATACCTCTTCCCTCCAATACTTTCTACTTGCATAGGCCCCATTAAATCCATATGAACAAGTTCTAGTACTTTAGTAGTTACCTGATGAACTAATCTGGGATGAGACTTTCTTGTTTGTTTCCCAATTTGACAATCACCACAAACATTGTCCTCATTGATCTTCAGATTAGGTACACCTCTGATAGCTTCAGTACTTAGGATTTTCTTCATGCCTTTCAGATGCAGATGACCCAATTTTTGGTGCCAGAGCTTGACTTCCTCTTCTGAGCTCATGAGACAAGAAGTCAGGCTTCTTTCTTCTTCAGACACCCACAAATAGCAGTTATCTTTGGATCTGCAGCCCCTCATCTGAGTTTTACCTTCCTGATCAGTAACAATACACTCTAGCTTGTTGAAATTCACATTTAAATCTTGATCACATAGCTGGCTAATACTGATCAGATTAGAGGTTAATCCTTCCACCAGTAGCACATCATTAAGTCTGGGCAAACCTTCACTTATCAAGTCACCAATACCCAGAATCTGACCTTTTACACCATCTCCAAATGTCACATAGCTTCTGGAATAAGGTCTTATATTACTAAGCAGCTTCTTAACACCAGACATGTGTCTTGAACACCCACTATCAAAATACCAGTCTTCTTACGAGGTGGCTCTCAATGAAGTATGAGCTATAAGGCCTACATTCTGAACTTTAGGTTTCCACACCTTCTAAACATTGTGTCTGGGTGCAGCTGGTTGCACTCTTCTATATTGAAAATGTTCAGGATAGCCATAAAGTTTGAAGCAGAATGGTTTGATATGCCCTTTCTTTCCACAATGATGACAGATCCATGGATGATTTCTCCTCCTTCTGTTTCTGAAAAATTTCTGGGGTTGCTTCTGAGGTAGTATCTGAACATGCTTCTGACCTTGCATCTGAGGTCTCTTCTGAGCTTGCTTTTGAGGTCTCATCTGAATATGCTTCTAACCTTGCATCTGGGCTTGTTTCTGAGGTCTCCTCTTTGATGTTCCAACCATTGAATCATGAGTTTGAGTAGCAGGAACAAACTAACTAACAAGATTTTTCTCCTTGAGCTTCAGACTCTGATCAACATAACCTAACCCAGTTTTCCCTTGCTTCTGGACATCTAGAATCTCCTCCAACTTATCAGTAGCAGAGTTCATCATCCTAACTTGCTTTTTCATCTGATCAAGTTGGGAATTTAGCAGATTCACTTCTTCTTTTAATTATGAATTCTGCACTAGAAGTTCTCCTTTTTCAGCCTCCAGTTGAAAAATAGCCTCCTTCTGATCCAAAACTTGTTTGCAAACCTCAGCACTTCTGGTATATAGCTTCTTGTAATTGTCAGCTAGTTCATCATATGAGGTTTTAGCAGCTTCAGACACAGATGAAGCTTCAGACTCTGAGTCAGACTCTGAAAAAGTCTCAGACTCTAAAACAACTTCCTTCTTTAAGATAGCTCCTGACCTTACAACCAGACCAGTATCACACATACCAGATTCACTTCCAGAATCTTCTTCAGAATCATCATCAGACCATGCAACAGCTAGGCTCTTCTTCTTCTGCTTCTTAAGAAAAGTAGGACATTCAGTTTTGATATGTCCAAAACCTTCACACTCATAGCACTGCACACCTTTAGCTTGATTACTTTTCTCCTCAGACTTGGTCTTTTTCACATCAGTTTGTTGCTTCTTGTTGTTGAATCTGAAATTCTGACCTTTGGCTTTGGCTTTTCTGTCAACATTCTTCAGAATCTTGTTAAATTGTTTTCCCAGCAACACTAGAGCTTTTGATAAGTCATCCTCATCAGACTCTTGTTGATCATCAGCTTCAGAATTCACACTAAAAGCTACACCTTTTCCTTTATTCTCAGTCTGTTTACAAAAAGCAGTCTCAAAGTTCAACAAAGAACCAATGAGCTCTTCAACCTTCATAGCAGAAATATCATGAGCCTCCTCAATTGCTGTGACCTTCATATCAAATCTTCTGGGCAGGGACCTGAGGATTTTTCTTACTATCTTTTCATCAGACATCTTTTCCCCAAGAGAATCAAAAGAATTAGCCATGTCCAGCACATTCATGTAGAAGTCCTGAATAGTTTCATCTTCCTTCATCTTCAGGTTCTCAAACTTAGTAGTCAGCAACTGGAGTCTGGACATCTTGACTTTAGAGGTTCCTTCATGAGTTGTTTTTAAAATTTCCCAGGCCTCCTTTGCAACTGTACATTGATTGATGAGTCTGAACATATTCCGATCCACACCATTAAAGATTGCATTCAAAGCTTTTGAATTTCCCAGTGACAGATCATCTTCAGCTTTGGTCCATTCTTCTTCAGGCTTCAGAACCTCGGTCTTATTCCCATCTTTGTCCAAAACTACTGGATGATCCCAGCCCTTAATCACAGCTTTCCAAGTCCTGCTGTCAATAGACTTTAGAAAAGCACACATCCTAGACTTCCAATACTCATAGTTTGTGCCATCTAGTAAGGGTGGTCTATTGACATAGCCTCCTTCTCTATCCATGCTTGCCAGATATTACCTCCTCTGGATCTCACCCAAAACACAGGCAGGGTGCCTGCTCTGATGCCAATTGAAATTTCTGGCCAGGCAATAAGACAGAGTTACCAGGTTCTGAACCAAACAGGTTCTGAACAATACGCAGGGCACAATAGATTGCAAAAACAGAGCACAAGTAAACACAATGCAAGAGCAGGAAAATAAAGTGCAGGAAAGTAAAAGGCACAGAGGTTTGTTAACCCAGTTCGGAGTAAACACCTCCTACTCTGGGGGATACCAATCCAGGAAGGAAATCCACTATAGGATTTAACCCTTAAGACTCAAGACACTGACTCCCAGTTCCCAGCCTAAGCAATTAAACTCCTCCTAGTCTGATTTCTACCCAACTCTTGAGTATTAGAAAACCTCTAACTTCCTATTCAAGTAACTAAACCCAGTCACTTGAACAACCCTGAAAACTACCCTGTTTTTCAAACAAAACTTCAATGACAAAACTTCATTTGTAGCTAAAGGCTTAGAATGAATTACAACTCTATAAAACTCTAAACCAACTCAAACAATGAGTGGTGCACAAATAAACTCTAAGTTAAAAACACATACTCAATTTTCTGAATTATAACTCTAAAAACGTAAGTCTTGAAAGCAGCAGCACTCCTCCTTTTATAACCTTCAACAAGCAGCATTAAACTGATTCAAATCTTCTGAATTGATATGTTTCTAACTTATGCAAGGCTCAATTAGGAAACATATAATTCTGCAATGTATCTCATCAAAGATTTCTTCTGAAAATATGATCTTCATAAATACGAGCCAAATCTTCATTAGATCTTCAACAAATCAATCAGAATTCTAGAAGCATTAATCCATAATAAAACCTTAACAAATCTCTCAAAGATTCGCATAGAAATAACTTGAAAATAACCAGCTTCTGATGAAGTCAACAGAAGTCAACGCTGGCATCAGACTCTGAACTCAACTTCTGAAGTGCTACAGTGCTTCTGATGAGCATTCAGCTTCTGATGTAATTTTCAGCTTCTGAACAGCTTCAAATCAAAAAACTTGCAACTGAAGATTTGTTCTACATATGGAGATGCTACTATTCAACACTTTGGTTTTGCCAAAACATGCAGCCAACACCAAAAGACTCAACAATAATTTTCTATTATCCCTGCCACAACTTATTCTCGAATTCTTACCGTAGCGTTAATATTTTCTATACCGATGTATCCAAAGTTTATAGGAGCTTAGTCCAAGTGATGAGTGGTATACGCCTTCTCACATATCATCATATGGTACAATTCATAG
Source organism: Medicago ruthenica (assembly GCA_018208015.1). Lineage (NCBI taxonomy): Eukaryota > Viridiplantae > Streptophyta > Magnoliopsida > Fabales > Fabaceae > Medicago > Medicago ruthenica. Next base: position 81,651,227 of record CM031372.1, on the reverse strand, counting down.
CACATAATTTACATACATGTTCGAGTACGTGTACACTACTAACGGGTACACAGTACGTCACATCGTCTTCGTCCGACTAACGAGACATCATATTTAATCAAAATACATTTGAGACAATACAACATCAACTGGAGACCTTCTTCTTATTCTTAACTCATGTTTATTCCCTGAGTATACATTATCCCATAACCTAAATTACGGTTACATTCTATCGGTATTATAAACTTATTTCTAATTCTTGAACATGGAGCTCAAGATTCTTGAATGTTCTCAACTAAAACGTGTTCGGTATCATCAAACCTGATCTGATTAGTACCTCATCACTTAAAAATTAATGTCCATATACAACTGTTACTGATACATGTTTACATAATTGGAAAAAATATATGATGCACTACTGTCTGAGTAGTGTGAGTACTGACTGACGAGTACAAAATACTGAACATAATCTGGTACATGAGACATGTTTTCATAACGTTGGTATAATGTGAAATAAACTCATATGCCACTGTATTTGTCGTTCCTGCTCGATGCTTCAAGCCCAAATATATTACCTCGCAAGTGCAACATTTACTATGGTTGCCTTATGCATAATTCTCTTGGCTAAACTTACTCTTCAAGTCCCTTTTGAAGTTACTGAGGTGAATAACTAGATTACCATACTAGCGGTGACCTTAGTCGCTTTATACTTAACGTGGTAGGAACACATCCTTCTTATTTCTTATCATATACTCTTAAACTACTTCGATTTCCATTTCTCTTTGAGTTTCAAGATTTGAAGTATCCCTCAGCTTAACTTTTATGATTTCTCGTTAGAACTTAAGATATGTTCAAGTAGTCACTGCTTACTACTATTCTGTGTTACGAGAAATGAGCACTGAATACCTTTTATGCATTTCATCTGGCAAGGACTTCAAAATCATTCTTGTCCCCTAAGCTTCAGCTTAGAATTGTTCGTTAACTCATTCTTGGATCACTTCTCCATTGCGTAACTCTGATTTTACAACTCGATTTGGGTTAGGAGCAATACACCACTATTATCGTATAAAATCTCCAGACCAATCTTACTCTTTTATAACCTTTTAGTTACCATACAGAACTATCTTACGTTCGTTTCTTCACTTGTGATTTCGTCTACGTACTTACCCAAGTGTTTTAATCATTCTTCAAAGCTCACATTCCAATAACAAGGGTTAACTTCATACTCTGTGACGCTTCGAGACACTACTTACCTTACTGACTGGTCATCCCCGACTTTGTGTTTTCCTTTAGACGTAAACAATATACTTGCTCTCGCGAATTGATTTCTCGAATACTCTTCCAGCTTTGCATCTTTTGTATACTAAATCCACTGATGGCTCGAGTCTCGTTCTCATTCATTCTATTCTTATCCGTAAGGATTTCATACTAATAATCTTTTCTGAGACAACTTCAGTCTCCGTAACTCTTTCATGTCCATTAGGTTACTCTTCGAGTTTCTCCGAGAACAACCCGTCTAGAATAGGTTCAAACTCTTCAAGTACCCGACTATATGATCTTAATATCTGAATGATTCTCCATTTATGCTAAGTAATTTCCACAGGTCTTCTTAACCATTGTATTCTTCATATGGTTTTGAACAATCCAAAGTCTGTACATTCTACTATCTTCGAAAGCATACCGACATAAGGTGATCGCTTCCGGTTTCCCAGCATAATTACGCAAGGAAATACATCAACTGAAAACATAACACTCTTTAATATTAATCACAACCTTAACTTGTGTACTAGCGACGATCTTTCTAATAATAAAGCCCCAAAATAATTTCCAACTAAAATTCCGATTAATCTTCAATATGCTGGTCTACTTTAGTCTTGTGTTATCATAAACTTTCCTTCTACATCCAATTAAGGAAGTTTGATTTTGTTCCTCCATTTGTTAACTAAATTCTAACAACTTATTATTCAATATCCACCTTTCATTATGTAAAGTTCCAGTTGAGCTTATCTTATTTTCCAATCTTCTTGCCAATAAGAACACATCTGAATCACACTTCAATACGCATTAGGCCTTATCACTATTGCTTACTGGATGCATTAAGATTTTCAATAATAATAATATTATACTGTTATTGAGAGTATTTTCGTCAGTTTTAGGTGCTAGTGAGAAAATCATATACGCCTAAAGAGTAATTTTCATTTGTTACTTGATATTACTTGCACCACATGCCAATTAATACAGAGCATTATTTACAATAAAATAAACTATTGGGTTCATCTTATATTGACACTAAAATAATGAAATTGCAATAATAACAAACTTTTAGAATCGGTTTATCATGATAAGAAAATTTGGAAACATGAGAAAAATGGAATGTACAATGTCAAGAGTGGTTACTATTAAAACATAGCACAAATGCATTAGAAGCAAGCTTGTTACATGATAAGAAAGAACACCATACACCATAATTATTTGTAGTGCAAGTTATCAAATCTAAGCTAGTTTCTAGATAGAAAAGTGGTTATAACTACTTCAATAGTTTGTAGGAAAGTTACTTATCATCCCATGAGATTGAGTACATGGTAGCTTAATATACTCTCTCATAAAATCACCATAAATAATAGTAATAGCTTAATTCACAAGTAATCATAAAATTATGTTTCACACTTCAATATTTTCTCTCATTTTCTCTTACTTTCTATCATTTTCTATCAGCTTTCAATATGATAAAATAAATGTTTAGAGAATTTGAACCTCTAAACTTAATAAATTCTTATATATGTGAACTTGACGGAACATTAACCAGAAATGGTAAAATATATTTTATCATATTTATTGATGAATTCAGTTTTAAAAAATAAAAGTGATACACTTGACATGTTCAATTTTTTGTAACATAAATTGAAATTTTTGTTAAATAGAGTACCTAAGTCTAAGAACAAAGTTTCTACTTATGAAATTTTGAAGAAATTAAAGACAACCCAACTTATCTTATTTTCAAACTTGGGGTTGTCTAGACTATGTTCAAATTTCAGACCCCAAGAGATTTAAACTCACTAGTAGAACCTATGCATGTGTATTCATTGGGTATGCTATAAATGGCAAACCATGCAGGTTTATTGACCAATATGCTAAAGTCATAGAATCAAACGCTGTCAAGATCTATGAAAATAAATACCCCGTGAAATTAAGGAATAGTGGGGGCAACAATGGGGGCTCTAGTGGGACACTATATCTGATCACATTTTAGTAATCAAAAATAGTGATGAAAACATCGTACAAGATGTCATAGAACCTCAAAGAGGTAGGAGAGAAAAAGTTGCTAAAGAGTATGAACCTAATTACATAGTTTGTATATTGGAAGAGGATCCATCTAGCCTTCAAGAAGCTTTGTCTTCATTGGATGCTAACTTATGAAAAGAAGTAATAAACGATGAAATGAACTCTATATAGTCTAACCCAACATGACACTTAGTAGACCTGCCTCTTGGTTGCATACCAATCAGTATTTGGATGTTGAAAAAGAGACTAAAGCTTGATGGTTCAGTTGCTAAACACTAGGCTCACATTGTAGCAAAATGTTTTAGCCAAAGAGAAAATATAGATTTTTTCGATACTTATTCACTAGTCCCTAGAATCATATTCATAAGGGTACTAATTTCTCTAGTTGCTGTTCATTACTCAACAGTACACCAAATGAATGTGAAAACTGTTTTTTAATGGTGAACTAGAAGAAGAAATCTATATGGAACAACCGGAAGACTTTGTGATTCATGGGAAAGAAAAAACATATGTAAGTTAGATAAATCTTTGTATGATCTAAAACAAACTCCTAAGAAATGACATGAAAAAATTGATAATTTAATGATACCGAATGAGTATAAAGCGAATGAAAGTAACAAATATATTTACTACAAATATGAAAATAACATTTACACAATCATGTGTCTATATGTAGATGGCTTTCTCATATTTGGTTCACTTTTATGCTGTAAATATGTGAAATCATTGTTGAGCAACAACATTAATATGAAAGACCTAGGAGAAGCTGATGTAATTATCGGTATCAAGATTACTTGAACAGAAAAGAGAATTTACTTGGATCAATCTCACTATGTTGAGAATATCTTAAGGAAATATAATTATTTTTACTGTAAACCTGCAAGCACACCTTATTATTCAAGTGTAAAATTCTTCAAGAACACTGGAGATGGTGTTAAAATAACAACATATGCCTACATCGTGGGACTCTTATGCAAGTTTACAAGTAGACAGAGTACGAAACATTGACTTTCTTTTGGAAGAGTCACGAGATACTATTATCAGATTATATTATCAGAGGTATCCTATTCTACTTGAAGGGTGCAATGATGCAGATGGGAACACCTTATTGAATGATTCCTAAACTACCGATGGCTACACATTGAGTATCACTAGAGGAGTTGTTTCTTGAAAAAAAAGAAACAAACAGTATTGACTTAGTCCACTATGTAATGAATCTGAGATGAGAGCACTAGAGAAAATTAGTGAAGAAGCAAGTTGATAAGATGCTTGCTAGTTGAGATCCCCTCGTGGAAAAATCGCTGTCAGCTGTATTAATTCATTGTGATAGTAATGCAACTATTTCATAATTAAGAATTGTTACTACAATGGTAAGAGACGACAACTAAGGCACAAACACAAAACAATTAGAGAGCTAGCTACTCTCTAAAGGAACGGTTAATGTAGATCATGTACGTGCCGATGAAAACTTAGTTAATCCTTTGACGAAAAAAATAACTAAAAAGAAAGTCCTAAACACATCCAATAAGATGAGACTAATGCCTATGGATCACGAGTGATGATAACCCGACCTAAATGACTGGAGATACCAAGAAAAATGTTCAATGGGTAATAACAAGTCATGAAGTGATAAAACATGCTATGATAAAACTAGATAAGTATGATTCCTACTGCCCCACATGAGGATGAGATAATAGAAACTCTTAATGAGATCTATACTCTATGCGGAGTGGAGTACAAAGCTACAAGAGTACTCTTGATAGACTCACCTATACAAATGTAGAACTGATGTTGGTTCCTATGAGATTTTGAGACAGAATACCTAGAGCATTCGTCAATATATGATAAACGTGCAGGGCCATAAAAGCACGAGCTTTTTTAATACACCTTAATAAAAGGTTGTGTACAGGTTCTATGTATGAGATTGAGTTCAATGCTACGAGTAAATCTTGTTAATCCGAATTTTACTCGCTATGCAAAGGTTTTAGGTTTTGGCGACACCGTTGTTTATTAGCAATCTTAGAAAAAAGTTTGATGTTATTTTTGAAACCATTTTTTAAATTCAAGTGAGGGATTTTTGGAACATTGGTGTGAAGTTGGAAGGAAATTGGAAGGTTGGAATATCAAACACCAATTCATGAGACTTTGAGCTAGTGTTCTGCGAATTGAAAAAATCGAGTGTGGAGGTCCCACATAAAATAGAATACACACATTAGTAGTGTTTATATTATGATATTTAATTTTTAAGTACCTGATAAAGATAAAAATAATAGTAATTATTATTTTGTCTTGTAAAAAAAAAGTAATTATTATTTTGTATTCATGCATATGACTTCCCATAACTTTAGCTCATGTTGGTTGTGATAAGATTGAAAATCTAATTGAGTTTCCCGTCTTTCTTCCATTCATATCTAATTAGTTTCTTTCCTCCACTTTTGTGGGTTTGTTTCTTTTTTATCTTATCCACACGAGTCTTTAAACTGATTGGCTCCCACAATTGTAGCTAAATTCAGTTACAAAATCTCTATATAGATTCATGACTCCACTTAGTTCACTAATACACACCAAATAGTTCTATTGAGTTATCGATAACTTTTTCTCTCTTCTCCCTCTTCCTGTTTGATGCACTTCCGAGCCACTTCTCCCTTTTTTGTTTTTTCTATTCCTTCAGAATTAATTGTTCTTAATATCATAGCCCCTTTTGAGATCTATGTCCCTTCGAAATTAAGAATGATGTTAAGAGCATAGTCCCTTCGATAATTTATGTCCCTTTGAAATACAAAGTACTTTTAAGTTCATAGTCCCTTTTTAGAAATAATAATGTCCCTTCGGAATTAAGAATAATCTTAATAGTATATATATCTTTTCGATAATTTGCCACCTTTGGAGTAGGCGGTTAGAGTAGTGGTAGCACCATATTTGAGGGGCCACATTACTATATTGATATTTTGGAGAAGTTAATGGTTAGAATGACGATAACACCATATTTGAGTGGTCTTAATACCATAATAGAATGGTCTATATCTCTTAAAGGTCTATAGCCTCCAATGGTTGCTATATCTCTTAAAGGATTTACATCCCACTTGTATCAGACAATCAATACTATATTATGACAGCTAAAGTGCTATATACACATTTCTTCCAATCATGTGTTTCATGAAAGAACTAAACACTTAGAAATAGATTGTCACCTTGTTAGAGAGAAAGTGCAAAAAGCTGTTTTGAGATTGCTTCCGCTTTCTACTAAAGAACAATGGGGAAATTTCTTGACAAAAGCTTTAACACCTCCAAAGTTCAACTCTTTCATTTTCAAGCTTGGCATGATCAGCATGTATCATGTTCCAGTTTGTGGGAGGCTATTGAAATATAGTACAGATGCATTAGAACCAGGCTTGCTACATGATAAGGAAGAAGAACACCATACACCACAGTTACTTGCAGCGCAAGTTATCAAAGCCTAAGCTAGTTTCTAGTTTGAAAAGTGGTAATAACTACTTCCTTAGTGTGTAGGAAAGTTAGTTATCATCCTGAGATTGAGTACATGGTAGCTTATTATACTATCTCATATAATCACCATAAATAATTGTAATAGCTTCATTCACAAGTAATAAAAAAATTATGATTCACACTTCGATATTTTCACTCATTTTCTATTACTTTCTATCATTTTATATTAGTTTTAAATTCTCTCAACAGTTACAACCATTCTGATCATGAAAATTCAACATTAAATGAGAATTTTTAAGAATTGTTTAGCAACAAGAGTAAGACTTCATGATAGAGGTGTAAATTGCGTAAACAATTGTGTTATGTGTGATTCAGGTACCGAAGATAGCGTGCATATATTTTTTTCTTTGCCAAAACAGTGTTCAATGCTGGCAACACACTGGGTTGTGGAACCAAGTGGATCAAGCGTTGAATTATGATAATTCGATTACTGTCAATATTTTTGATATTATGTAGACGTTAAATCAGAAACAAAGAACATTTTTTTTCATGTTTGATTTTGTCCATATGGAAGCAGAGAAATGATATTATCTGAAGGAATGTACATCCTCCGGTCACTATTATAAGCAAAAATCAACATTTTGTTTCATTCATTTAATGATGTATGTGGTCTTTAATAGCTACTAGGGAGTGTATATATTTTTTTAACGCAGAACTGTGTGTGAAAGAGGTATACATTTATTATCTGGTTGGAAAAATGCAAAGGAAAGTATAAAAAGACCCAACACACATTATCAATGTTGGGCTAGTACCACTTGGAATAAGCCAAATATAGGGTGCTACAAATGTAATTTGATGCCTCTTTTTGAAGATCAAGAAATAAAGCCGGGTTAGATATGTTTTTTTTTAAGAAGTCAAATTATCCCAATGAAATTGTTGGGATATGTATGTATATTATCGATGATCAATGCTAGATCAAGAAATAAGAGAAGAAATAAGAGAAAATATGGATTCTATTTTTAACACAAACAATAACAATTGCACACTTCTTAATTTATTTTACACATATTACATGTCCTCCAAGTGGAGAACAGACACAAACCACAACTATTTTGCAATCTAAAACCACATAGTAAATAACTAAATTAAATTGATACAATTAAAATAAAATATCGAGATCTTCCCAAGGAGAAATCTAGGTTTATCTTATTACTTATTAAGCACCTTAATATAACCCACATGTGTGGTATTTTGAACTCTAGTAAGAGTTTGAAGATCATAAGCTATCCAACATCTTGAGTTATCCTTGTGGTAGAAATACCCAACACACTTACAATCATTGGTACATTTGTTTCCACAGGTATCTTCACTTACTCTATCACCAATAGTGTATTTGCTCATGTAATGCTCAACTCCTTCAATTTTGTAGTAATGAAACTCACTTGCTTTGCATACTCCTCCTAAAGGCTTAGCATTACACTTATTGCTCCAAGCAAATGTTCCATTCTCCAATGGACAGCCAATACATTGACTACTCTCACAAAGCCCAAATTTTCCACATCTCTCTGGCAATTGACACTCACTCTCATCAAAATTTCTATCAAAAAGAGTGTACATCACTTGCCAAACACCATCATGCATGTCATACCCCATTTTTGACCCGTTTTTATTTCATTTCTCTCGTCTTTTAGGCCAGAAATTTTCGTCGTTTCAGACGAAATTTCGGCAGGAAGGTATTTTAAAATACCTCATTTTTGTTCCGAAGGCAACCGTTTTTATTATTTTTATTTTCTGTTATTTTATTATTATTTTTTTATTTTTACTATTATTTATTTACTTTTTATTTTATTCCTTTTTTAGTTTTTATTTTGTTATTTTCGTTTTTTATTATTGTGTTTTTTTTATGGTTTTGATTTTATTCATTTTAAGTCATTTTAGTCCATTTTCAGTCCAAGGCCCAGAGGGGCAGTTTTGTCATTTTCGTTTTTGCCCATTATTTTATTATAAATAGCACTGTTCACGAAAAGGTACAGATGAGTCACAGTACAATCAACAGTACCAATCAGAGCCACCACTCCCTCAACCCTTGAACCACCCACAACCACCAACATAATCCATTTCCGGCCACCGGAAAACCAAAAAATCAAAAATTCAGAGTATCACATAAACAACACACAGCCATACGAAACTCATAACCATCCACACAAATCAAAACCGAATCCATACTAATATCAAATCACAAGTCCAGATCGCAAATAAAAGCCAAAAATCGAACCATCAACTCAATACCAACAGTGGAAATCGCAACATAAATTCAAAGCCTCGCCTCAAGAACACAAAAGGGTACGATTCGAACCTAGATCTAGTTTTTGCTTTGAGTTTTTTTTTTTCGGATTCATGTGAAAGTGAGAAAAGGAAGATGAAACGTGAAGGATCTTGAGAGAAAGGGAGAGGATGTAAAAGAAAATGGTGAGGACATGTGAGTGGATGTGAGAAAACAAGAAAGGAAGAAAAGAAAATGAGTGGATGTGAGATACAGAGAGAAGAATGAGAAAAACGTGAGAGAAAAGTGAGAGGATGAAAAGAAGAAAGAGAAAGTAAGAGAAAAAATGAATTAAAAAACCAGGTTCTGACTTTTATAGACTGCTGAACCGGTCTGGTTCTTTCGGACCGAACCAGACCGGTTCTCCCTGGACTCAGCTTTTTGGACTTGGCCCATTCTCCTCTTTCCTTTTCTTTTTCTGATTTCTACTCTTTTAATTTCTGCACTCCCCCTATTACTTCTGCACCCCTTTTCTTCCTCTCTATTCTTTTATTTTCTTTATTTATTTCTTGCACTTTTTTTTTATTTCTTTTATTTTTATGCACTTTACTTATTGCTTTTAATTTCCAGTACCATGCATTTTTTATTTTTATTTTATTGCATCATATTTATTTTTTTGTCTTGCATTTTCCATTTTCTTTTATTTTATGCATCATATTTAATTTTATGCCTTGCATTTTTTATTTATTTTCCAGCACCATATTTAATATTCAGTCTTGCATTTTATTTTTCAGTTCCATATTTATTTTTTGCCTTGCATTTTTATTTTCTTTTATTTTACGCATCATATTTATTTTATTGTCTTGCATTTTTATTTTCTTTTAGCATCATGTTTATTTTTATTGTCTTGCATTTTTATTTTATTTTCAGCATCATATTTATTTTATGCCTTGCATTTTTATTTTTTTTATTTACTTTAAGCACCATATTTATTTATTGTTTTACATTTTATGCATTTTTTATTTCTTTTAGCATATTTACTTTAATATAATTTTTATTTTTTGTCATTTATTTTCTTGCCATTAGAATGTATCTAGGTCCAATGTAAATAAGATATAAATGAGAATATGCACTGACACCACATTTATTTTTTATGCTTTATGTCGAGGGCGATTATGTAATTTGGACCGTATCCGAGGAAAAGGACCCTCACTTGATCCAACGTCATTTTGAGGGATCCGGTGCGTTTAGATATCTCAGCATAACTTAGTCTCAGGACCTTAGGACCTAATCAAATTTTCATAAAAAAAGTCAAAAAAGTCAAAATCCAAAAACATTTTATAATCAAAATTTTCAAAAAAAATATCAATCTTTATCCTTTCTTTCTTAATCAAATTTCAATCAACTTCTAATCAATCAAAACTTTTTTCTTCAATTTAAAATCAATCAAACTCACCTCTTTTTTATTCTTCTATGCCTTTCGGCTTCTTATCTCTCTCAAAACTTTTTTTTCAAACTTTAAAATCAATCAAAACCAATCACTCAGCTTTTTACCCCGAACTACGAGATTTTGATCCCGCTCGGGTACGTAGGCAAAAGACTTTGTCTTTCCAAATCAATAAAAATAAACAAAACATTTTCCCTTCTGTCATTTTCATCACTTTAATCTTTACACACTTAAGCACTTATTTTACAAACAAATAATTAATTTAGCATAAAGATAAAATAAAAGCAAGAGGTTCCTATAGAGTACTATAGACGTTTAGGGTGCTAATACCTTCCCTTTGCGTAACCAACCCCCGGACCTTTGATCTCTAAAAAATAGGGTTTTTCGAACTTTCTCCCTTTTCCTCGGAAAAATAAAAGATCGGTGGTGAGCTTGAAATTGCGAGTCAACGCTAATTAATAGCTTGATATCCAAAAATCACCGCGACAGAAAAATGGCGACTTCACTGGGGACCAAAATCCTAAGTGGGTTAAACCTATCTTGCTTTTCTTTATCTTTATGCTTTATTATTATTTGTAATTGTAAATATGTGCTTAAGTGTTTATCTTTTTACGTGAGTGGTGAGATAAGTCCTACACCCGGACTTGAGGGAAACATAAGATAGGACGGTGGTATAATCATAGTGTCTTTCCGAGAGTAAATTTCGGATGTGGCACATGTGATAACCCCACTCAACGGAGGAACCTTGGAAGTATTACTATGTTGGCATGAGTAAGTCGTGTCCGGCATTGATATTTTCAAGTGACCTATGAAGTTGAGGACCTTTAGTCACCTTTAACCCATCTTGGCCTTCTAGGACGTAGTGCGGTGGCTAACCAAGAGTAATCTTGAATTAGTTGATACGCGATACTACACTCAAACGAGACTTTCTTACAAATATTATCGGATCGGGAGTCAATCTCGTAACCCGACGATATTTGGAAGGGGTTGAGGACTTTGGGAACTTGGTAGAACCCGTGATACAGGTACATGTGAAACCATAGTCCTTACCAAATGGCGTGTTTACCCTTGACTCCGACATTATGGACCTTAACCTCACCGTGTTTTCTCCGTTCTTTAGCATTATCATGCATACATGCATTCATTCATAAACATTTTTTTTACCATCAAGTATCAAAGGATTTAAGACAAGTTTTGTTGTAAACATCGTAGGAATGAACTTCACAAAAAGAAACACTCAGAAACACAATTTCAAAAGCCCAGATTTGACAAACTTAAGGAAGTTAGGATCTTTAGTGACTAGTCCGGAGAATTTTTCAAACTCGTTATGGGAGATCATTCGGCATCCTCAAGTTTGAAATATCGGGACTTTTTCAAGATTTCTACTGATAAACTTCTGAGCATATCCCTTGGTTTTGTTCCTAAAAAGGGGATTGTTTGTAATATTTTAAATGAAACGTTCAAACTATGATGTTTACAATTACTTCGACAAGTCCTTCGATAACAAATCTTTCTCTTTTTTGCATAAGCATAATCATGCATCATACTGCATTCATAGTTCCCAAATCGAGTCTCACACTTTGTTCACCAATAAAAGGTTAATCTGCCGCCGTCAAAGAAAGTGGCCCGGCGTATTCATTACAAACCGACTCGCACCTACAACACTCGTGCAAACAGAGGAGAGATGTGGTCGTGCAAACACATGGCAGAGTTTGCCGCAATTAGGTCACTGTTGACATTCCCTCAGCTACTCATAGGTCCAAGTAATGTGTTTTGTTGTTTTGTCTTTTCAAAAAAAAAATCCTTTCGTTCCGCCCGAGACGAAAGTGAACTTGTTTAGGGCTTTTGTTTCATGCATTCCCATCATCAAATAAGAGTCGTTTTGTTCCCGACTATGTTTTTATTATTCTTAGCTTTTTCTGGAAAATGGTAACACAAAAAAACCCAAAAATATTTCATTTTTACTTTTATTTCCAATCAATTTCAAAAAAAATCTGCATTATTCACTCATTTTCTCAAACTAATCATCAATCATATGTAAATCTGAACGTCAATAAACCCGTTGAACATTGTAACCCTATGCTCTCTCCCGACTTTGAATTCCCTGTTTACGAAGCTGAAAAGGAGGAGGATGAAGGGATTCTCGAAAAGATCTCTTTGCTACAGAAATATGAAAAAGAACATCATTCAGCCTCATGAAGAAGCACTGAAAGTGATTAACTTGGACACTACAGCATTCCTGATCAAATTCCAGATGAATGGTGCCATCGAAGTTGCAAAAAAAAAAGCAAAAATAATAGCAAGAGCAAAAATCAAAAGCAAAAAAAAAAATCAAAAAAGAAACAAAAGGAAAAAATCAAAACAAAAAGCAAAAAAACAAAAGAAAAATACATCAAAAAGATGGTGCAGAAGATGGTAACCACCTACAAGGACATGCATGAAATGCTACTGTATGCTTTACATGGATACTGCACTTCGGTACGTACCTCAACAGGGGCAACCCCTTTCCTTGGTATACAGTATGAAAGTCTTAATGGAAGCCAAGTTGTCAGAGGTTGAATGATGTCAAAACAAATATGATCAGTTCAGACTTGATTGAAAAGAAATGCATGAAAGTCTTGTGCCACGGACAACGTTACCAACAGAGGATGAAGCAAGCTTTTGACAAGAAGGTTCGTCCTCGTGTGTTTCAAGAAGGAGATCATGTGCTCAAGAAGGTTTTATCTTTCCAACCTGATTCCAGGGGCAAGTGGACGCCTAACTATGAAGGTCCATATGTCGTCAAGAGAGCTTTCTCCGGTGGCGCATTAACTCTTACGACTATGGATGGTGACGAACTCTCTCGTCCTGTGAATGCCGATGCAGTCAAGAAATACTTTGTCTAAAAAATAAAAGAACAGCTCGGTAAGTCGAAAACCCGAAAGGGCGACTTAGGCAAAAATGAGCGTCTCGGTGGATCGAAAACCCGAAAGGGCGGTCCAGGCAAAAATTAGAGACATAAAACAGAAAATAATCATCCTGATAGGTCGAAAACCCGAAAGGGCGACCTATGCAAAATTAAGGATCAAAAGACAAAGTAACTGCATTGAGCTGATCTCTACTCACTAGGGGCACAATCAAATGTCAAAGAAGCTCTGAATCGGAAGCATCCAAACAGTGGAATTGAAAGTTGTCAGGGAGAATAGCGGTTATTGTGTTCAATGTACCTTCCCCTTATATTTACCATTTTCCCAAACTTTTTAAGATCCGTGGAGCCATGCCATTGGCGGGTCGCCACTCTTTTAAATAAATTTGAGCCTATTGCCTTTCATTTGGAATTCCTATTTATTCAGTTTATAAAAAAAACTTCTTCTATTTTTGATGGTAGTGCTTAAACAAAATATTTTTCAAAATCATAAATATTTTTCATGTCTTTTTGAAAAGCACAAACAACAAACACATTTTCTTTGAATTCATGAATAAGCGAAGGGTGTGTCAACAGCTATCCTGAGAACGGATAAACTTTGCAGGCTGAACATGGTCAATTGCTTAAAAAAAATATACAAAAAAAAAGAACAAAAAGAAATATATATATGAAAAAAAAGAAAAAAGAAAAGAAATGAGCTCGGTAAGTCGAAAACCCGGAAGGGCGGCTTAGGCAAAAATGAGCATCCCGGTGGATCGAAAACCCGAAAGGGCGATCCAGGCAAAATTAGGGGCATACAAAAGAATATTTTCCCGGTGGATTGAAAACCCGAAAGGGCGGTCCAGGCAAAAATTAGGGATTCAAAAAAAAAAACGCAAGATAAGCACGACCATAGAAGCACCAGTTCTTCTACCAGGTTTTTGGATTAGCACGCTCTTCCCAGGAAGTGTTTATTCCCCATCAGTTGCTGCCTATGTCGGGCTTTACCCCGTCTTTGTTTTGATGTGTCCCAGTGGCACCATCCCCATTGAAGATTGCCAAGTGTTTGTGATGCGACGTCGGGTCACTTTCCCTCTCATCTGCCTAACCTTGTCTCATCAGGTCCATCAATTTTACAATCATACAAGTCAATCCTTCATACAATCACAAGTTAATCAATCATCCAGTCACATAATTCAATCCTCCATACAGTCATACAAGTCGTGTCGTCATTCATGCATATACACATTCATGCATTCATACATTCATGCATATACAATAAAAACAATATCATGCATACATGGCTGCATTAACCATCATGAGTCTTGCTTCAATTATCTTTTCATTTCAATCAATCATGAATAATTTGTAACCATCTTCCCCAGGAAGTGATTACTCCCCATCAATTGTTGCACATGGTGGGCATTACCCCGTCAATGATTGGATATATCTTCAATGACATCATCTCCAATAAAGATTGCCGAGTGTTTGTACTGCGTCGTCAGTCCACTCCCCATCTCACTTGTCCAATCTTGTCTCATCAAATTCATCAATTACACTATCACACAAATCAATCCTTCGTATAGTCATACAGTCACATAAATCCTACATGCATTCATACATTCATGCATATACGCATTCATGCATACAAACAACATCATGGTTGCGTTAACCACCCTGAATATTGTTTTGAATATCTTTCCATATCAATCGATCATGAATAATTTGTAACCCTCTCTTTCCCCAAATGTCATCCCCAGTATTTCATCCTGAGATATCATCCTCTTTTCGCCAAGTGGCAGTTCCTTATCGAACGGCTTGTGCATTGTCTTATCCAGTCTTTTGTCGTCAGTGGCAAGTTCGGCAACAATCCGAACAGCTGACATTTATCTTTCATCCTGCTTTTAAATTTCATCCTGCTTTTAAATTTCATCCAGCTTTTAAATTTCACCCAGCTTTTAAATTTCATCCAGCTTTTAAATTTCACCCAGCTTTTAAATTTCATCCAGCTTTTAAATTTCATCCAGCATTTAAATTTCATCCTGCCTTTAAATTTCATCCTGCTTTTAAATTTCATCCAGCTTTTAAATTTTATCCAGCATTTAAATTTCATCCTGCCTTTAAATTTCATCCTGCTTTTAAATTTCATCCAGCTTTTAAATTTCATCCAGCATTTAAATTTCATCCTGCTTTTAAATTTCATCCTGCCTTTAAATTTCATCCTGCTTTTAAATTTCATCCAGCTTTTAAATTTCATCCTGCTTTTAAATTTCATCCAGCTTTTAAATTTCATCCAGCTTTTAAATTTCATCCAGCATTTAAATTTCATCCTGCTTTTAAATTTCATCCTGCTTTTAAATTTCATCCAGCTTTTAAATTTCATCCAGCATTTAAATTTCATCCAGCATTTAAATTTCATCCTGCCTTTAAATTTCATCCTGCTTTTAAATTTCATCCTGCTTTTAAATTTCATCCAGCTTTTAAATTTCATCCTGCTTTTAAATTTCATCCAGCCTTTAAATTTCATCCAGCCTTTAAATTTCATCCAGCCTTTAAATTTCATCCAGCATTTAAATTTCATCCTGCTTTTACCTTTCATCCAGCATTTATCCTCTTTTCTTGTCGTCAGTTGACTCGTTCGGCAATAACCCGAACATCTGGCATTTTATCCTTTTTGTTCTCTGTCGTCAGTTGACTCGTTCGGCAATAACCCGAACAGCTGGCATTTTATCCTTTTTGTTCCCTGTCGTCAGTTGACTCGTTCGGCAATAACCCGAACAGCTGACAGTTATCTTTACTTCTTGTCGTCAATGGCAGTTCGGCAATAACCCGAACAGTTGGCATTTACCTTTCTTGCTCATCATCAGTGGCAGTTCGGCAATAACCCGAACAATTGACATTTATCCCCAGTAAAACCATGTGATCCCCCAGTGGAGTCGGACCCCGTTTCCTTTAACAGACTCGGATATCCTTTTGTTTTGTTATCCCCAGTCGAGTCATCTTCGCCGTCTTGCATTCATACTTGCATCGCGAACATTCACAGCATTACATGCATAGCATCACATGCATAGCATTGCATTCATAACATTTTGCATTTGAAACTGGTCAAAAATGGTGTACTCTGTATTTAAGTCTCTTCGACCCGTCGATTTTAAAATTTCACTTTTAAATCTCCGTAACGAAGAAACTTAAATAGGGGCATCTGTCATACCCCATTTTTGACCCGTTTTTATTTCATTTCTCTCGTCTTTTAGGCCAGAAATTTTCGTCGTTTCAGACGAAATTTCGGCAGGGAGGTATTTTAAAATACCTCATTTTTGTTCCGAAGGCAACCGTTTTTATTATTTTTATTTTCTGTTATTTTATTATTATTTTTTTATTTTTACTATTATTTATTTACTTTTTATTTTATTCCTTTTTTAGTTTTTATTTTGTTATTTTCGTTTTTTATTATTGTGTTTTTTTTATGGTTTTGATTTTATTCATTTTAAGTCATTTTAGTCCATTTTCAGTCCAAGGCCCAGAGGGGCAGTTTTGTCATTTTCGTTTTTGCCCATTATTTTATTATAAATAGCACTGTTCACGAAAAGGTACAGATGAGTCACAGTACAATCAACAGTACCAATCAGAGCCACCACTCCCTCAACCCTTGAACCACCCACAACCACCAACATAATCCATTTCCGGCCACCGGAAAACCAAAAAATCAAAAATTCAGAGTATCACATAAACAACACACAGCCATACGAAACTCATAACCATCCACACAAATCAAAACCGAATCCATACTAATATCAAATCACAAGTCCAGATCGCAAATAAAAGCCAAAAATCGAACCATCAACTCAATACCAACAGTGGAAATCGCAACATAAATTCAAAGCCTCGCCTCAAGAACACAAAAGGGTACGATTCGAACCTAGATCTAGTTTTTGCTTTGAGTTTTTTTTTTTCGGATTCATGTGAAAGTGAGAAAAGGAAGATGAAACGTGAAGGATCTTGAGAGAAAGGGAGAGGATGTAAAAGAAAATGGTGAGGACATGTGAGTGGATGTGAGAAAACAAGAAAGGAAGAAAAGAAAATGAGTGGATGTGAGATACAGAGAGAAGAATGAGAAAAACGTGAGAGAAAAGTGAGAGGATGAAAAGAAGAAAGAGAAAGTAAGAGAAAAAATGAATTAAAAAACCAGGTTCTGACTTTTATAGACTGCTGAACCGGTCTGGTTCTTTCGGACCGAACCAGACCGGTTCTCCCTGGACTCAGCTTTTTGGACTTGGCCCATTCTCCTCTTTCCTTTTCTTTTTCTGATTTCTACTCTTTTAATTTCTGCACTCCCCCTATTACTTCTGCACCCCTTTTCTTCCTCTCTATTCTTTTATTTTCTTTATTTATTTCTTGCACTTTTTTTTTATTTCTTTTATTTTTATGCACTTTACTTATTGCTTTTAATTTCCAGTACCATGCATTTTTTATTTTTATTTTATTGCATCATATTTATTTTTTTGTCTTGCATTTTCCATTTTCTTTTATTTTATGCATCATATTTAATTTTATGCCTTGCATTTTTTATTTATTTTCCAGCACCATATTTAATATTCAGTCTTGCATTTTATTTTTCAGTTCCATATTTATTTTTTGCCTTGCATTTTTATTTTCTTTTATTTTACGCATCATATTTATTTTATTGTCTTGCATTTTTATTTTCTTTTAGCATCATGTTTATTTTTATTGTCTTGCATTTTTATTTTATTTTCAGCATCATATTTATTTTATGCCTTGCATTTTTATTTTTTTTTATTTACTTTAAGCACCATATTTATTTATTGTTTTACATTTTATGCATTTTTTATTTCTTTTAGCATATTTACTTTAATATAATTTTTATTTTTTGTCATTTATTTTCTTGCCATTAGAATGTATCTAGGTCCAATGTAAATAAGATATAAATGAGAATATGCACTGACACCACATTTATTTTTTATGCTTTATGTCGAGGGCGATTATGTAATTTGGACTGTATCCGAGGAAAAGGACCCTCACTTGATCCAACGTCATTTTGAGGGATCCGGTGCGTTTAGATATCTCAGCATAACTTAGTCTCAGGACCTTAGGACCTAATCAAATTTTCATAAAAAAAGTCAAAAAAGTCAAAATCCAAAAACATTTTATAATCAAAATTTTCAAAAAAAATATCAATCTTTATCCTTTCTTTCTTAATCAAATTTCAATCAACTTCTAATCAATCAAAACTTTTTTCTTCAATTTAAAATCAATCAAACTCACCTCTTTTTTATTCTTCTATGCCTTTCGGCTTCTTATCTCTCTCAAAACTTTTTTTTCAAACTTTAAAATCAATCAAAACCAATCACTCAGCTTTTTACCCCGAACTACGAGATTTTGATCCCGCTCGGGTACGTAGGCAAAAGACTTTGTCTTTCCAAATCAATAAAAATAAACAAAACATTTTCCCTTCTGTCATTTTCATCACTTTAATCTTTACACACTTAAGCACTTATTTTACAAACAAATAATTAATTTAGCATAAAGATAAAATAAAAGCAAGAGGTTCCTATAGAGTACTATAGACGTTTAGGGTGCTAATACCTTCCCTTTGCGTAACCAACCCCCGGACCTTTGATCTCTAAAAAATAGGGTTTTTCGAACTTTCTCCCTTTTCCTCGGAAAAATAAAAGATCGGTGGTGAGCTTGAAATTGCGAGTCAACGCTAATTAATAGCTTGATATCCAAAAATCATCGCGACAACGCACATCAAGGAAATAAGTGTGAACTTTAATGTTACCATCAATTCCAAGCCTTAGATATGTTAAAGTGCTATTATTGACTGGCTCGCTGAAAACTTTCATACCAAGAAAGGCAACATTGACAAAAAACATTTCCATTCCAATCTCAAATGTATTAGATATGAGTGTGACATTTTCTAATAAAACTTGTTGAACTGAAACCCAATTAGATGAATTCCAATAGGGAATAGGCCTAGGTGAATTTTTACTCTTGTAATATAAAGTCAACCCTTTGGGATTGAAAACCAAACTATAAGGTCCATCAACATTTTCTTTTTCTGAAAGTCTACTAACAAGTTTTGAAGGACCATTAGGCTTTAAATATTGATCAACCAAAAGGGTATCTGTTGGATGGTCAAAGCTTTGCCAAACAAATTTACCTTTAGCATCAATTAAAACCATGTTACCATTTGAGAGTAACCTAAAGGCAACAACACCTTTATTGGAAGTGTTTGCCAAACAATTCTTCCATCAGCATTAGCCAACACAAGATTTCCATCAGCACCTAATGAAAAAGTACCATTTTCACCAACTGGGTTGCATCTATTTGCTTCCCATACCCACCGGAAAAGCTGCTCCGATCGTTGAAGTCCGATTCGAAGAGCTAAAGTGAAGGCATTTGGTGTAGTGTTGTAAAAACCAACTTGGAATGGAGCATTGAATATGCTTATCATTCTGTAATCACCTCCATATTCTACAATGAAGTCTCCAAGTTCACCTGAATTGACAAATTTGAAGGTTTCATTTCGTGGAACGATTGGATGAGCAAGGAAGGTGGAGAATGATAAGAGCAATAAAGTGAGAAAAGAGGTTTTTGAGAGAAGAAAAAAAGCCATTGTAATTGTTGAATATGTTTTGCTACGTGAGTGGCTTCTATTTACAGTGTTCAACGTGATCTTTTGGTCAAAGTTGTCAACTTATATACTATATAGAAATTAATGGATTTGGATCAAAACCATATGAGTATGTTAGTTCAATTCCTAGATCTTTTTTTCGAAAGATAATGGGATTATATCTATGAAAATTCCTAGATATGAGATCTTTTCAAATGAGAAATAAAAAATGTAGTGGTACTAGAATTATTATAATAACTTAGTACTTGGGAATGAAATAAAAACAAAAAGGTTAATTTAAAAGTTAGTGTATATCGTCTAAATTTTAGTAGGTAAATTCTGAAATACCTTAAAGTTTGATTTTGTATCCCATGGATAAAATTTGTGTAAGGTTTGAATTTATTTTCAAAGAACTAATATAAAAATATGACATAACTTTGAATGATTAAACGAGTGTATATCCAATTAAACATTATAATTGTATTCACCATTCTAGTATTGATGAGAAGGATGCCAAATGAATATATTGCCGTGTTCTATCTAGCTGTCCGCGACAATATGAAATGATATTTTTTTGTCAAAAAAAGTGAAATGATATTTTATCACTTGCTTTTGATTGAGTTGAACATGGTAGCATTTAATGCGTATATTTGGATAAGATAAGGTTTGTAGAAAAATCAATTTCTTTCCAAAGTTAGCTAGTAACCCAAATTTTGTTTTTCAATGTTCACTTTTTTTTTTATATCGTAAAAAAATGTTAATATTTTCTAAGAATTTTTCATTGAAAACATGCACGGAACATATAAAGCAGCTTTTTTACAAGCTCTTTCTAGAACGTATAAAGTCCAGTAGTCCACTGTGGGAAAATCACTCTCAACAAGAAGCATTAGATTGAGAGTTTAAATATTTTATTAGAACGTGCAAGTATAATGAACTTAAACATTAAAGTGATGAGATAATTGGAGCATATAAGAAGGTTGAAGATGATAAGAAGATTCTACGATGCAAAAGTTGAGGATAAGAGACATGGGGGACTCGAGGATGACGTCGTAGGCCTCGAGAAAAATTAGTTAAAGTGTATAGGATTAAAGAACTAAATACATTTTCTTTCTGCATGGATATTTTGATCTAATTTTTTATGTTATTATTGCTTAGGTTATTTTCTGCTTGGTTCTCAGTCTATTCCGGTTGTAAAACCTGGATTTCTAAATGTTTACATCTAAAGATAACTAAAATCTGGTTCTCACATCTTTATTATTCCAATTTAAAACAACTATTAGGAAATAACTAAATTAAATTGATACAATTAAAATACAATACCAAGACCATTCTTAGGAGGAAGCTAGTCTAATTTTATTACTTATTAGGCACCTTAATATAACCCACATGTGTAGTATTTGCCACTCTAGTAAAAGTTTGCAAATCATAAGCTATCCAACACCTTGAGTTATCCTTGTGGTAGAAATACCCAACACACTTACAATCATTGGTACATTTGTTTCCACAGTTATCTTCACTTACTCTATCACCAATAGTGTATTTGCTCATGTAATGCTCAACTCCTTCAATTTTGTAGTAATGAAACTTACTTGCTTTGCATACTCCTACAGGCTTAGCACTACAATTATTGCTCCAACCTAATATTCCATTCTCCAAAGGACAACCGACACATTGATTATCCTCACAAAGCCCAAATTTCCCACATCTCTCTGGCAATTGACATTCACTCTCATCAAAATC
Organism: Medicago ruthenica; assembly: GCA_018208015.1. Classification (NCBI taxonomy): domain Eukaryota; kingdom Viridiplantae; phylum Streptophyta; class Magnoliopsida; order Fabales; family Fabaceae; genus Medicago; species Medicago ruthenica. The sequence goes on along the minus strand of CM031372.1, from coordinate 81,629,551 downwards.
TCTATCAAAGAGAGTGTATGATACTTTCCAAACACCATCATGAACATCTAGAAAATATGTGTAAAATCTGATGTTACCATCAATTCCAAGCCTAAGATATGTTAAGGTACTATTATTCACTGGCCTACCAATGATTCTATTGCCGGAAGTGGTAGAATTGGCAACAAAAAAATCAAATCCAAACTCAAAAGATTCTGGATCAGATTTTAGTGTGACATTTTCTAATGAGCCTTTTTCAAATGAAAACCAAGCAGATGAAAACCAATATTGAATTGGCCTAGGAGAATTTTTACTCTTATAATATAAAGCCAAACCTTTAGGCTCCAAAACCAAACTATAAGGTCCATCAACATTTTCTTTTTCTGAAAGTCTACTAACAAGTTTTGAAGGTCCATTAGGCTTTAAATATTGATCAACCAAAAGGGTATCTGTAGGATGATCAAAACTTTGCCAAACAAATTTACCTTTAGCATCAATTAAAACCATGTTACCATTTGAGAGTAACCTAAAGGCAACAACACCTTTATTGGAAGTGTTTGTTTGCCAAACAATTCTTCCATCAGCATTAGCCAACACAAGATTTCCATCAACACCTAATGAAAAAGTTGCATTTTCATCAACTGGGTTGCCTCTATTTGCTTCCCAAACCCACCGAAAAAGCTGTTCAGACGTTTGAAGTCCCATTCGAAGTGCTAGAGTGAAGGCATTTTGGGTAGTGTTGTAAAAACAAACATGGAATGAAACATTGAATATACCCATCCTTCTGTAATTACCTCCATATTCTACAATGAATTCATCAAGTGCACCTGAATTGACAAATTTGAAGGTTTCATTTTGTGGAACGATTGCATGAGCAATGATGGTAGAGAATGATAAGAATAATAAAGTGAGAAAAGAGGTTTTGGAGAGAACAAAAAATGCCATTGTGATTGATGAATATGTTTTGCTACGTGAGTGGCTTCTATTTACAGTGTTCAACGTGTTCTTTTGGTCAAAGTTGTCAACTCATATACTATATACAAATTAATGGATTTGGATCAAGACCACATGTGTGTGTTAGTTCAATTCCTAGATATAAGATCTTTTGAAATGAGAAAGAAAAAAAACGTAGTAGTACAAAGATTATCAATCATTAGTACTTCAGAAAGCAATATAACTAAAAGGCTAATTAGAAAGGTTATGTATAAGTATATGGTCTAAATTTATTTTAAAATGAATTAATATAAAAATATGATAATATAACCTTACATTGAATGATTGGATGAGGGTTGTATTCACCATTCTAGTATTGGTGAGAAGCATGCCAACTATATGAAAGATATTTTATCACTTGCTTATGATTTGGTTGAACATGGTAGCATTTATGCGTATCTTTGGATAAGATAAGGTTTGTAGAAAAATCAATTTCTTTCTAAAGTTAGTAACCAAAATTTTGTCTTTCAATGTCAACTTTTTTATTTAAATTGTAAAAAAGTGTTACTAATATTTTCTTAGAAGAATTTTTCATTGAAAACATACTCGGAACACAAGGCAACTTTTTATATGTTTTTCTAGAACGCATAAGTCCACCACTCTGAAGAGATCACCGTCAACAAGAAGCATTGTCCGAGAGTTTAAATAATTTGCTAGAATGTGTAAGTAGAATGAACTTAAGTGTGTTTAGGATGATGAGATACGTGGAGAAGATAAGAAAATTAGAAATGATAAGGAGATTGAAGATGATATGAAGGTTAAAGATATGATAAGAAGATTGAAGATGACGAGAAAGGTTGTTGACGATGATGTTAAAGGTGAAGATAAAAGTTTGGATGGTGTCCAGCATGACATTGTAGAACTCCCCAAAAATTAGTTAGAGTGTATATGATCAAGGAACTAAATACAATTTCTATATGCAAGGATAGTTTGATACAATTTTTAAAGTTTTCATTGCTTTAGTTATTTTCTGTTTTTATTTGCGTTTTCTTGATGTAAGTGTGTTCAAATTGAAAAATATGGATGTGTAAAATACACATTTCTATCTTTTGTTTTTGCCGTTCGAATTCTATAATCTAAAAAAAAAAACGTGATCGAATTTTAAAACTCATACAAAGATATTTTCAGCAGTTTGTAGGGCACGCGAAAATAAGGGGAGGATGGGAGAGTTTCACTTTTCTTATGGCCATATGCCAAGTAATTGATTCTAAGATTTTTGTAGCACATATTACATTGATCCAATAACCCTGTGCACAATGACCCATTGGATAGTAAAAAAAGTAAATTGTTACTGCATATTACTTGGACCAAAGAATCATTGACCCAATAGCATTAGAAAATTACTATTCTCACTTAAGAAATTGCTCATTCCTTTATATCAGCGGCAGTAACTGCCGTTCGGCATTTTTCAGCGGCAGTTAACTGCCGCTGACACTTTTAAGATTGGTTGAACCGACTTAAAAAGTAATTGAACCGATCTTAAAAGTACCAACGGCAGTTAATTGCCGCTAAAAAATACCGAGCGACAATTAACTACCACTGATATAAGGGAATGAGCAATTTCATAAGTGAGAAGAGTAATTTACATAGCATTATGGACAATAAATAATATAAACTATAAGGTATAACTTATATCGACAATATTTTAAAAAAAAAACTTATATTGACAATAAAATAATGAAATTGCAATTATAATAATCTTTTAGGTTGCAAGCTTGCTTTATTTCTTCTCTCCTTAGTGAGAAGCAAAACACTAATTACTACACTTGATATCACCATTAATCGTTACGTTGATCCATCCAATCTTTTCTATGGAATGTGTTATTAATCATAGAACCATGGGGATAAAGATCATAATGATCGATAAGAAAGCAAACATAATAGTATTCATGCGGGACATACTTATAGAGATTCATAGTTGAATGAATAGATTGATAAAAGAATGATCAAATGGTACAATTGAGTGAGTTATTTATAAGAGTGCGTTGGTCTAACCAACTCCTAACTATCTAACCAACTTGGTTACTCTAGTTTATTAACTATACTGTAATAGTCTTCCTCAAACTCAAAATGGAGAAATTCACCAATTTCAGTTTGAAATACAATTTATTCACTATATTGTAGTAACTAAGTAAAATGGGGGTAAACTAGAAAATGACAAAAAATGATAGGAAATGATACAGTCCAGGCCCAATGTGAAATTCATATTCTTCCATAGCCCAGACCTAATTGAAAATTTGCATTGTTGGTGTAGCGACCTAAAAATTCGAGGGTTGCTCGAACAAAGTGAAGTCGCCACCAATGTTTATTAAAATAGGTAAAACATCACCAAAACCCTTTAAAAAAAAATGACCTTTAAAACAGGATTTTAGGTTCAACAGTTGATTATGTGTAACAAAGGTATAAGCAACCTACGACATCCGTTAAAAAACAGTTAACTCTAATTAATTATGCAAGATTTTGTTAACTTTTAAGATATTTATTTCTCCTTCCCTTGTTAAAAAACCCTAGTTTCTCTCTTTTCCCTTTCTCTCTCTTGTGAGCTGTTACCAAAACCCTAGTTTCTTCTCCTTTATCCACCAAAGAGGGGTGATTTTGGGTCAATTTTTGACCCAAAATCACCTCTCTAACTCGTTTTTTTTTCTCTTTCCCTTATATTGAAATAAGTGATTTTCACATTTATTTCATTTTTTATTTTGTGATTTCGCCATCTTAGTGCGACGTTGTTTGTGTTTCTTGTTTTGTTCAGGTATTTTTTGGTGGAAATTGAGTTGAGGGGTGCCAATGGAAATTTGGCTTTTGGTTGCCCTTTAGAATTGGGCTCAGGGTGTTGATTTGAGGGGTGCCAATAAAAATTGGACTTAGAGTGCGAATGAAAATTGGGTTTTTGGTATGCTCGAGGCTACTGAGTTAAAACTGTGAATGAAAATTGGACGTAGGGTATCAATGAACATTGTACATTAGGATACCAATGAATAATGCTCTTTTTTATGCCAATGGAAATCAGACTTTTTGGATGCCAGTGGAAATTGGGCTTTTTTAGGTTTACTTTGGGTGTTAGACGTTAATGTCAATTATTGCTTAGGGGATTAATGGATATAGAATTGTGGATGCCAATGAACATCGGGATTTGGTTGGTATTGTATATTGAATGTGGGTGTGAGCATTCCACTTATGAGAAGATTCTAGAATCTTCAAACATAAGTTTGATGCAAGTGGCATGAATAGTATTATGATATGTCAGAATGCATGATGGGAGATGCATGATTTGATGCCACAGAGATGTACAAATGATTGGTGTAAGATACATGAATGCTATCGATATATGTCATGATAAATAATATACATGGTCTGATGCTAGAGTGATGTGGATATGATCGATACACAATGCATAAAGGTTATCAAGATAGAATGGATCAAGTGAGATGCATAGTTTGATGCTAGAGTGATGCAAATACGATTGATGCAAGAGAAGTGTAAAGATCATTGATGCATGATTATGATTTAAATGTGCATGATGCAAATTCTCACAGAGCACACATGAGTTGTTTTTTTAACATTGTTCATTTTTTGTACAGGATGATGCACTGACCTCATTCGCTGAGAAATATGTTCTTTATAAAAAAAAAAAAGAGAATGGACTTGATCACGTATTTGAAAAAGTTTGATTTGGAAACTTTACATTGGGATTCGGGATGATGCGAGCTTAAGCTTGTCAATTGCTTATGCTTATTTTCGCTCTTGTGATTTTTTTCATTTTGAATATTGTAATCTACAACATTGGTTGAGTGATTGTTTTCTTCTAGAGAAAGAATGTGACTAACCCTAGTTTGACTACAAGGATGATGCATTGACCTCGTTCACCGAGAAAGATGTTCTTTGTGAAAAAGGAGAATTTATGGACTTGATCACGTCTTTGAAAAAGTTGATTTGGAAACTAACATTGGGATTTGGGACCATGCAAGCTTAAGCTTGTCAATTGCTTATGATTTCTTTCACTCAACTGTTGTGATTTTGTTCATTTTGAATATTGTAATCTGCAACATTAGTTGAGTGATTGTTTCCTTCTTGAGAAAGAATGTGACTAACTCTAGTTTGACTACAATTGTTGGCCAATTATCACCAGCTTAGCCTTTTCCTTTGACCGGAATATTTTAGAAATTTAGTCATTTGGAATGACATGGCAAAAAATGAAGGGTAAAATAGGCAAATTGGCTATCTTTTAATTAGCTTAGCCTTTTCCTTTGACTAGAATATTTTAGAAATTCAGTCATTTGGAATGACATGGCAAAAAATGAAGGGTAAAATATGCAAATTGGGTATTAGAGTTGGGGAATAGGATTTACATGACTATCTTTTAATTTATAATAATAGATAAAGATAAAGATAAATATCAACAATAAAAAAATGAGTCTCGTTAGTATTGAATATCCTTTTATGGAAGCAACATTTATTTTTGAATAAGCTAAATTAGCCCACTCAAATTGGCACCGGAGAGAATCGAACCTGAGACTTTGAGGAAGAGCACACTCCCAGATTCTAAGTCAATAACACCGAACCGATCCAAGTGGGTTTTATGGAAGCAACATTAAATCAACAGAATCGCTAATGGCTTAATTGTAAAAGCATTGAAGTGCTACCATCCCCTACTCGGTTTGATTCCCTGGATGTATATTTTTCCATAAAGATTTTCTAAGTCCATCATAGTCCTGGTTTTATTCCTTGCATAGTCCTTGTTTTATTTTGTTGTGTTTTCTTAACATGAATAAATTTGGAAAATTTATTCTATTCTATACCCCTATTATTAGTTTCTATAATCCACAAATCATCTAAATTTCAACCTTGTCCCACATAACGTAATTTTTATCACTTTCTAGAATTGTTAAAACGATTTCATGTACTAATATGTCACCTGATAGAATTCATTATTGACTACAAAACGAAAATTGAGAGAATATCTATAGTTATTATACTATTAGTGTAGCCTAGTACTAACATATTCCCACCCCTTTGACACTTATCAGAAAGTGTCATCATTAATAAGATTTTCACGTATTCTAAAATAAATATTTAGCACACAAAAACAAAGATAAAGGGAAGAATTAACTCTTAGAATGAAACTTGAAAGCGTTGTTTTACCCCCAAAGTAGAGGGTTATCCATTTTATTTTATTTTTGTTAACCTTTGGTTCATAAGGAAATGAATATTAGTAATATAAAGTTCAGTTGAAATATAAGTAAAGTCTGACAAATAATTGTTCCACCTAAAAATTGAATTCGGGATCTCATGAACAATTCGCTCTTTAGTGGAACTTGTCAACCACTCGAGTCCAATTACTTGGATAGAGGGTATCCATCTTGGAACTAAAACAAAGATCAATAATATGAAGTTTTCTTTTAATGACAGATATTAGCATTGTTCCGGACTGGGCCAAGGCTCATTCTGTTTAGACTCGGGTCCGATCCAAGACCTGGGAGTAGGCGACACCATACGATGAACACGCCCTAAGTACCACTTGATAGTGGTCCGAACCAACAGATCTTGACCATTCAGTCTAGATCCAATGCAAGAGGACCACCCAGATGGTCACACATATCCCCTCAGGGACAACTGTTCGAGGTGAAGGCTTGACAACCAAAACTCTGAATATCCACTATATATACATATGCTTGGCATTGGGTCAGGTATCACATTCTTACCCTATTTTAGGCCGCACTTTATAATCTCTTGAACCCCTCACTAACTTGGGCGTCAGAGTGCATGCAAGTACACGACAGCCCTCCGGTGGAGAAGGACTCAAGTGGCCCATGGTGGACGACGAGAGCTCAATTCCTCTACACAGCAGATCTCAACCCAACAAACCATCTTCTCAAGTTTAACTGGATCAAGTATGTTAATTGTTATGTCAGTATATTCTTACTTGCTCGAACCATAAACCTTTAAACTCTTTTAATCTTTTAACTCAAAGAAGTGAGCTACTCACCATCCATCAATAATAGAAAAATTTATTACAATATGAAAAAATACGAGACTCCACTAAGGTTAGCCTTTATGAAAGGAGAATCCATACCTTATAAAGGTACGCATTATGATCAGAAATTTAATTTTAAGTGTTGACTGAATAATATCATAAAGAGCCCTTCCTTCAAAAAAATATCATAAAGGGCCCTGAAATATTAATCTTACGATGGATAGATGTTGATTATCACACGGTGAGTGTATTTTAATCATGTAGTTAAATTAAAAAACAAACGCTAAATAAGATTTCCACGTGTTTTTAGAGAGAAGTTAGACTCTCTCTCTCTCTAAACTTATCGTGTCCCTCACCACACAAAGCTAGGTTTTCTTAGTTCTGCAGCGGGTGGTCTCCACCGGTTAATCCAGTTTGGTGCTCCAGCTCAAATGGGTTGACTGATCTAGGTTCCTTCCTATCCTTAGCCTTACTTGTTGAGGCTGTGTTTGGTGACAATTTGGTGACAAAGTGACAATGGGTGTGATGGAGAGTTGGAGGATAGTGGAGTTAACAAAGGAGGAGGAGGAAGAAGAAGAAGAAGAAGAAGAAGAAGAAGAAGAAGAAGAAGAAGAAGAAGAAGAAGAAGAAGAAGAAGAAGAAGAAGAAGAAGAAGAAGAAGAAGAAGAAGAAGGAGAAGGAGGCTTCGAGGCGGATGGAGTGGAGGAGTGTGGAGACGAAATCTTGACAAACTCACTGGTAGGGAAGTTGTGGTCTACATATCCATATAATGTGCGAATCTTCAACCAAGTTACAGTTCAAGCTTGGCGACTCAAAAATCTGGTAGAGGTTCAAGATTTGAACAAAAATTTATATCTCTTCCGTTTCTTGTCAAAGAAGGATGCTGAGACGAATGAAGAATGTACCCTAGAGTTTTGATTGAAATCTGCTTATTCTGAAGATGAGCAACCATCTGACCTTGGGATGAACACTAGCGATTTCTGGTCTAGAGTTTATGATCTACCTCTCAAACTCAGATCGAACGAAATGGCAAAAAAGATGGGGGATTTAATGGGAAATTTTGTTGAAGTTGACTCCAAGGAAAGCAACATGATGGGGAAATTTCTAAGGGTTAAAGCTACTATTGATCTAAGGAAACCACTCAAGCGAGGAAAAATGATAAAATACAAAGGTAATAATCTGCGTGTTTACTTCAAATATGAAAGGCTATCAACTTTATGTTTTGTGTGTGGGAAGATTGGACACCAAATCAAAGACTATGAAGATATGGATGGAAATGATGATACAAATTTTGATGAGTTAGAGGAAAATGAACTTCCTTTCGGACAATGGTTGAGAGCATCACCGTTACCAAAAGTGACTGGTGAGGTGAAAAAAGAAACTAGCACTGGATCTTGCAGCAAGACTTTGTTCTCTTAAACTAGTAACAGTAAGGAAGCAACAAAAAAGAAGGGGAAATAGGTGGAGGTTGAGCAGAATGTAGGCCTGTTAGTTACAAAACTGCCACTGGAGGTAGGAACAGAAACAAGGGGTGGAAGTGAGCAGGAAGAGGTGGAAAGTGTAGCAGAATCCCTGAATAATGTTGCAATATCAATACCGGCTCTAGGTAAATTTGATAAGGGATCTCATACTAAGCCAAAACCTAGCCGGAAGGCCACCAAAAAATGGTCTAGAAAGAAAGGGGTGAAGAAAGGGAAAACTGAGGCGACCCTAGGGAGGGAACTAGGAAAGTGCCAATTCATTGAGGTGACTATAATGGAAAGGGATCCCATGGAATTGTGTGGAGGGGAACAAAGGAGAAGGTTGAATGATGATGGTCCATTAACAAAGATACCAGAGGCGGTGTTGGATGACCAACACCTCTTATCCCAATGAAACTACTGAGTTGGAACTGCAGGGGGTTGGGGAGCCCTCGGGCAGTTCGAGCCTTGTCAAGGCTCATCTGTGTGGAAAGTCCTCATGTGGAGTTTCTTATGGAAACACGTTTAAATTCTATTGAATTTGATCGAATAAAACTAAAGTGTGGCTTCAATTCTTGTATAATGATGGATTGTGAAGGTGTTGGGAAAGAAAGGGCTGGTGGTTTAGCTCTCATGTGGAATGACTTAGCAAACATATCCATTTTATCTTATCCCACAAATCATATTTGAGGTTCTGTTGATGATCCTAATGATCATGAGAAGTTGTTTTTGATGGGTTGATATGGACATCCGGATGAGCTAAATAAGAAGAAAACCTGGGATTTAATAGAGCAAATTTGTGATCAAATGGGTAACAAGAAGATTTGTTTTAGTGATTTCAATGATGTGGTTTTGGCTGAAGACAAAAAAGGTGGTAATCCAAGAACTGCTTCTCAATTGGACATTGGAAGAAGAGTGATGGGGGTTTGCCGTCGTGCTGAATTTGGCTTTGAAGGATATCCGTTCACATGGTCAAATGGGCGAGACGGTAATGATAATGTCCAGTGCAGGGATGATAGAGCAATGAGTTCTGAAGATTTTGTGAATAGATTCTCTCCTATAAGAGTCTCTCATTTACCCCGTTTCGGTTATGACCATGCAGCAATCTTAATCCATCTAGAGGCTGAACCTGGCTTTCGTAATAGAAGAAGAAAACATTTATTCTGGTTTGAGGAATGTTGGGCTAAGGATGCGAGGTGCGAGAATTTTATCAAGGAGTGTTGAGGGAATTCTGCCCAAGATTGGGATACAAAGTCCAGGGCGGTGCAATCTCTTGACACTGAATTTAAAGAGTATCGTTTGTCTGAAGTTAGGAAAGAAATTCACCAAACTGAGCTACAACTCAAGGATATCAAGATGTGGGAGCAAGATGAGAATAGTATTCACAGGCATAAAGAGTTTGAAAAGAAACATGGGGAGCTGCTACAAACAGAAGAAAAAAAACCATTTGGACACAAAAGAGCAGGGCAGTTTGGCTCAAGGAAGGGGATAAGAACACAAAGTTTTTTCATGGAAAGGCTAATCAAAGAAGGAAAGTCAATGAAATAATAAAGCTCAAGGATTATTATGGGGCATGGTGGAACGATTTTGAAAATGTGGAAAGGCTTCTGGTTAATTATTTTTCTGACCTTTTTACTTGCTCTGAACCTAAGATGATGACTCAAACTTGTGAAGCGGTCAAGAACCGGCTGACAGAGGCAGATAAGGAATGGTGTTCTCAACTCTATCTTGATGAAGAAATTGAAGCAACAATCAACCAAATGCACCCGCTAAAAGCTCCAGGACGGGATGGGCTCCCAACACTCTTCTACCAAAAGTATTGGCATATTGTGGGGCTTGATGTGAAAAAGCTTGTAAAGAATATCCTTAATAATAATAGTTCTCCTGCTCATCTGAATAGCACTTGTATTGTTTTAATTCCAAAGGGAAAGAACCTGAAGTCTTCAAAAGATTAAAGGCCCATCCGTTATGTAATGTGGTCATGAAAATTATAACAAATACTTTGGAAAATATATTAAAAGTAATTCTGCCTAATGTCATTGATGAGGAACAAAGTGGTTTTGTGCAGGGAAGGTTGATTACTGGTAATGGCTTAATTGCTATGGAGTGTCCCAGAGAATATGGTGAAGGTGATAATGAGCTGCATCTCAACAGTGTCATATAAGATCCTCATAAATGGCTGTCATACCCCAATTTTTGACCTAAGATTCCTTTTACTCGTCTCTGGGTTCGAAATTTTTTCGTCGTTTCAGAAGGAATTTCGGCAGGGAGGTATTTTAAAATACCTCATTTTTTGGTTCCGAAAGCGACGTTTTCTATTATTATTTTTATTTGTCTTTTTTACTTTTATTTCTTTTTATTTTTAGCTTTATTACTTTCCTTTTTTGTTATTATCTTTTTTATTATTTATTTTATTTTTCGTTTTTTCTATTATTTTTTTTTTAAAAGTCTGACTTTTGTTTTTAATGGGTTTTAAGGACCATTTTAATGGTTGCCTTTTTTAGTTTTTGCTGGTTAATTGTGTTTATTGTCCATTATTGGCTTTTAAGTCACATTAATCAGCCAAGCATAATAAAAAGGGAGGAGGCTATCATCAGAAAAAACACAGAGAAAAAGACCAGAAAATTCTTCAGAAACGTAAAAGAAAAACACGCACAAAGACCCATCAGCAAACCGCAAAAAAAAAACAACCCAAACAAATATCCAGCCAATTCTTTTCCACCACAACACGCACAACACCACCGCATAACTCACTCACCCACACCCAACATTCACGTTTTCCTCATCTCCTCCCACACAACCACCAATCAGCACAAATCAACCCAAAACGTAACCGTACGGCCTAACCCGCACAGCCCAACCATCACCTCCCCTCACGGCCAGACAAACAACACACAACCAGCCATCTCCCTCTCCCTGTACCACGAACCATCGCACACTCCATACGAACCAAAACGCACACCCAACCAAAAAACACAACAAAATCTAACCACTCCTTTCACGGCTTCAAACCAACCACAACACTACACCATTCGGCCTCCACTAACACGAAAAAGCAATAAAAAGAAACAAACCTTTCCCAGGGCCGAACCAACAAAGACACTAAAAAGGTAGTCTTTTCTCTCTTTTTTTCGAAAATTCAAACTTAGATCCGCTCCTTTTCAAGAGGATTTTTAAAAAATAGAGTTGATTTTTGAAAAGAGGGGAAGGAGAAGGTTTGCAAAAAACACTTTTTTTTAAAAAAAAAAGGGGACTTTTCTTCTCCGGCGCGGTGGCTCCGCCCCTTGGGCTTGGCCGGCCGCCGCGCCGGAGCTGTGTTCATGGCCACCATTTTCGTTTTTTTTGAGAGAAGAGGGAAGGAGAGGAAGTGAAGAAAGAGAAATGTTTCTAATTATGAAAGAAAAACCGTTTTTAAACTTATATATAGGGCCTGAACCGGTTCGGTTCTCTTGAACCGAACCGGTCTGTTTTTTTCCTTTCAGCCCAATAGGCCTCCCTGCGGCCCAGACTGTTTTTTTCATTATTTCTCTTCTGTTGCTCTCCTGCACCCCCTTTCTGCTAGTGGCACCCCCTGTTCCTTTTTTTATTTTTTCTTCCTTATTATTTCTTGCATTTTATCTTTGTTATTTCTTTAGGTATTTTCATGCATATTATTCCATCGCATTTACCTCATATTATTTCATGCATTTTTTTTCTTATTATTATTTTCCTTTTATTTTCATGCATTTTTATTCTTGTGTATCTCGTACATTTTCATTTTAGTTTCAGTCTAGCATATTTACTTTCATACATTTACAATTTTGTTTTTTCTTCCTTGTTTATCATTTTGTCATTTTATTTTCGTTTCTATTAGAATGTACTTAGGATCAATGTAACAAAAAATAAATGAGAATATGCACTGACACCACACTTTATTTATTCTGCTTTACGTCTTTTATTTATTTTTACTTATTTCGCTATTCAGAAAAAATACAAAAAATTAGGTTAGTTTAATTTCAAAAGGGTTTCGTGGTGATCCAACGTCACCACGGAATTTCCTCGCGTATTAGCTTTTAGTCGCTTTTAGTCTTAGTTAATTAAAAACAAAAACAACAAAAACATGCAAAAATCACAAAAAAATCTTTTCTTAATAAACCTTGATTTTCCATCAAGTGTCCGTTTTTTTCTTTTATTTTCTTTAAATAACCATTAATCGGCTTTAATTACATTTTAACCATTTTCAAAAATAAAAAACACAAACCAATTCCATTTTGCCACTTGGCTTTTATTTTTAAAACTTTTTTTAAAACTAATAAAAAACACAAAACAAATCAACCGTCATTTTTACCCCGAACTACGAGGTTTTGATCCCTCACGGGTACGTAGGCAGAGGACCTTGTCCTTCCAAATCATAAAAAATAAAAAATAAAACATTTTCTTTTCTCATTACTTTAATTCTGTCTCTAAAGAAAATAAGCAAGTTATAGCCAAGATAAATAAATAAAATCAAGAGGTTCTCGTAGAGTACTACGAACGTTTAGGGTGCTAACACCTTCCCTAAACGTAACTAACCCCCGAACCCTTAATCTTTAAAATTGTGGTAATTTAGAACTTTTTTCCACCTTTCTTTTAAAAAATTAAAAGTTCAGTCGTGAAATAAAATTAGTGAGTCAACGCTAATCAATAGCTCGATCTCCGAAAATCACCGCGACAATGGCCAACCTAGCAAATCCTTCTCTCCGGAGTGAGGACTCCGCCAAGGTGACCCAATCACACCATACCTTTTTATTCTTTGTGCTAATGTGTTATCTGGTTTAATCCACAAAGAAGTTCGGTGCAAAAACATCCATGTCATCAAAATAGCAAGGACAACCCCACAATTTTCCCACCTTCAATTCGCAGACGATAGCCTCTTGTTTGTCAGAGCAAGCCAACAAGAAGAAAATGTCATCCTCAAAGTCCTTGAGACATAGCAGAAAGCTTCAGGGCAAGTGGTTAACATGGATAAATCTAAGGTCTCCTTCAGAAGAAATGTGCAAGAAGCAGATATCCAAAGCATATGTAATATGATGGGAGAAAAGACTGTGGTTTCTCAGAATAGATACCTTGGCCTCCCGGTGGTGTTTGTGAAGGATAAAGTGTGGAAGAAACTTAAAGGGTGGAAGGAGAGATGTCTTTCGAGGGACGGTAAGGAGGTTCTAATCAAGTCAATTGCCCAAGCTATCTCGAATTATGTCATGAGTTGTTTCAAGATTCCAGAGGGGTGCTGCAAAGAGATAGAGCCATGATTGCAAGATTCTGGTGGGGCGCAACGGAAGGAACAAGAAAGCTTCATTGGTTGAGTTGGGATTGAATGTCAGCTCCGAAGTTGAAAGAGGGTATGGGATTCCAGAATTTCAGTGATTTTCACAAAGCTCTTTTAGGGAAGCAGAGCTGGAGACTTATCGAAGATGAACAGTCCCTGATGGGAGGGATTTTCAAGAGCAGATATTTCCCTAGAGGTTAGTTTATGGAGGCATCAGTAGGATATCAACCGAGTTATGCATGGATGAGCATCCTATCAGCTAGAGATGTTATTCAAAAAGGAGTTGCATGGATTATTGGAAATGGCAGCAAGGTTAGAATTTGGAATGATAATTTGGTGCCGCCCCATCAAAACACTACAATCTTTAGTCCGGTCAGAGGAATTCAAGAGGAAGCCACAGTGAACGAGCTCATTATTGAAGAAATACGAACATGGGATAAGCACCTTCTTGATCAAATTTTTCTCCCTTTGGAGGCTCAAGCTATTGTGAACATTCCACTACCTTCCAGTTCTAGGGAAGACATCCTGTTTTGGCCAGGTGAAAAGAGTGGTGAATACTTTGTTCGATCAGCCCATCACTTCTTGAGCAATGAAAAAGTTTTCAATTAGCCGGGTCTCTCATCTCTCCCTTGGGATAAGTCATGGAAGCTCATTTGGAAACTCCCTCTCCCAACAAGGGTCCGAAACTTCAAGTGGAGATTAGCCTGTAACATCATCCCACCAAGGTGCAACTTGAGAAAGAGAGGGGTAGTTCTTGATACGGTGTGTCCTCTCTGTTTCGACGCGGATGAATCGTCCAAACACCTCTTTATATCTTGCCTCATGGCGCTACAGGTTTGGTTCGCATCACCTTTGGGTTTTCAACCGCCCCTTCAAACGGATTTAAATGCCTGGATCCTTAGTTGGCTGTCAGCAAAAGAGCCTCTAGCTGTGCAACTTTTCTGTGTGTGCCTCTGGAAAATTTGGTTTTTCAGGAATCAAGTTATCTTCAAACAAGCAGTTTTCGAGCCAAGGGTGGCAGCTTCCAGTGCTCATGATTTTGTCAGCGAGTTTATTCAAGCAAATTCGGCAAGTACAACTGTCAGACAGCAGGATCCGGTGCAAGGATGGACAACTCCTCCTCCAATTTTTTTGAAAGCTAACATAGATGCTGGGCGAGATAAATATGGGAGGTCACTTGGGGTCTGGTTATTCGAAATCACGACAGAGAGGTGCTCTTTGCAACGACACGAAGTGTAGATTTGACGACAGATCCACTCTTGGCCGAAACTCTGGGTCTAAGATGAAGTATCCAAACAGGTTTAGATTTACAATTCAGTAATGTTGTGTTTGAATTAGATGCATCAGTTGTAGTGAATTGTTTTAATGGGCAGTCAACAATAGCTAGTATAAGCCTTTTTATTAGTGACTGTCATGATTTGTTTGGTAACTTAGATGGTAGTTCTGTTAGTTTTGCTAATCGCTCTTGTAATGTAGCTGCTCATGAGCTTGCTCAGGCTACAAAAACTCTAGGATCTCGTACTTGGGTGGGGAATGCCCCCCAGCAAGTCTGGTCTTTGTTCTCTCTTGGTTTGTTTTAGTAATGAATGAGTGGATTGTAAAAAAAAAAAAATAATGTAGTTAAATTAATTTAAGCAGGATTTGCAGGCCCACCACACCATAAGAGAGTACAAGGAGGACAAAATCTTTTAGACCACGTTGAGAAGGACAAATCCTCCATCAAGCCACAATAGATTTTGGATAGAGCATAATATAAAAAGTATCTATATATATATGCTGTAATGTCTTAGACTTCGATATTATATTCTATTCATAGTTTTCCCTTACGACCATTGTAATCTCATATATATAATTAATGAAGTTAAAACCCTGAAATATTATTTGAATGGAATCCATTTGTTAATGTCAAACTAGGAACAAATTATAAAGAAATAACTTTGACCCTTGGCTTACCAATTCAAATAATTTTAAATGGAATGAGAGAAGAATATGAATTATATTAAGACAATTACAATAACACTTTCATAACACACTTCATAATTTATAGTACACATATTACATGTCCTTCTCCAAGTGGAGAACAGAGAGATAAACCACAACTTTATTGCAATCTAAAACCACTTGTAGGAAATAACTAAATTTAATTGATACAATTAAAATACAATACCAAGAAATTCCCAAGGAGAAATCTAAGCTTATCTTATTACTTATTAGGCACCTTAATATAACCCACATGTGTGGTATTTTGAACTCTAGTGAGAGTTTGAAGATCATAAGCAATCCAACATCTTGAGTTATCCTTGTGGTAGAAATACCCAACACACTTACAATCCTTGGTACATTTGTTTCCACAATTAGCTTCACTTACTCTATCACCAATAGTGTATTTGCTCATGTAATGCTCAACTCCTTCAATTTTGTAGTAATGAAATTCACTTGCTTTGCATACTCCTCCTAAAGCCTTAGGACTACACTTATTACTCCAACCAAATATTCCATTCTCCAATGGACAACCAACACATTGATTATCCTCACAAAGCCCAAATTTCCCACATCTCTCTGGTAATTGACACTCACTCTCATCAAAATCTTCATCAAAGAGAGTGTATGTCACTTTCCAAACACCACTACGCACATCTAGGAAGTAGGTGTGAAATTTAATATTACCATCAATTCCAAGCCTAAGATATGTTAAGGTACTATTATTCACTGGCCTACCAATGATACTATTGCCGGAAGTGGTAGAATTGGCAACAAAAAATTCAAATCCAAACTCAAAAGATTCTGGATCAGATTTTAGTGTGACATTTTCTAATGAGCCTCTTTCAAATGAAAACCAAGAAGATGAAAACCAATATTGAATTGGCCTAGGAGAATTTTTACTCTTATAATATAAAGCCAAACCTTTAGGCTCCAAAACCAAACTATAAGGTCCATCAACATTTTCTTTTTCTGAAAGTCTACTAACAAGTTTTGAAGGCCCATTAGGCTTTAAATATTGATCAACCAAAAGGGTATCTGTAGGATGATCAAAACTTTGCCAAACAAATTTACCTTTAGCATCAATTAAAACCATGTTACCATTTGAGAGTAACCTAAAGGCAACAACACCTTTATTGGAAGTGTTTGTTTGCCAAACAATTCTTCCATCAGCATTAGCCAACACAAGATTTCCATCAGCACCTAATGAAAAAGTACCATTTTCACCAACTGGGTTGCCTCTATTTGCTTCCCAAACCCACCGGAAAAGCTGCTCCGATCGTTGAAGTCCGATTCGAAGAGCTAAAGTGAAGGCATTTGGGGTAGTGTTGTAAAAACCAACTTGGAATGGAGCATTGAATATGCTTATCATTCTGTAATCACCTCCATATTCTACTATGAATGGTCCAAGTTCACCTGAATTGACAAATTTGAAGGTTTCATTTTGTGGAACAATTGCATGAGCAATTAAGGTGGAAAATAAAAAGAACAATAAAGTGAGGAATGAGAGTTTGGGGTTAAGAAAAATAGACATTGTTGTGTGAATTTTGATTGATGAATGTGTTTTGCTATATGTTAGGTATCTTCTATTTATAGTATTCAATGTGAGAAGGTTAGAAGGTACTTGAGGCATCTTTTGGTCAAAGTTGTCCAACTTAAGTACTATATAGAAATTAATGGATTTGGATCTAGGTCTAGATAACGAGTATACTAGTTCTGTTTCAAAATATAAGATTTTTTTTAGAATATATTATCAATATTTGTTTTCTTTAATCCTCATTGTTTACGTATTGATTAGAGTAAAATAAGTTTAAATATTTTGGAAAAGTAATAATTATTGCGATCGAAAATATTAATAGAATACTTGTGTTTTGGAAAAGTAATATTAAAAAAAGACTTGTGTTTTTACAATAATTATTAAAAAACGACTGAACAGTTCAAATGATTAAAAAAAGAAATTCTTGTTTATCAATCAATAAAAGGTGGGTAATACTACTCATGTTGAGTTAGCCCAATCAAAACAATGTATTTATATAACCTTAAAAATAATAGAAAACAAATAAATAACTTTGATTGGTGTCAACTCAACATGGGTTGCGTTACCTACCTTTTATTGATGGGTACACAAGTTGTCACCTTAAAAAAGTATTTAAATATCCATTATTAAAAGAATGCCAACTGTGGTTGACGTGTTCTAGGCTGTCCGCGACAATCATGAAATGATATTTTATCACTTGCTTGATTCTTTTGACAAAATATGTACTAGTATGTATTTGCTTGCTTTTCCATAACAAAAATAAAATAAAAGAAAATATCACTTGCTTGATCTAGTTGAACATGCATGGTAGCATTTATTCTCGTATTTGAAAAGGATAAAGTTTGTAGAAAAATCAATTGCTTCCATACGTTTGTAACAAAAGATTTTGTTTTTAATGAAGAAGCAAAATTTTTATTAAAACCGTAAAAAAAAAATATTATAGACATTCTACTTGGAGCGCATTAGGGCTTTCTCATGTTAATTTTTTTTTTAATCTTTTTTTTTTTTTATAAAAAATCATGTAAGTTAGTTGTCACACGTGAAGATCAGAGTAGACTCCAATGATTAAAGAGTGTTTACATAGGTATTATTATTTTAGATTGTCTACCAACAAAGTATTATACGTTAATATTTGCCTGCCAACAAAGTATTTTCGTTGACATTTTCACTATTTTGTTTTCCTACAAATCCTAATTAACGATGAAAGTCACGCACTAAGTGTTGATAATTGAGAATGCCGAATTCATATCCGAACCCTTGCATAACAAATATCCTTATAACATTTTACTATCTTAGTTATACTTCCGAATTTGGAGCATAAACGTTTTTAAATGTCAAAGATTTTATTTTATAAATTACCTCCTCCATCCTTTATTATAGTCATACTCATAATTTTATAGATATTTAGAAAAGGCTTAATTGCACTTTTGCCCCCAATATTTTTTCAATTGTGCGATTTTGCACCCCATCCTTTTAATTGAGCGATTTTGCACCCTGTCTTTTACCCCCTTTCTTATTTTATAGCCCCTCATGTGTTTCAGTGCTGATGTGTCGAATTTTGCTGACATGTCTTCCTTAAATGCTTGCCATGTGTGTAATTTGTATTTTTTTTAAAAATAAAAAATTGAATAATTGAATTGATGTGACCCTCACAAATCTCTAATTCACCCCCAAATCAGCCATGGGAGAAGACCTCCACAACAACAAAGAGAGAGAGCAAGAGAAGAAGAAGAGAAAAAGTCTATGTTGGAGGAGATAGGGAAGTACATAAACCAAGCACAACAAAGTGCAATGGTGCAATGGAAGTGATGGCAGCAGCACAAGAGAGATACGAGAAAGAAAAGCAAGCAACAAATGAAACAATAAGCAACACAACACAAACAACACGAAAGAAAACAACAAAAGCAATGAAGAAAGCAGCACAAGCCAAAGATGCAACTCTTAAGAAAACACAACAAGGGAAGACTGTTGTGGAAGTTGCAAGCAAAGTGGCGGTTGATTTGAAGGATAAGGCCACCGTGGCAGGGTGGGCTGCAGCGCATTATTCGACCAAGTTGACAGTGGATGGAACTAAGGCTGATTTGGTGGTGAATTAGGGATTT
This sequence comes from Medicago ruthenica, assembly GCA_018208015.1. Lineage (NCBI taxonomy): Eukaryota > Viridiplantae > Streptophyta > Magnoliopsida > Fabales > Fabaceae > Medicago > Medicago ruthenica. Next base: position 81,610,245 of record CM031372.1, on the reverse strand, counting down.
GTGAGGGTCACATGACCTAATCTCTCCCAATTCAATTATTCAATTTTTGATTTAAAAAAAAAAATACAAATTACACACATGGCAAGCATTTAATGAAGACATGTCAGCAAAATTCGACACATCAGCACCGAAACACTTGAGGGGCTATAAAATCAGAGAGGGGGTAAAAGACAGGGTGCAAAATCGCACAATTAGACAAATATAGGGGGCAAAAGTGCAATTAAGCCTTTAGAAAATTAGGTGTCTTTTTTTTTAAAGAGAAAATTAGGTGTGTTATTTACCATTTTGTACATTAATATTATAAAATTGCTTTTAGTTATTATTTTATTTAAAATATAACAACAATAGATAATCAATCAAGAGTAAACTTTATAAATAAATTATTTAATCAATCAACTAAGAGTAAACTTTATAAATAAATTATTTAATCAATCTAGTAATTTAGAAATGAGTTTACATTAAGAGACACATTTTTATAGATAATCAAATAATTATATAAAAAATTTTTATTGTGTTGTCTAAGTTAAAAAAAAAAAGTGTATTATAACTTTATTCAACCTTGCGTAATATTATTTTTTTGCACTTCATGCATTTTTCTCCCTATCAACCATTTATTACAATTAAATTTATAATGTTATGAAATTAATCAAACGTATCACAATATATTGAATATTATTGAAGAATAGAGTGAAAGGGATAAAGAGAAAAGAAGATAGTATATTGTATTACTTCACAAGTGTGTCTTTACATTGCAATATATGTCCTATTTATAGGACACAAATAGGTAAATGAATAATCACATTACAATCCACTTACTAGTGGGAGTTACATGGAAGGTTAATGGATGGACATCCACTGATTTATCTATTCATAACACTCCCCCTTGGATGTCCATCGAAGATATGCCTCATTAAAACCTTACTAGGAAAACTCAGTGGAACAAAACCATGGTGAAGGGAAAAAGAGTGCAAAATATATTTATATCTTCCCCCTAATCAAACAATCATCTCCGAGACGATTAAGATCAATATTTTGTAACAGTTGTACAAATATTATGCTTGAGAGTGACTTTGTGAAAAGGTATGCAAGATTATCACACGAACAAATTTGTTTACGACTTATATCATCATTCTTCTGAATATCACATTCTTTCAACTGAGCAATGCACATGGTATCATATTCATAAAGGATTGCTTCGTTCACTCTTTAGGAAGACAAATTACAGGTTTCTTCTATGTGTTCAATCATAGACTTCAACCAAACACATTATCGACTTTCTTTATGTAGTGCTAAAATTTAATATGAGCATCACACAAATAACCTGCATTTATAATATAACAAAGTAACTAATAATATATCATAATGAATAATTATTAAGGTACATTACTGACCATCAATTGAACAAAAATATGGTACTTCAAGACCAATTAGTTCTTCATTATTTACTCGAATTCTCAGTTGGTCTTTGTTTACATCTAGTGGCTTTACAACCATTAGAGCGTACGGAAAATATACTTTTCCCACATATAACCATTTTAGCACCTTGGTATATAAACATCACAAATACCCAACTTGTAATCTCAAATAAATATTTACTCTTTCTACATATTTCATCTCAATTTCTTATCTTTGAGAAATCAATTTTCAAAAACTCTTCAGGAGTTCTCAGGTTTATTTCCAAATGGACAAATGATAGGATTTTATATCACTCTTTTAGAAAATATTCACTAAGAAGATTATACAACATGTTTCTATAACTCAAGTTAATCAAGTAATCTCTTCGAAAATATGAATTGTATGCCTCAATAGAACTAATTCCTTCGGAGAATTTTATAAAAAAATATCAAGTGAGTCATATATAGATTGGGGCATTCAAGTGATGCTATACTTAATAAAGTATGATAATGTACTTGAATTCACTTCAGGTGAATACATCTCTTCAAAATTAGTAGCAAATTTTCACCAATACTCTTGAACAATAAACCAAACTTTATATACAAATTTTTTATGATTCTCATTTTATTTTCACATCTTTAGATGTATGGACTGCTGGTCCAAAAATCATTGGCTTTGCAAAGCTAGTTGAATTTCACATCAAATGCATCTTTCTATTTAGTCAATCATTGTATTTCCTATAATCCTTAATAGACTTTGATTCATGATCCTCATTATCATTTTCACATATAGAGCTATATTTTATGTAAAACATCCTCAACGTTGACTTTTATTTTTCGGTTCCATCGCATTTCATTCATGTCATAATTTATCGAGATCTCTTTATTTACATAAATTTCAGGCACCTGATCAGTTCTGCTGGAACTAAAATGAATAAATTTTGTTAAACTTCTCTTTTGGACTTTTCATACCCGTTGTTTGTGGAACCGACTACTCTACCACGCTTCAGGCGCAGTTGAGATTCATTTGCAATATTAGATTATCCAACATGAACATCTATTTCGATATGAGCATTAATAGCTGATATTTTATTTGCTTAACTTTGCAAATAAAATTATATTTTGAATTTCTGGTTCACACTGATTTATATGAGGACCAAGATGATATAATAATAATTTATTTAAAATGATTCATTTGAACTTCTGGTTCAAATATTCGGCTGCTTATTCTCTCCCTCTAATATTGGGGAAACTAATTTATCAATTGATAATCAATCTACTGAGCTATGAATTGATCTCCAATTATTTATTCAAGATGTTTTATAATGGATGGAGATTCATCAATTATAGTTTCCCAATATTCTTCTGTGACCCATCTAAATGCATTTTATTAGAGCAATTGAAACATTGACAACACATCCAAAAATTCTTATATGGGAAATATTAGGTTTATAAACCAAAAATCAAAGTGTGAACTAGGGGATGACTTACATGTGGTAACTTGTTGGCTTGATGCGAATCGATGTCTCAAGATGAAAAATTTCATATTCCCAAGTAGAAAAATGGAAGATCTTTGCTCATTGATCGTACGTTCAACATTAGACGTCTAATGAATGGATCTTCAAGTTCATTTTTATATGAGCATATGTTAATTGAATGTTCAATATCAATTCTCATGTACGTTTAATACTTATTAGATGAGGAAAATGAGATGTTAGTCAAATACTCTCACAAACTTCTGGTTGTGAGTTAACAATAAACATACATATCACCATAATTGATACATCAATTGAAGTTATAAAATATATACCTGGTCCACATGATCATTATGTGTGTATTGATTCACAAATATCCCCAAATATGAGACTCATTTCCTCAAATGATCAACTTTCTTTGGGAATTAGTAATGCACAAAATTTATTAGATTTGAAGAAACTTCTAGCTCTTCAATAATACACAAAAGTTATTATGAAGGTGAGAAAAATACAAGAAGGGGGGGTTGAATTGTGTTGGCTTTTTCTTTTCTTTCTCAAAAACTATGTTTAGTTCAGAATCAGATGTTGATCAGATTCTGAAACTATTTTCAGAGTTGTTTTACAGCGGATATAAAGTAAATGAGAGAGAGAGAGAGAGGGAGACACAAGCAGTTTATCCTGGTTCCTTCCACAACTCGGAAGTAGTCCAGTCCCCTTGTTACTAACAAGAGATTTTCCACTATAATCACAAAGATTACAATTGCTCAAGCACAAAGCAAGAGACTTCCTATGCTCTAACACAAAGTAAGAGACTTCCTTGCTCAAACACTAAGTAAGAGACTTCCTTGCTCAGACACACAGTCTAAGACTTCCTTGCTCAAACACAAAGTATGAGACTTCCTTGCTTAAACACACAGTCTAAGACTTTCTTGCTCAAACACAAAGTATGAGACTTCTAGTTGCTCAAGTACACAAGCAAGATACTTTTAATCAAACAGAATTACAAAGAATATGTTTGAGTTGAACACTTGATATACTATCAGTGGTGTTCACAAAATACAACACAGATTAAGACTCTTTCTAATTTGACAGTTACGTTTTCCAGAAAACAGAGTAACAGAGTCTTGTTCTTCTTCTTCCAATCTTCAATCCTTTATAGAGAATTAAAGAGCTGTTGAGAAGATTGTCAGGTCATCCAATAGAGCCGCTGCAATTGAATCATTCAGCCAACATTAATTCCTTCTGTTCTGGTGTGCGCACAGAAAACAGAGCATTAACGTTTTTCCAATTGTTTCCTTAAAACCTGGAGAGTGTTTCGTGAGACAACTGTTGCATATAGCTGTTCTGACTGTACAGTACTTTACTGTAGACAGTTGCAATTATTGACTGCTACGTTTCCATTCAGACTCAGACTTCCAGTCTGTTCTTCAGACGCAGTTATTCAGAAGCTGGCATCAGACACTGTTCATCAGAAGCACTTCTTCAGAACCTGGTCTTCAGACGCACTGTTCATCAGAAGCTGGCCTTCAGACGCACTGTTCATCAGACGCTGCCTTCAGAAGTTGGCCTTCAGACGCACTATTCATCAGACGCACTTCTTCAGAAGCTGGCCTTCAGACGCACACTAGAATCAAGTATTAGCATATCCAATTTTCTTTTTAACACTTTGTTATCATCAAAACTCAAAAAAGAGTTGTTCATACATTTTGTTCTAACAATCTCCCCCTTTTTTATGATGACAAACATAAGTATTAATAGAAAATTGTTTTTAATTTAATTACAAGTGGACTTCAGGGTTTGAGGTTTGTAAGCTCCCCTTGAGTCTGATAATCCATAAGGTGAGGTTTGTAAGCTCCCCCTCAATCTTATCCAGGTTAATTAAATTCCATTTAAATCAAACAGATGAAAAATCAAAGTGTAAATACATTCAGAATTTAAATAACAAACTGACTTCAGGGTCCGAGGTTTGTAAGCTCCCCCTAAGTCTGATAATTCACAAGGTGAGGTATGTAAGCTCCCCTTGAGTTTTATCCAAGTTATTTAAATTCAGATTAATTCACAGAATTGAAAATTCAGTTTATCTCACAGAACTTAAATCAGAGGCTAATAGCTGAGAAACTGTTCTCCTAAGTTAATTACTTCTCAGAAATTAACTTATGTTCTGAGCTCAGAGCCTGAAATACTTGTTACTTTTACTCCCCTTTTGTCATCAACAAAAAGAAAATTCAAGAATTTTTAAGACATAAGAGAGTAAAAAACGTGAGATAAAAATGTTCAGAGCATTTTGTTCAGTACCACTGAACTGTTTCAGAAGCAATTGTTCAGAACATATGGTTCAATACTGCTGAACTATTTCAGACACAATTGTTCAGAACAGATGGTTCAGTATTACTGAACAGTTTCAGATAGAAATAAGAGTTTAACACTGGTTCTGAAAACTGAACATATAAGATGAGAAATTGAAAGTGTGTTTGTGTTTTGAGTGTTTGAAATTCTGGCAGGTACTGAATCAGAACGTAAAACAGAGTACCAGAAACGTAAAACAGAGTATGAAATCATACGTTCAGAAGCAGAAATAAACAGGACAGAAAGTAAATACACAAAGTATTTGTTAACCCAGTTCGGTGATAAACAACACCTACGTCTGGAGGATACCAATCCAGGAAGGAAATCCACTAAGAGGAATTAATTCAAAGACTCAGACACAACCCCTGTTCCCAGCCTTATCACTTAATCTCCACTAGTCTAGACTTTTACCCAGGAAACCACCTAGGTATAAGAACCCTACTTACTTCCAATTACGTAACCACAACCCAGTGATTAACAAACTCTTCAAACAATTATGAAATACGAAGTTACACTTCAAGACAACAAAGACATCACTCGTACTTAAAAGCTTAGAGTGAATTACAACTCAAAAACAATCTAAACCAACTCAAACAGATGAGTGGTGTACAAAACAAAGCCTAAAACTTACACACTCAAAAACTCTAAAACTCTAAGACTCAATTTCTGGTTTTTGATCATTCAACTTTCTTCAAAGCAACACGTCCTCCTTATATAGTCTTCAGCAGGCATACATAATTCTGGATCATATATTCTTCAAAGATACAATTCTAAAATTCTTTAGAAGCTTCAAAGAAGGAAACATATTTCTGAATTATATTTTGCAAAGATCCCTTTGAAAATATATTCATAAATAAATGAAGCCAATCTTCAATAAGATCTTCAAGTAAAATAATCAGCCTTCTAGAAAAAAATAGCCAGGATAAATCTTCAATAAATCTTCAAAAGATACTGAATAGAAATAACAGAAAGAATGCAGAAATCCAGCTTCTGAAAAATAGCTTCTGAAGTGCAGCTTCTGAAGGTCAACAAAAGTCAACGTCTGAAGGCAGCTTTTGAAGGTCAACAGAAGTCAACGCCTGAACAGTGCGTCTGAAGACCTGTTCTGCGTCTGATGAACAGTACCAGCGTCTGAAGGCCAGTTTTGCTTCTGATGAACAGTAAATTTAGTTTTCAGCTTCTGAAACTTCTGAAATCCAATTTCCAGCTTCTGAAGACATAAACAGCTTCAGGAGACGCATTGCTTGCATATTTTGATTTTACCAAACATTTAGCCAACCTTCAAATAACCAACAAGCTCCCCCTTTGGCAAATTTTTGGCTAAAATCAAATTCTTCATAAAACAAGTTCTTCACTCAACACAAGTTAATCAACCATGAAGAACTACACATATCCAAACATAGCCACAGAGTCAGCAGCGGATAAAATGCTATGTTAAACCAAACAAACAGCTTCAGTTCAGCTTCTGAAAAACCACAACACATCCTGAAGCACACAATCAACTTCTCAGTTTCTGAAGCACACAAGCAAACTCCCCCTGAAGCACAAACACACCAGCTTCTGACAGGAAACTCCCCCTGCACCTCAGCACATTACAAACAACTCTCCCCCTTAATTCTGAACTGCAGTAAACTCTGAGATATTGCTTCTGAAACTGAATCAGCACACAACTCAGGAACTTAACACTTATGCACTCCCCCTGAGCCAGAAACTCCCCCTCAAACAAAACTACACAGATCTTGTTGTATTGCTTCTGAATTCTGAATAAAACAGTTAATTTCTGAAAAACCTGAATTCTGAACAAAACAAACTCTGAACTCTGAAACTTAGTACATTCTGAAACCAAACACAAGTTTTTCTCCCCCTTTTTAGCCAAATAATCTTGACAAAACACAAACTTCACAAAGGGAACAAAAACTGAATTTTTAACACAGATTGAATCAGACTCAGTATCAGACTCAGCATCTGCAACATCTTCATCTCCCTTACTTCCAGCTTGCTCACCCACTGCAACATGTAATTGCTATTATTCTTCATGCAGACAAACTCTTGAAAAATTACAAACATAGACATTCTTCTTCCCACCTAGGCTTTTATCTAGCATAGACATCCAGATATCCATGTGAAGTTTAAGATGTTGCAGCTCCTTGTGAGACATCTTGATTTGTTTTCCATTTGACACTCACCACAAACTTTGTCTTCATTGATCTTAATTTTGGGTTCCACAGACTTGACTTTCTTCACACCTTTCATGTTTAAGTGCCCAAGTTTCTGGTGACAGAGTCTGACTTCTTCTTCAGGTACCCACAAATAACAATTGTCCTTCTTAGATCTCTTACCTCTCATTAGCACTTCTCTTTTCCCATTAGTTACCAGACACTCAGTCTTGTTAAAGTTCACTTCCATCCCTTGATCACACAGCTGGCTTATACTAATCATATTGGAAGTTAATCCTTTAACTAACAGCACATTGTCTAACCTTGGTAGCCCATCACTGACCAAATCTCCAATTCCAAGATTTTCTCCACTTTCCTTTATACTTCTGAGGTTGCTTCTGAGGTTTCATCTTAGATGTTCCTTCCATGGGATCATATGTTTCAGTAGCAGGAACAAACCTCTTAGCAGGATTCTTCTGTTTGAGGTTCAAAGTCTCATCAACAAATCCTAAGCCATTTTGTTTCCCTTGTTTCTGATTCTCCAAAATCTCCTCCAGCACATCAGTAGCAGTATTCATCATTCTGACCTGCTTTTTCATGTTTTCAAGCTAGGACTTTCAATTGGCTCACTTCATCTTTGAGATCAGAATTTTGCACTAAGAGTTCACCTTTCTCAGCCTCCAGTTGGCAGATTGTCTTCTTCTGATCCACTAATTGCAAACTTCTACACTTATGATGTATAGGTTTTTGTAGTTGTCAGCCAGTTCTTCATATCATGATTTTTCAACTCTGGCTTCAGACTCTGAGAGTGCTTCAGACTCTGATTCAGACTCTGATAATGTCTCAGACTCTAAAAATGCTTCAGACTTTCAACAAGCTTCTAAGGCCTTAACCTTCACACCAGACTTATACCTCCCAGTTAGGGCAACAACATGCTTAGCAGATTCACTCTCTACATCTTCTTCTGAGTCTTCATCAGACCATGATACAACCAAGCTCTTCTTCTGCTTCTTAAGATAAGTAGGACATTCTGACTTGATATGCCCATAACCTTCACACTCAAAGCACTGAACACCCTTTGATTGTTTGCTCTTTTCTTCAATCTTGGCCTTCTTCTCATCACTTTGTTGGTTACTATTGTTGAATCTCATGTTCTGACCTTTGGATTTGGATCTTCTGTCAATATGTTTCAGAATTTTGTTGAACTGTCTCCCCAGCAACCCAAGAGCTTCTGATAAGCCTTCATCATCCTCATCAATTTCTTGTTGATCCTCAGCTTCAGAATTAACTGCAAAAGCAACTCCTTTTCCTTTCTTCTCAGTACGGTTACAAAAGGCTGTTTCAAAATTCAGCAAGGATCCAATTAACTCCTCAACCTTCATATTGGATATATCATGAGCTTCCTCAATAGCAGTTACCTTCATGTCAAATCTTTTAGGAAGTGACCTGAGTATTTTTCTAACTATCTTCTCATCAGACATCTTCTCTCCAAGAGATTCAAAAGAATTAGCCATATCCAGGACATTCATATAGAAATCTTGAATGTTCTCATCCTCCATCATCTTCAAATTTTAGAATTATGTGGTGAGTAGTTGAAGTCTGGATAGCTTAACCTTTGAGGTGCCTTCATGAGTTGTCTTGAGGATCTCCCAGGCATCCTTGGCTATGGTACACTGCTTGATCAGTCTGAACATGTTCTTGTCCACTCCATTGAATAGTGCATTCAAAGCTTAGGAGTTTCCAAGAGCCAAATCATCTTCAGCCTTTGACCATTCTTCCTCTGGTTTCAGCACATCAGTCTTATTCCCATCTTTGTCCAACACAACTGGATGATCCCAACCTTTTAGCACAGCTTTCCAGGTCCTGCTGTCTATGGATTTCAGGAATGCACACATACGAGACTTCCAGTATTCATAATTGGTCCCATCCAACAAAGGTGGCCCGTTAACATATCCTCCTTCCTTGTCCATTCTTGCCAGAAAAGCCTTCCCTAGAGCTCACCCAATAACAAGCAGGGTGCCTACTCTGATACCAATTGAAATTCTGGCAAGTACTGAATCAGAACGTAAAACAGAGTACCAGAAACGTAAAACAGAGTATGAAATCAAACGTTCAGAAGCAGAAATAAATAGGACAGAAAGTAAATAACACAAAGTATTTGTTAACCCAGTTCGGTGATAAACAACCCCTACGTTTGGAGGATACCAATCCAGGAAGGAAATCCACTAAGAGGAATTAATTCAAAGACTCAGACACAACCCCTGTTCCCAGCCTTATCACTTAATCTCCACTAGTCTAGACTTCTACCCAGGAAACCACCAAGGTATAAGAACCCTACTTACTTCCCAATTACGTAACCATAACCCAGTGATTAACAAACTCTTCAAACAATTATGAAATACGAAGTTACACTTCAAGACAACAAAGACATCACTCCTACTTAAAAGCTTAGAGTGAATTACAACTCAAAAACAATCTAAACCAACTCAAACAGATGAGTGGTGTACAAAACAAAGCCTAAAGCTTACACACTCAAAAACTCAAAAACTCTAAGACTCAATTTCTGGTTTTTGATCATTCAACTTTCTTCAAAGCAGCACGTCCTCCTTATATAGTCTTCAGCAGGCACACATAATTCTGGACCATATATTCTTCAAAGATACAATTATGAAATTCTTTAGAAGCTTCAAAGAAGGAAACATATTTCTGAATTATATTTTGCAAAGATACCTTTGAAAATATATTCATAAATAAACGAAGCCAATCTTCAATAAGATCTTCAAGTAAAATAATCAGCCTTCTAGAAAACAATAGCCAGGATAAATCTTCAAAAGATACTGAACAGAAATAACAGAAAGAATGCAAAAATCCAGCTTCTGAAAAACAGCTTCTGAAGTGCAGCTTATGAAGGTCAACAAAAGTCAACGTCTGAAGGCAGCTTCTGAAGGTCAACAGAAGTCAACGTCTGAACAGTGCGTCTCAAGACTTGTTCTGCGTCTGATGAACAGTACCAGCGTCTGAAGGCCAGTTTTGCTTTTAATGAACAGAAAATCCAGTTTTCAGCTTCTGAAACTTCTGAAATCCAATTTCCAACTTCTGAAAACATAAATAGCTTCTGGAGACGCATTGCTTGCATATTTTGATTTTACCAAACATTTAGCCAACCTTCAAATAACCAACAGTGTTTTTAAAACCTTTTTCAGAAACTGAAAAACAGAAAAACATTAAACAAAACTGCACATTAATGACTTTAGGAGGGGCAAAGTACAACTTTCAAAGCTTAAATTCATCACTGCCCAGCAGTTATAACTTATCAGATTCTGACCATGTGTTAGACAACTGTACAGATTCACTCTCATTAGTGGGTCACGTGTAAAGTGTCCACTTATGATGAGTTTTATCAGAAGTCACAGAAATTCAGATCCTGAAACTCAGACTCTGATGTTTTCAGAGGCTTAACTTTCTTCAGACTCTCAAAGTGAGTGTCTGTTAAGTCTTAGCTTCTGATAAACTTCAGATTCTTAGTTTCTATACTGGTCTAGAAGCTGTTAAGTATAACAGAGAACAAATCATACCCTTGTAGAGCTTCTGATCTACCTCTCCTTGTTCATTCAGATTGTTTCTGAACACCCATTTTTGTTCCAACAATGTTCTTGATTGGCTTTAGGAGAAGTGTCAGCTTTTGAGAGATTTTCAGCTACAGGAGGATTTTCAGCTACTGGACATTCTTCAAACTTATAGAACTTATTCAGGTTCTGAAGTGTCCACTGAGAGCTGAAAATCTGCAGAGCTCTCAATAGCTCAGTACCAATGATTTAGTCTTTGTGGTTTCCTCCAGATCCCACAGTTCCTCCCTCTATCATGATCAGGGTTTGGAACATAGACTTTCCTTCAGTCATGTAATGCCAGCAGCCACTGTCCAGGCACCATGACTTCCCCTTTTGTTTAGCTCTTAATCATATCTGCAACAGAAATGATCTCAGACCTAGGTACCCATATGGGTCCTCTTGGGTTAGTTCTGAAAGGTTTAGTCTTTTGTTGCACCTTGTGTCTGGAGTTATAGGACTCAGACTTGTTCAGATACCTTGGATGTGAATCCTTTAATCTTGAATAAGTCTTAGTATCAGACACTGAGTTCTTCAGAACCTGAGCTTTCAAAGGTCTTCACTCAGATTTCTTCAAAACCTGAGACTTGAAGGTTTTTGGTTCTGAGCTCTTTAGAGTCCGAACCTTTGAAAACTTTGGTTCTGTTTTCTTCAGAACTTTGGACTTAAGAGTCTTTGATTCTGAATTGTTCAGAATCTTGGATTCAGAAGTAGTAGGTTCTGATTTGTTAAGAACTTCAGTTTTGCCTGCTCCTGACACAAGGCAAACTTTCAAACCTTTCTTAATACAATCAGAATCAGATGACAGATTGGCTTTCTTTTGTATCCTTTGTCTGACATTATGAGATTTAAAAGGTTTTGTATAAACTAATTTAGTATCTTTTGAAGATTTCATAAACACAGCCTTTTTAAAATTAGAGTCTGAATTTTTCAGAGTTTGAGACTTGCTTGTCTTAGGTTCTGAACTCTTCAGACTTTGAACCTTTTTAGATTTAAAGTCTGTTTTCCTCATAGTCTTAGACTTAGAACCTTTTGGTTTAGACTTTGGCAAAATTTTAGATTTTGCCTTCATCTTTCCTTTAGGTTCAGAAGTTTTGGACTCTGAGCAGTTCAGAACTTCAGAGTCAGCAGTCTCTGTTTCTGGTAAATTCTATTTCTCAGAAATCTCAGATGCAGGTACAAAATACACCTTAGTGCCTTTCATAATATTTTCAGAACAGGATGGTATATTTGTTTCTTTTGAAAAATTAAATGGATCATTTTTTAAACCAATACATTCTCCTTTGTTTCTGCTAATATTATAAATCATAGAAGCAATCTTACTTCTGTTGATTCCAGTTAAGATAAAATCTTGAAGAGCAATTTCATGTTCACTTGGAACTTCATCAGGTTTCTTATGAACCATTTTCCTCAATCTCATTGATATGATTCTGAAGTTGAAGATTCTCATCAGCCAGCAAGTTACATTTCTTTTTCAAAGATTTTATTTGAATTAACTTGCTTCTGAGATGGTTCATAAGTTCTTTAACTGTATCAATAAGTTCAGAATGAGTGAGTTCAGAATATACCACATCTTCAGAGTCTGAACCTGATTCTTCGTCAGAAGATGTTGTAGCTATCAGAGCTATATTTGCTTCTTCTTCATCTTCATTCTCAGACTCAGATTCATTGTCAAGCTCATCCCATGTAGCCATAAGACTTTTCTTGAATCTGTCTTTGCGGTTGCCTGACTTTGAGTTGGTCCTTCTGAATTTCTCCTTTGATTTGTCCTTTTGAAGTTCTGGATAATCAGTTATGAAGTGACCAATTTCTTTGCAGTTGAAGCAGCCTTTCTGTTCTTCCATCTTGGAACCAGATCCTTTGAAGTTGCTGCTCATGTTAGAGAACTTTTTCTGTCTCTTCATCAAGCACTGAATTCTTTTGGAAAGCATTTCTAGCTCCTCAGCTTCTGAATCTTCTTCAGAACTTCCCTCAGGAGATTCTTCATCAGATTCTGAAACTTTTAGGGCTTTTGAAGACTTTCCTTTAGATTTAAGTGCTACAGACTCAGATTTTCTAACAGGTTCATCTTCATTGAGTCCTAGTTCATGCACTTTGAGAGAACTTATAAGATCTTCAATACTTAGAGTATTTAGATCTTTAGCTTCCTCAATAGCAGTTGTGCGCACCTCGTTTTTAATGAAAAAAATGCGCAATCCTCCGAGGACGTCCTCGAACGCTCGGAGGGCCTTTGTGAAGTCGCCACCAAAGTTTTTGTGTAAAGGGAACGTTGATAAACCCTTAAGTTATTTTTTGTTTAAAGGGAAACGGTAATAAAACCCTTGACGATGAGGAAAGGATGGTCATCGCAACCATTGTCGGGTTCGGGAGTCGATTACGCAAGGGGAAGGTATTAGCACCCCTCACGTCCGTTGTACTCAACGGGAACCTTCTATTTGGCTAAAGCTTAAATTATTTTTAAATGTTTTGCGCGCATGCTTATCTATGTCAAAAGAAAATATACTAAAGAGGGGGGAAAGAGATGAAAACAAACGAAAGGAAAAAAAGTTTTTTATTATTGCGCTTGACAAGATGTCGATCTTGCTCCTACGTATCTCCCGGTAGTCGGAGAATTCAAAGCGTACGTAGTTCTTTGGTAGAAAAACGTACATGTGTTGGTTAATTTTAAATGGACGATGTTTTAACCGAATTCTTGCGATTCAACGTAGCTTGTATGCTCGCGCTCGGGAGACTTATTAAGCGTATAGCTTGTATGCTCGCGCTTGGGAGACTTATTAAGCGTTTGTTTACGAATCGCGCTAGAATGTTAAAAGGTACGTCCGTTGGGGTAAAAGGGTTGAGTTGGTCGCTATGGGACCAAAATGGGTGCAATGGACTCAATCGAGTCAATCATTGACCGGGGTGACTCCAACGAGTCGGGGGATTGTTCGATTGATCCACTGGGATCAAGAACGGGTACAATGGACTCGGACGAGTCGAACATTGACTGAGTGACTCAAACGAGTCGAGGGATTGAATCTAGTGGCCACGGGGGACCAAAAGATTCGGATTGACCACAAGGGGGCCAAGATTTGGTTTGGTTATGGTTGGATATGTTGAAAATGGAATGACGATTGTCCGAACGACGAGACATACGTCACGCATTCGTACAATCGGGGCAATGGAGAGACATACGTCACACCATCCCTTTTTCATTCAAATTTTTGGTCGAATTTCTTAGAAATCCCAAGGTTTATCAAAACATTTGGTTTGAAAACCCAAAGTGGAAAATTTTAGCAATTTTGCTAGAAAACGCACAAGTTCGGCTCGTTTTGCGAACGGTTTTAAAAAGCGAACAAATTCGGCGTATGTTCACGCTTGAGTTTTGAAAATCATGAACAATGTTTATTGCTCAAGTTTTAATTTGAGATGATGAACATAGCTGGTTTGTTCATGTTGTTTTGAAAGTTTGGGGACATAACTTGTTTTGCAAGTTATCCAAAAAATGTTATCCGAACTTGCGAATTTTCCAATATTATGCAAAATCCTTGAACTGGTTTGAAAAAATATGAGTTTTAAAACTCCTAGGTTCTGAGCTCTTGGGCTAGAACCTCAAAAATTGGCCATTTGGGCACCTAAACTCAGATTCTGAGTTCTGTCATGGTCGCTCTGCGACCATGACTTCGCACTGCGAACAATGCGAATTTTTGAGTTCAGAAGCTGTTTCTGAACTTTTGTTCAGAAACAACTTCTGAACACACTCAGGACCTTTTAGGTGAGTGAAAAGCTTTGAGTTTTTGCAGTGAAAAGGCTTGGACAAACCAGTTTTGATGTTTTGAAAACCTTGGGATTTCTTTTGAAATTCAAAAGGGGTTTTAGAACAAAAAGGTTTTGGACCAAAATTAGGATGCAAACACAATTGTAAATGCAAGATCAGTACTTAGAATACTTACAGAGATCCTTAGCAAAGCTCCAGCTGCAATGGATTTGAATTGGTTGAAGGTTCTTGCAAAGGTTTTGAATGTTGGTGATGAGCAATGAACTTTGTGAGGCTTTGTATTGGAATTGGTTTTTGCTAGTGCTTTGCTGGTTTTCTGGTTGTTTGTAAGTGTTTCAAGTGTTTATGAGTAGTGTTTCCTGGTTAGAATAATGATGTCCTTCCTCTTGCCTTGCATCTCTATTTATAGGCCAAAACCAAATCAATTTCATCATTAGAAATCCCCAAAATCCAGCTGATTTGTGGGCTAGGATCAGGCTAAATCCCTTTGCATTTAATGCTAATGGATAGAGGTAACCTTGCCTTGTGCCAAGGGTCAAGACTCAGCCTGATTTCAGTCACAAATTCAAAGGTTTTTGGATAGAAATGATGATGAAATAGGGCTGGATTGCAATTGGCCAAGCTTGGGGATCAATCCTTGCAATCTCAATGGTTGATCAATAAAAACGTGCACTGTGATGTGCAGAGATTGGGGGATGCAAAAGGCTACATATGGCTGGTGTGAGAGGGTGAAAAGCTGTTGCAAAACAGGGTAGGCACTCATGACTTTTTCAAGTGAAAAATCCAGCTGGTTTGACTGGTTTTGGGGGAGTAAGCAGGAAGAAAGTCTTCAAGCAGGTGGCTGGCAACCTTGGGGTGGTTAACAGGTCACTTGGGAGGGACAAGAGCTGCCCAAGGGCAAGCCCACTTGCTTGTCACATGCTAGGTTGGAAGAAAAAGCTTCTAACCTTGGCATTAATGGCAAGTCTCTCATTTCTGGTTTTGCTTGGCCCAAATAGCCATGAATGCTGATTAAAATAAATATGGAAATGATGTGCAACAAATTCTGGAATTAAATCAAAGAAACCAAAAATCTGCAGAAAAATCGCAGACTTCGCAGTGCGAAGTCATCATTTTTGAAATGTTGACTTTTCTGTTGACTTTTGTTGACTTTGACCTTTTCTCCCTCTTTGATTTTTTTTTTTGATTTTTTTGTTTTAAAAGGCTTAGGACAAAATTGGGGTACTACAGCTGCCCCTACTTAATTGTGTCTTTGCATAGAGTGTGTGAGTGCCGTGGGCATCTCACGAACTCTTTGCGAAGATCAATTAGGTAAAAGAAGGACCCGAATTTTGTCCTTCGCGGAATGAAAAGATTGCAGTGAAAGTAAAATACGCAAATGCAATGATTTGAAAAGGTTGATCGTATCCAGCCGCTAACACTGGAAGTAGATCCACTGGGGATGAAGGTAATCGTATCCAGCCGCTAACACTGGAGGTAGATCTCTGAGGATGGGTGTGATCTTATCTAGCCGCTAACACTAGAGGTCGATACACTGAGAAAGGTGATCTTATCTAGCCGCTTACACTAGAGGTCGATACCTTAAGATAGGTAATCTTATTCAGCCGCTAACACTGAAGGTCGATTCCTAACGGGGGGGAGTGGTCTTATTCAGCCGCTAACACTGAAGGTCGAACACTGAGGAAGGTGATCTTATCTAGCCGCTTACACTAGAGGTCGATACCTTAAGATAGGTAATCTTATTCAGCCGCTAACACTGAAGGTCGATTCCTAACGGGGGAGTGATCTTATTCAGCCGCTAACACTGAAGGTCGAACACTGAGGAAGGTGATCTTATCTAGCCGCTTACACTAGAGGTCGATACCTTAAGATAGGTAATCTTATTCAGCCGCTAACACTGAAGGTCGATTCCTAACGGGGAACTGGAATGGTCTTACCCTGAATAGGTGCCCAGTTTTGAGCCGGAAAACATGATTGTATGATGCATGTTATGCTTCATGTTATGCAGTATGATATGCAATGCAATATGATATGAGATATACTCAATCAAAGATTCCTGCTGGGGAATTGGTGATAGTTTGTGAAGCAGGTTCACTGGGGAACACTTGCTTAAATGTTGATGGATGCTGGTGAATATGTGATACTCACTGGAGAATCCTTGTTGAGGATGCATGACATGATTATGAAATGCATGTGTATGAATGATTTGGATATGCATGCATGAATGAAATTGACATGATGCATGAATTATGTTATGCATGATATGTGGGATGCATGTTGAATGCTGGGAGTTAAGATTGGATGCCGAGCAAGGTCGGGCTTTTCCTGGGGATTTGTATTGGTCTGCCAATGATGATTGGACTTTTTGTTTTGGGTTGAGACTCCCCTGGGGAATGTCAATAAGGTTTGGCTTCGTGGGGATATAAGGATCATTTTGGAAGCATGATCGATATCCAGCCTTGGTTGGTGTTTGGATGTTTAGGGTGCTTACTGGGGAATTTTGCTCCTCTAACCCTTGGGGCTTTTGCGCTCCGCGTGCCGTGAGCTACACACTTGCCTTTGCTGAAGAGCATAAGTCCTTTGGTGCAATATTTGGTGGGAATTACCGCAATTCTTTCGAAATTTACACAAATTCAAATAAAACAACGTTTGTTTGTTTTTTTCTTTTTTGGAAGAAGTTTCTTTTGTTTATTTCCCATGTTTTAATGCATTTTTATCATGAATAAAACAAAATTTTATGCGCTAATGAGAACACAAAATAATAAAAGGAAATTTATTCAATGCAGATTTGACCTCTTGAATGGGTAAAAATAATACATGAAGTGAGAAGTGATTACTTCTCTGAGGAAAAAGATAGAGAAAGACAAGAAAAAGCAAAAAGAAAAATCTGTTGGTTTTGGCACAACACATGCTATTTTCCTTATGACTTCGAGATTTTTTTTTGGAAGATGCTGACGAGACCGATCCCTCTCCTCTTAAATCTTGTCCGGAGCTTGGATGTTGCAGTCATTGCCTTTCTTCTTTTGTTAACCCCTAACTTTTGCCTGGACCGCTCTTTCGAGTTTTCAATCCACCGGGGTGTATTTCCTTTTTTGATGTCCTTTATTTTTGCCTAGACCGCCTTTTCAGGTTTTCGATCTAGCAGGACGCTCTCTATTGCCTAAACCGCCCTTTCAGGTTTTTGATTTAGCGAGCTTTTTTCTCTTCTTTTCTCCCTTTTTTTTCTTAGGCATAATACCTCTTGACTGCATCGGAGTTTATTGAGAGTGGGAACTCTTCTCCGTCCATAGTGGTGATGATCAGGGCTCCGCCTGAGAAGGCTTTCTTTACCACGTACGGCCCATCATAGCTGGGAGTCCACTTCCCGCGGGGATCTTTGTGGATAGGTAATATCTTCTTGAGCACTAGGTCTCCTTCTTTGAATTCTCGAGGACGGACCTTCTTGTCGAATGCTCTCTTGAGTCTCCTTTGATAGAGTTGTCCGTGACATATTGCCGTCAGACGCTTTTCCTCTATGAGATTCAGTTGGTCGAACCTTATTTGGACCCATTCAGCTTCCTCTAGCTTGGTTTCCATCAAGACCCTTAACGAAGGAATTTCCACCTCTACGGGAAGCACAACTTCCATACCGTATACTAAGGAGAAAGGGGTTGCCCCAGTTGAAGTGCGAATGGCTGTTCTGTAGCCATGTAGCGCAAAGGGAAGCATCTCGTGCCAATCCTTATATGTTGTTACCATCTTTTGGATGATCTTCTTTATGTTCTTATTGGCTGCTTCTACCGCACCGTTCATCTTTGGTCGGTAAGGGGAGGAATTATGGTGCTCAATCTTGAAATCTTTGCACAACTCCTTCATTGTCTTGTTGTTCAGGTTTGCCCCATTATCGGTGATGATTTTGTGGGGAGTGCCGTAACGGCAAATGATTTCCCTCTTGATGAATCGGGCTACCACTTGTTTGGTTACGTTTGCATACGAAGCTGCTTCTACCCATTTGGTGAAGTAGTCGATGGCAACGAGGATGAAGCGATGTCCATTTGACGCTTTGGGCTCGATCATTCCAATCATGTCTATGCCCCACATAGGGAATGGCCAAGGTGAGGTCATGACGTTCAGGGGAGTTGGTGGTACATGCACCTTGTCGGCGTAAATCTGGCACTTATGACAAGTTTTGGCATAGTGGAAACAGTCAGCTTCCATGGTTAGCCAATAATAGCCCGCCCTTAGGATTTTCTTTGCCATTGCATGCCCATTGGCATGGGTTCCAAATGATCCCTCGTGGATTTCTTTGATGAGCATGTCCGCTTCATGTTTATCCACACCTCTGAGCAAGACCATGTCATAGTTTCTTTTGTAGAGGGTATTTCCACTCAGGAAGAACTGGGATGCCAATCTTCTGAGGGTTCTCTTGTCGGTGTGCGAGGCATTGTCTGGATACTCTTGCTCTTCAAGGTATCGCTTGATGTCGTAGAACCAAGGTTTGTTGTCAAGTCCTTCTTCGACTGCTGCACATACAACCGGTTTGTCTCTACGATCCATCTTTATGATTGGTGCTTCATTGTAGAAATTTACTTGGTACATTGATGATAATGTAGCCAAAGCATCTGCCACCTGGTTTTCTTCTCGAGGTATGTGATGGAAGTTGATTTCATCAAAATGCTCAATCAACTCTACAACCCGGGCTCGGTAGGGGATTAAATTGGGATGTTTTGTTTCCCATTCTCCTTTGACTTGATAGATGACTAAGGCTGAGTCACCGTATACTTCAAGGTTTTTGATCCTTAGATCAATTGCTGCTTCAAGGCCTAGGATACATGCTTCATATTCTGCCATGTTATTGGTGCAGTCAAAGCATAACCTTGCTGTGAAGGGTTGGTATCCATTTCTTGGGGAGATTAAAACTGCTCCGATTCCGTGCCCCATGGCATTTGAGGCACCGTCGAAAGCGAGTTTCCATCGAGCTCTCAGTTCTGGCCCTTCATCATCGCTTGTGACCTCTTCGTCATTCAAAGCTACGACATCTTCATCCGGGAAGTCGAATTGTATGGGTTGATAATCCTCCAATGGTTGGTGAGCAAGGTGCTCGGATAAAACACTCCCTTTGATGGCTTTTTGAGCAACGTATTGGATGTCGTACTCAGACAGCAGCATTTGCCAACGGGCTATCTTCCCTGTGAGGACAGGCTTTTCGAAAATGTACTTGATGGGATCCATCTTCGATATCAACCAAGTTGTATGGGTCAACATATATTGCCTTAAGCGTCGAGCAGCCCATGCTAAAGCGCAGCAAGTCTTTTCAAGTGAAGTATACCTTGTTTCACAGTCAGTAAACTTCTTTCTTAGGTAGTAGATTGCGTGCTCTTTTCTTCCCGCTTCATCTTGTTGTCCTAACACACAACCCATCGATCCTTCAAGTACGGTTAGGTATAAGATGAGGGGTTTACCCGGAACCGGAGGTATTAAAATTGGTGGTTCTTGCAGGTATTGTTTGATCTTGTCAAACGCCTCTTGGCAATCCTCATTCCAATGAACGGCTTGGTTTTTCCTTAGCAGTTTGAAGATTGGTTCGCAGGTAGCTGTCATGTGTGAGATGAACCTAGCGATGTAGTTCAATCTTCCTAAGAAACCCCGGACTTCTTTCTCGGTATTTGGCGCTGGCATTTCTTGGATGGCCTTTACCTTGTCGGGATCCACTTCGATACCTCTTTGGCTGACGATGAAACCCAATAACTTCCCGGATCTAACGCCAAATGTGCACTTGTTAGGATTTAAGCGCAGCTTGAATTTTCTTAGACGTTCGAAAAGCTTTTGTAGATGGACTAGATGATCCTCCTCCGTTTGGGATTTGGCAATCATGTCGTCGACGTAGACCTCAATTTCCTTATGGATCATGTCATGGAAAAGAGTTACCATTGCTCTTTGGTATGTTGCTCCGACATTTGTTAATCCAAAAGGCATTACCTTATAGCAGAATGTTCCCCACGGGGTGATGAATGTGGTTTTCTCCATGTCCTCTGGAGCCATCTTGATTTGGTTATATCCCGAGAAGCCATCCATAAAGGAGAAGACTGAGAATTGGGCTGTGTTGTCCACCAATATGTCGATGTGTGGTAGCGGGAAATCATCCTTTGGGCTTGCTCTATTCAAGTCCCGATAATCCACACACATTCTGACTTTGCCATCCTTCTTTGGAACTGGCACAATGTTGGCAACCCATGTTGGATACTTGGTTACGGCTAAGAAGCCGGCATCGAATTGCTTTTTGACCTCTTCTCTGATCTTGAGAGCCATATCAGGTCGAGTTCTTCTCAATTTCTGCTTCACTGGCGGGCATTCCGGCTTGAGTGGCAGCTTATGTACGACGATGTCGGGGTCTAAACCCGGCATGTCTTGGTACGACCAAGCGAATACGTCCACGTACTCTTGCAGAAGTTTAATCAACTTTCCTTTCACATCCTCATGTAGGGACTCCTATCTTGACCTCTTTCCTATCCTCTTCGGTCCCCAAGTTGACCTTTTCAACTGATTCTTGGTGAGGTTGTATTACCCTATCCCCTTGATTTGCAAGTCTGGACAATTCTTCAGGTGGTTCGTAATCGTCCTCTTCATCATCTTCCGTTTGATTAATCGGGAAATCGAAGTCATAAGGGATTAAGGCAGTGTTGTTTTTGGAGGGTGGATTTGTAGATCTGCATGAGTATGATTTTTTTTAGGCTTTATGTAAAAAATTTTTTTTTTAAAACAAATGCAAAAAAGAAAAAGACTCAAATGAACATAAAAGAGTGATTTTATTCATGATTGAAAATAACTTTTAAAACATGGGGGCCCCACACGACTAATCATTTGCCTTGGGCAGAGCTAAATGATTTTTTCCAAAAGCAAAAATACAAACATGGTTTATTACTTGATCTTGGTAATGATCTCGGGAATTGCGATAGCCCTCCAATTGTTCAAAGCTTCATCCGAAGCGCAACGGTACACCAAATCAGGCACGTCTTCATCTTCGTCTTCAAGTAGAGCCACTTGATCTTCATTGATAAATCCCGCACTGATGAATGTTTCCGAAATGGGGAGGATCCCTTGTTTTGGAGGCTTTGAGGAAGTTTCGGTTGATGGATGATATCCCAACCCGAAGCGATTCTTCTTCTCCGGTATGTCCACTAATTTGCCCCATCCGGTAGGTCGGCTTTCTTCTAGGGTCTCTCTTATTGCCCTCCATGATGACATGGCTGTCTTAGCCTCTTTCTTGGGCTTTGAGCTCAAAGTCACGACATTCGCCACTTCCAAAGACTGGAAGGGAACATCCACAGCTTCTTCGTCCGTTTCTATATAACGGAAAGATGAGAGATGGCTTACCATCATGTCCTCTTGCCCGGAAACTACAATCATTTGGTTATCAATGATGAACTTAAGTTTCTGGTGCAGAGTAGAGGTGATGGCTCCGGCCGCATGAATCCATGGTCGTCCGAGAAGACAACTGTATGTTGGATTAATATCCATGACTTGGAAGGTTATGGTGAAAACCTTAGGCCCGATTTGGACTGGTAAGTCGATCTCCCCTACGACGGCTCTTCTTGACCCATCGAAAGCTTTTACGACCAAGGCGCTGGGCTTCATTACTGTCCCTTCACATGATAGCTTGAGGAGGGTAGTCTTGGGCATGACATTCAATGATGACCCCGTGTCCACTAGCACTCGAGAGAGGATATGGTCCATGCATTTCACGGAGATATGTAAGGCGCGGTTATGAATATGCCCCTCGTCGGGTAGCTCATCGCCATTGAAACCCAAGTACCTACTTGAGGTAATATTTCCGACTATCCCGTCGAATTGGTCCACAGGAATGTCCTTGGTGACATGTGCCTCACTGAGGATCCGCAGCAGTGCTTCTCGGTGTGCTTCCGAGCTTAGTAGTAGGGATAGCATGGAGATCTTGGAGGGAGTTTGACCTAGCTGGTCAATGATTTTATACTCGCTCTTTTGGATTACCCTTAGGAACTCTTCGGCCTCTTTTTGCGGGGTTGTTTTTTGAGAAGGCCCCGCTTGGTTCTCTTCTTCCTCCACGCTCTTTTCTTTGAGCGGCTCTCTTGGTAGTACGGCTGGTGTCTTCCCGAGTTCTTTCAGAGCGAAGACTCTACCACTTCTGGTTATTCCTCCAACACCGGTGATGTTAGTGATGCTGGGCTCAATTTTGGCTAGTGGTTTTCCTTCCACATAGGCCACAGGTTGGTAATTCCATGGTACCTTCTTCGTGCTTTCAAAAGAGAAGGGTGCAGGTACGTGGAATATTATGGGCTGTATAGGCATTGGTACCTCTCTCCTTTGGTATGGGATTTCGAGAGGTTTTGGGTCGTGAGACTCCAAGGTAGCAACGTCCGTGCCATCCTTTATATAGCCAATTTGGATCCAACCTTGGTCCATTAGCTCTTGAAGACAACTCTTCAACTTTCCGCACTTGTCCGGGTTGACTTTGCAGGCTTCACAGTTGGCGTGCATTTCCTCGAATAAACCAAAACCGGTTAGACGCTCCCTTATGGTTGACAGGGGAGTCTTAACATTGGCTACCCTCTTGATTGGACCAAAGTCCTCTTGCTCCTCCACCGCATTCACAGAGGGACCCGCATGCCCCGGCAATGGGTTTTTTTTTACATTAGGGTTCTCCTCTTTGAAGGATAACAGCTTCTTGTCAATAAGGTCCTGAACCTTGTGTTTGAAAACTCTACAGTTCTCGACATTGTGCCCCACGGTTCCTGCGTGGTAATCACATTTTGCATTTGTATCGTACCAATGTGGATATGGTGGCAACATTGGTGGTAGTAGTCTTGGCTCGACCATCCCCTTTTGGATTAGATATGGCAAGATTTGACCATAAGGCATAGGTACAGGATCAAACTGCCTATTGTTATAATTGTTCCTCGGGCCCGCTTGGTTCCTTGATGGGTACCCGCCTTGTTGTTGTTGCTGTTGATTTTGCTGAGGCAACACTACTGGTTGTCGAGGTGGAGTTGCGGGAATCACTTGAGGTGAGTAACGCCCTTGAGCCGTTGCTGCTGCCACATAAGGATAGTGGTAGTGAGGCATTTGATTTGGTGGTGGCCAAGACGGTCCCACTAGAACAGCATTCGTCTCCCCCTCTTTCTTTTTGTGAAAGTTGCTGGGGGGTCTCCTAGCTCCACTTTAAGCTTCTAGAGGGCCTTGGATCTTTCCCCTCTTTACTCCGTCCTCTATTCTTTCACCAACCATGATTAGATCGGAAAAGCCGGAAGATGTGCTTCCAATCATCTTATCATAATATGGGCCTTGAAGCGTGCCCATAAAGGTGTCGACAAGCTCCCTTTCCAACAATGGTGGTTGTACACGAGAAGCTAGTTCTCTCCACCGCTGAGCGTACTCCTTGAAGGACTCATTGCTTCTTTGCAGGAGGTTTTGTAGTTGCATCCTATTTGGAGCCATGTCCAAATTATATTTGTATTGCTTTAGGAAGGCATCGGCTAGATCCTTCCAAGTTTGGACATGGGTACGCTCAAGCTGCATGTACCAATCCAATGATGCTCCACTTAAACTATCTTGAAACACATGCACCATGAGTTTCTCGTTCATTGCGTAAGCTGCCATCTTCCTACAGAACATCTGTAGATGGTTCCGAGGGCATTGTATTCCCTTGTACTTTTCGAAATCCGGTGTTTTGAACTTCGGAGGGATTACCACGTCGGGCACTAGGCACATGTCCAAAGCGTTGTGGGCACCGTATGAACTGAACCCTTCGACAGCTTTCAACCTTTTTTTCCAAAACTCGATACATTTGGGTGGTATCATTGTCTTGGTGGGTGGTGTCGGGAGCAGATTGCCTTGGCTGACTATTTTCCACATCATGGGGAATCACCTCATGCTGAGTAGTGGAAGTTCTTTGAGGACGACGCTCTTCATTCCTTACGGGGATTGTGAGCGGTGGTGGAGGTGGTCCATGGCCCTCATTTTCAAATGGTGGGGTATAATCCGGAGGTAAACCGTAAAGAGGCCATTGCACATTGGATGCATCCGTTACTGGGCGAGGATTACTTTCTCGGGCCGATAGAGTTTGCATTAACTCTAGCATCTGATCCATCTTCCCCTTCATTCCATCAACCTCTTCTCTCAAAGCCGCTTGAGTTTGTTCCAAATTGTCCATGATCCTTTGTTTGTTAGCTCGTGTTCCGTACGAGTGTTGGAGATCTGGTTCTTGGACCGAGGGCTTTCGGGGTTTTCGGGCTATGATTGCTTTGAACTGTTTTTAGGGAAATGAATGAGTTTTTTTTTGAAAAAAATGCATGAAGATGCATGTGTATGTATGCGATGAGTATGCAAAATATGCGTGCTTTTTTTTATTTTGCTTTATGGAGGAATTTAAAGGTGCACAATTAATATTAGCAATTCGAAATATTAAAGACCGGGAAATTGATTATGCTTCAAAATATATTTGATTAGATAACATTTGTTTACAAAGTGTAACTAATGTTATTACAAATCAAATAGCCGCTCGCCTCTCGGCTTTGCTCATCTCCTCCCTATAGAAATCTATGGTGTCCTTGCAGAACTTCATAAACTTCTGGATCTCCATAGGGATGACAAAGTAGGGCATGACCATCTCGGCCTCCGCTAGCCTCTTTGGAAGTTGGGTGATTACCAAGTTCGAGAATGCAACCAATTTAGTGAAATCCTCACTTAATCGGGTGGCGTCTTGCCATACACACTCAATCACTTCCTTGCGCTGGTCTAGCTTGACTCTTGCACTTCTAATTTCATCATGTAGTTGTGCAATATGGTCCCCGTGGGCTCTTGCAATCTTGTCGAAGTACTCTTCGAATTTCTTGATGTCTTCTTCGAGGCGATTGCACTTTAGCCTCCCTTGATGAGAAAGGCTCTCATGTCTTTGCCGTTGGACGCGTTCGGCTTGAAGCTGCTCTTTGTAGTCTTTAACTACTTCTTGGAGCTGTTGATTTTTCTCTTGAAATTTCAACCTCCATTTCCGTCGAGCTTCGATGGCTAGTTCGCCGAATTTCTTGAGCTCTTGGTTGGAATGTAAGATTCTTTCCAACTCTTCGTCCTTGGCCACAAGGTTGGCATCCGCACTAACCAAGCCGCCTCCTATCCAATCTCTCTTCCCTTCGGAGATTCTTAGCCGTTTTTGGCACACTAGGAGAGAATTTGATACTTCATCACGATCTCTCTTCGTCCTAGTGATTTCTCCTAAAGCTTGGAGGTGCTTCAATTCTAAGTCTCCGTTTTTGTTTTGGAGTTCTTGAATTTTAGCCTTGAGTTCCTCCACTTCTTTGTTGGGAATGGTTGCAATAGGTTTAGGTGTAGGAGATTTTGGAGGGCTTATGACCACGAAGGGTAGCTTGATTGCTTTGACCCTCTCCTTCACCCATTGAGTATAAAGGGGTTTGGCGACACAGTTTCTCTTGCCGACCCTTCCTTTGCGCACTTGGCTCCATGCTCCCCGGATTCTCTCTAGCAATGCCGGGTCTTGATCGCCTTCCCTTAAGAAGAAAGCTTCCAACAAAAGGTCATTAGGTTTATCTTCCATTGAAAAACCTAGTTGTCGGAGAGAGAGAGGACCGGATTGTAGTTAATACATCCCTTAGTACCAATGAGGGGTACGTTAGGGAAGTCCCCGCAACTGAGGATAATTTCCGGGTCCTCTAAATTTGGTGAAAACCAATGGATGTCCTTCTCGGCGAGGGTTGTCATCCGTTGCGACCATTTGAGCTTGGCCCGGTTTTCCACAAAGTCTCGGTTTCTTGGCATGTGGGACATCATCCAAATTTGCACCACGGGAGTACAACAAGAAATTTTGCGTCCCCTTGCTTGTTCATGCCTAGAGTAGAGGGTATGATAAAAATCCGCCAAGATTGTGGGAACCGGATTTTTAGTCATAAATACCTCTAGAGCCGGAAAGTCTATGAAATCATCCATGTTGGGGAATAAGACAATTCCGTAGACTAAGAGGGCTAAGATGGCGTTGAATGCCCTTCCCTCTTTGTTGGCTAACATTTCCCGAGCTTTGGCTTCCAAAAACTTTCTTGAAAATCCCTTAAGGTTTCCTCTAACTTCCAAGTTAGATGCTACTTCTTGGGTGTCAAGGTATAAGGATTAGGCGATGGCTTCTAATGTGGGGTCCTTTCCCGGACCGAGATAGAGTTCATGACCCTTCATGCTACAACCCAAAATCTTCTCAAACTCTTCCAAAGTTGGCGCTAGTTGGAAGTCTTGAAATGTGAAGAACCGTAGAGGTGGGTCGAAGAATTGCGCCAAAGTGGTTAAGGCCGTTGAATCTATTCTCACGGGTAGGAGATCAAGGATTAGCCCATAGCTTGCCTCGAAAATACTCTTGTTGACCGAAGAGAGCCTTTTGCTTAGGGCTAACAAGCTTTCCACCCTAGGAGCTTTAATTTTGAAGGCGAGCGTATTTTTGTTCCCGGATTTCTTTTTGCTAATATTTGGTTGTTCTTTTTAAACTCCTATAAAGCAAAATGATGCGAAAATTATTTTCATGAATGCAAATGATATGCAAGGGTATGGTTTATGAAGGTTCGGAACTTCCCCCCATCCTCACATGTAGGCTCTAAAAGGTGAAATTTCCTAAGAAGAGGTCCTTAGAGTCATAGATCTCACATGGAATTAGGGTTGTCTATGGACATACGTCGACATGACTTCAATTAATTCCACGTGAAAATCTCCTCTTAGCGGGGTTGGGCATCCTACCTCACGGACATACGTCAACGCGGGCTTCCGCACACAACCTCCTTCTAACTTAGTTTTTTTCTCAAGCTCGGGTAGAGAGCCTCACACGTCCGGCATTAACCCGAACAATGTGGAGTAACATCGCTCAAGTAACCCCCGCATTTGATATATATGATATGAATATAAAGCAAAATAAAGCAAATATAAACATAAAGCATAGATATGACATGGATAAATAAAATAAAAGCATGGCGCGCAAAGAAAATAAAAACAAATGGCTTAAAAGCCAAATAGGTTAGGCTTGACTCGCTAGTGGGAAAAGGTTCCCCAGTGAAGTCGCCAGCTGTGCGCACCTCGTTTTTAATGAAAAAAACGCGCAATCCTCCGAGGACGTCCTCGAACGCTCGGAGGGCCTTTGTGAAGTCGCCACCAAAGTTTTTGTGTAAAGGGAACGTTGATAAACCCTTAAGTTTTTTTTTGTTTAAAGGGAAACGATAATAAAACCCTTGACGATGAGGAAAGGATGGTCATCGCAACCATTGTCGGGTTCGGGAGTCGATTACGCAAGGGGAAGGTATTAGCACCCCTCACGTCCGTTGTACTCAACGGGAACCTTCTATTTGGCTAAAGCTTAAATTATTTTTAAATGTTTTGCGCGCATGCTTATCTATGTCAAAAGAAAATATACTAAAGAGGGGGGAAAGAGATGAAAACAAACGAAAGGAAAAAAAGTTTTTTATTATTGCGCTTGACAAGATGTCGATCTTGCTCCTACGTATCTCCCGGTAGTCGGAGAATTCAAAGCGTACGTAGTTCTTTGGTAGAAAAACGTACATGTGTTGGTTAATTTTAAATGGACGATGTTTTAACTGAATTCTTGCGATTCAACGTAGCTTGTATGCTCGCGCTCGGGAGACTTATTAAGCGTATAGCTTGTATGCTCGCGCTTGGGAGACTTATTAAGCGTTTGTTTACGAATCGCGCTAGAATGTTAAAAGGTACGTCCGTTGGGGTAAAAGGGTTGAGTTGGTCGCTATGGGACCAAAATGGGTGCAATGGACTCAATCGAGTCAATCATTGACCGGGGTGACTCCAACGAGTCGGGGGATTGTTCGATTGATCCACTGGGATCAAGAACGGGTACAATGGACTCGGACGAGTCAAACATTGACCGAGTGACTCAAACGAGTCGAGGGATTGAATCTAGTGGCCACGGGGGACCAAAAGATTCGGATTGACCACAAGGGGGCCAAGATTTGGTTTGGTTATGGTTGGATATGTTGAAAATGGAATGACGATTGTCCGAACGACGAGACATACGTCACGCATTCGTACAATCGGGGCAATGGAGAGACATACGTCTCACCATCCCTTTTTCATTCAAATTTTTGGTCGAATATCTTAGAAATCCCAAGGTTTATCAAAACATTTGGTTTGAAAACCCAAAGTGGAAAATTTTAGCAATTTTGCTAGAAAACGCACAAGTTCAGCTCGTTTTGCGAACGGTTTTAAAAATCGAACAAATTCGGCGTATGTTCACGCTTGAGTTTTGAAAATCATGAACAATGTTTATTGCTCAAGTTTTAATTTGAGATGATGAACATAGCTGGTTTGTTCATGTTGTTTTGAAAGTTTGGGGACATAACTTGTTTTGCAAGTTATCCAAAAAATGTTATCCGAACTTGCGAATTTTCCAATATTATGCAAAATCCTTGAACTGGTTTGAAAAAATATGAGTTTTAAAACTCCTAGGTTCTGAGCTCTTGGGCTAGAACCTCAAAAATTGGCCATTTGGGCACCTAAACTCAGATTCTGAGTTCTGTCATGGTCGCTCTGCGACCATGACTTCGCACTGCGAACAATGCGAATTTTTGACTTCAGAAGCTGTTTCTGAACTTTTGTTTAGAAACAACTTCTGAACACACTCAGGACCTTTTAGGTGAGTGAAAAGCTTTGAGTTTTTGCAGTGAAAAGGCTTGGACAAACCAGTTTTGATGTTTTGAAAACCTTGGGATTTCTTTTGAAATTCAAAAGGGGTTTTAGAACAAAAAGGTTTTGGACCAAAATTAGGATGCAAACACAATTGTAAATGCAAGATCAGTACTTAGAATACTTACAGAGATCCTTAGCAAAGCTCCAGCTGCAATGGATTTGAATTGGTTGAAGGTTCTTGCAAAGGTTTTGAATGTTGGTGATGAGCAATGAACTTTGTGAGGCTTTGTATTGGAATTGGTTTTTGCTAGTGCTTTGCTGGTTTTCTGGTTGTTTGTAAGTGTTTCAAGTGTTTATGAGTAGTGTTTCCTGGTTAGAATAATGTTGTCCTTCCTCTTGCCTTGCATCTCTATTTATAGGCCAAAACCAAATCAATTTCATCATTAGAAATCCCCAAAATCCAGCTGATTTGTGGCCTAGGATCAGGCTAAATCCCTTTGCATTTAATGCTAATGGATAGAGGTAACCTTGCCTTGTGCCAAGGGTCAAGACTCAGCCTGATTTCAGCCACAAATTCAAAGGTTTTTGGATAGAAATGATGATGAAATAGGGCTGGATTGCAATTGGCCAAGCTTGGGGATCAATCCTTGCAATCTCAATGGTTGATCAATAAAAACGTGCACTGTGATGTGCAGAGATTGGGGGATGCAAAAGGCTACATATGGCTGGTGTGAGAGGGTGAAAAGCTGTTGCAAAACAGGGTAGGCACTCATGACTTTTTCAAGTGAAAAATCCAGCTGGTTTGACTGGTTTTGGGGGAGTAAGCAGGAAGAAAGTCTTCAAGCAGGTGGCTGGCAACCTTGGGGTGGTTAACAGGTCACTTGGGAGGGACAAGAGCTGCCCAAGGGCAAGCCCACTTGCTTGTCAGATGCTAGGTTGGAAGAAAAAGCTTCTAACCTTGGCATTAATGGCAAGTCTCTCATTTCTGGTTTTGCTTGGCCCAAATAGCCATGAATGCTGATTAAAATAAATATGGAAATGATGTGCAACAAATTCTGGAATTAAATCAAAGAAACCAAAAATCTGCAGAAAAATCGCAGACTTCGCAGTGCGAAGTGAGCTTCGCAGTGCGAAGTCATCATT
This sequence comes from Medicago ruthenica, assembly GCA_018208015.1. Classification (NCBI taxonomy): domain Eukaryota; kingdom Viridiplantae; phylum Streptophyta; class Magnoliopsida; order Fabales; family Fabaceae; genus Medicago; species Medicago ruthenica. The sequence goes on along the minus strand of CM031372.1, from coordinate 81,579,717 downwards.
TTTGAAATGTTGACTTTTCTGTTGACTTTTGTTGACTTTGACCTTTTCTCCCTCTTTGATTTTTTATTGATTTTTTTGTTTTAAAAGGCTTAGGACAAAATTGGGGTACTACAGCAGTCACTTTAAGTCTCCATTTAGATGGCAGACTTCTGAGGATCTTGTTCACATGATCAGCAGTAGTATAGCTTTTCTTCAGAATCTGAAGTCCAGAAACCAGAGTATAAAATCTTGAGAACATAGTCTCAATATTTTCATCCTCCTTCATTCTGAACAGCTCATACTGCTGAACTAGAAGGTTTGCTTTTGCTTCTCTAACCTTCTTGTTTCCTTCATAGTTAGAGCAGAGAGAGGTGAAGATGGCTTTTGCTGTTGATTTATCACTCAACTTCAAGTACTCATTGTGAGGTAGAGAATCCACAATGATACCTCTTACATTGTGATGCTTTCTATAGATCTTTCTTTCAGCATCAGTAAGGCTTCTTCTATTAACAGCTACTCGTTCTTCATCAACTGGTATAGTTATACCATCTTCAATGATGTCCCATAGACTATCATCTATTCCAATGATATGACTATACATCTTGCTTTTCCACCATGAAAATTTCTCAGGATCACCAGTAAACATAGGAGGTTTATTGTGTGAGTGAGATTGCTTGTTATCTGTACCATAGCCACCACCACCACTTCTGGATGTGGATTCACCAGAAGGCATGTTTTTCTTAGGATCTATACTGACTCACTGTTAAGTGATTGAATATCAGAACCGGGGCTCTGATACCAAATGAAGGTGAGAAAAACACAAGCAAGGGGGGTTGAATTGTGATGGCTTTTTCTTTTCTTTCTCAAAAACTATGTTTAGTTCAGAATCAGATGTTGATCAGATTCTGAAACTATTTTCAGGGTTGTTTTGCAGCGGATATAAAGTAAATGAGAGAGAGAGGGAGGGAGACACAAGCAGTTTATCCTGGTTCCTTCCACAACCCGGAAGTAGTCCAGTCCCCTTGTTACTAACAAGAGATTTTCCACTATAATCACAAAGATTACAATTGCTCAAGCACAAAGCAAGAGACTTCCTATGCTCTAACACAAAGTAAGAGACTTCCTTGCTCAAACACTAAGTAAGAGACTTCCTTGCTCAGACACACAGTCTAAAACTTCCTTGCTCAAACACAAAGTATGAGACTTCCTTGCTTAGACACACAGTCTAAGACTTTCTTGCTCAAACACAAAGTATGAGACTTCTAGTTGCTCAAGCACACAAGCAAGAGACTTTTAATTAAACAGAATTACAAAGAATATATTTGAGTTGAACACTTGATATACTATCAGTGGTGTTCACAAAATACAACACAAATTAAGACTCTTTCTAATTTGACAGTTACGTTTTCCAGAAAACAGAGTAACAGAGTCTTGTTCTTCTTCTTCCAATCTTCAATCCTTTATAGAGAATTAAAGAGCTGTTGAGAAGATTGCCAGGTCATCCAATAGAGCCGTTGCAATTGAATCATTCAGCCAACATTAATTCCTTCTGTTCTGGTGTGTGCACAGAAAACAGTGCATTAACGTTTTTCAAATTGTTTCCTTAAAACCTGGAGAGTGTTTCGTACAAGGAGACAACTGTTGCATAGAGCTATTCTGACTGTACAGTATTTACTGTAGACAGTTGCAATTGTTGACTGCTACGTTTCCTTTAGACTCAGACTTCCAGTCTGTTCTTCAGATGCAGTTATTCAGAAGCTGGCATCAGACACTGTTCATCAGAAGCACTTCTTCAGAACCTGGTCTTCAGACGCACTGTTCATCAGACGCTGCCTTCAGAAGCTGGCCTTCAGACGCACAATTCATCAGACGCTGCCTTCAGAAGCTGGCCTTCAGGCACACTCTTCATCAGACACACTTCTTCAGAAGCTGGCCTTCAGACGCACACTAGAATCAAGTATTAGCATATCCAATTTTCTTTTTAACACTTTGTTATCATCAAAACTCAAAAAAGAGTTGTTCATACATTTTGTTCCAACATATTAGACTCGAAGAAAGCTTTGGCTCTTCAATACATATCCCAAAAAAAAATTACCTATTTTTTCTTCGCATTATAATATATTCAAGATGACCCAGCTGGTCTTGCCAACAAAAAAAACTTAATATGATTTTGTAAACTTCTGGTTTACAATAATATGTGCTTCAATTGCACAAATATAAGTGTAGTATAAGCCAAAAGAAAATACATTTAACTTTTTCATTTCTTACAAACATATTCAACATCTCCTTCGTTTCTTATTTCAATATGATATCTATTTAGAAGGATATCCTTGAAACGTAATAAATTTCTATGAAACCTAAAGGAATAAATTGCATTCATAATGAGTAATTTTATTCCTCCATATAACAATATATTGGCTTTCAATAATTTTTATACTACCAAATGTAATAATAAAATAAGTTTCTTTGCATTACTCATCTAAACATTTTTGTAGTCTTTTTGCATAAGAAATCTTTCATTTACGAACAATATCCAATAAAATATACAAAAATTATTGTACTCCTTAGTGAGTCCAAGTTTAAGGATCAATACTTGCACGAAACCTCGAAATAGTATAGATATACTTTTTAGAAGGAATCAATAGTACAAATCTGATTTATAATTATTATGTAAACTAACAAGATTCCCATTTCAAAACAATATAGTTCGTAAATCTTAATCGTTTCAAAAGTAGCAACAATATCAAATTCATAAACACAATACCTACTATTTTATTAGAAAAGCAATTATGTTGAGCATTCTACCCAAAGAAAAAAAATATACAGAGCACAAATTATAGGAAACAAATTGTATGGATGATTCAATCTAGAAATAAAGTTTAATTTATCATGCGAGACTTCATCTTTTCAATGAATGACTACTCTTATGTTCAATCACAAATGTGATTTATATTTCAAAAGTTTCTTGATATTATTTTCTCAATTTTGCTACTTTAGGAGCACATTCAAGAGGCATAAATATTTTTTTTTCTTTAATTCTTTTGATAGAACTTATACTAAGATCAAATAGATCTTATATATTTGAATTGTGGTTAAGAACTCCACAAACCTCTATGAACAATAAGCAAGTAAAATCACAATTTTGCAATCCTTTAAGGATGATTTAATATTAAATTTTAGTTCTTCAGGAACTATATTCCAAATCTTCATAAACAAAGATCAAGAAAATTATTTATTTCAGCGATCCTTCAGGGATCCTTTAAAAACAAATTAATTCTTCGAGAACTACATTACATTCTCAACATGTAACTCTTCAATACTCTTTTTTTTTTTAAAAAATAATACAAAGATAAAATATATCTTATTTTCAACCATAAATCTATCAACACCAAGGAAGATCATAATTTTTGCCATCCTTTGAGGATGCTTGATATTAAATATTTAATTCTTCAAGAACTATATATATCTTAAACCTTCATAAACAAGGATAAAAATTTGATTGTTTGCAATCCTTTAGGGATTCTTTAATCTTAATTTTTAATTTTTTTAGTTCTTCAGGAATTATATTACACACGATCTTCATAATGATCAAGAACAATTCTTTTGTGCAATCCTTCGGGGATACTCGATATTAAATTATTCAAAAGTTTATTAAGAATATCCAACATGCTAATGTGTTAACTAAATTATATTAAAAATATAAAAGATTAACATGATAAAAATATAAATTTAGTAGATGTTAACAAAGATCTAGTTCTTCAAGAACTCACCACAAACCTCTGTCGAGAATAACAAAGAAAAATCACAATATTTTGATTTTGCAATCTTTTACGAATGCTTGATATTAAATTATTCGTTCTTTGAGTAATCCTTCAGGGATGCTTTAATATTAAAAGAAAAAAATAGTTCTTCGAGAACTATATCATAAAATATCTTCATTGTTTGAGCAATCCTTCGGGGATGCTTCAATGTTAAATTCTTTCAAAAGTTAACTAGAATAACAAATAAAAATATGATAATTATACAATTCAAAGAACTTTTCAGCGAAATTCATGTGCAAAATAAAATAAAAAATAATTGACGTGAAGTATGTTCTATATTTTTAAGCTTCATGAGTGCGAAGTTAAGACTATCCCTTTCCTAATTATCGTAGTCTGTACAGTGAGAAATTGAAAAATGTAGATAATTCACTCAAACAAATTCGAAACAAAATGAGAAATTAAAATCATAGAGATGTAATGAACCATTAGCAAACCTGAATCATTGTCTAGAACCATCAAACATTCAAATTATTTCTTTAGCTTCTTCAACACTTTTCATTGTAACAATTGTGATTAATCTTCTGCTCCTCCATTATCATACTCAATCTATGTGATTGAATCAAACAAACACAAAGATAAAAACAATGAAAAAATAACATGATATCATGATCAAATTAAACTAATCGGTGCAAAGAAATCAAAAGAAGAAAAATTCTTATAATATAGCCTCTAAGATAATTAAGTCATTACTCGGGTAGAGTCTCGTGTTGACAACGTGTTATGAAATTAATCAAAAGTATCACAATATATTGAATATTATAGAAGAATAGAGTGAAAGGGATAAAGAGAGAACACTATAATATATTGTATTACTTCACAAGTGTGTCTTTACATTACAATATATGTCTATTTATAAGACAAAAAATATGTAAATAAATAATCACATTACAATCCACTTACTAGTGAGAGTTACATGTATGTCGAAGGTTAATGGATGGATATCCATTCATAACATATAACTTTTTCTTTCTTTATATCAACAATTTATTACAATTAAATTTATAACTTTATTCAACCTTGCGTAAAAAATCTTTTTTACATTTTTTCTTTCCTTTTTTCACTTCATGCATTTTTCATTCTTTCACGGATGAAATTGCGTTACAAAATTTCACTGTCACCGACACTTAAGTTGAATATAACAATAACACTTTCTGTCAAAAAAAGAATATAACAATAATATTGATTGATTAAGAATTTAGAAGATAAGGATAATGCACAAGATAGCATGACTTTTTTATACCATCTTAAGTCTTGCAGTTATTATTAACTACTACTAGTATGAGTTCAATTCTCTATAAAAACTTGTAAAAAAAGAAAATGTTCGAAAATATAAGCCAAGTCAGCAGAATTTGGTCAAAGATTTGAGTTGCCCATTGTTTGTGTTCAAAATATTTGCCATATCTCTCCAAAAAAAAAAATTGACAAATACCATTTATGGTCTTTTGCATTGCTTAATGTAGCTTACTTTTAGGACACGGTTCTCTAATTCATTGTCATTGTAATTGATATAGTAGCACACAACCGCAATGTCTGACAAACAAGTTTTAAAGATTTAATTATTCTTTGGTCTAGTGACAACCGATAAAAAAAAATTGAATTAAATAACTAATCTCTTGGATTTTGATGAAATATAAGACAGTTTGGATAATTATATTTGAGAATAAAGCTCCAAACTTGTCTTATCAAATACACCAAAGGTCATTGGTTTTGCTTTCTTTAGAACTTATTGAACATTTTTTTAATCTCTTCTAAAAAAAATGGATCGGTTTAATTTCTTATCACACAAGCAATTAATTATATCAATCGGGCAACAAGCTGCACCGCTATGCATTTTTGGATGACAAAATCAATCTTTGTAAATACAACATTCATGAACTTAGGAGACATGACATTGCTATGCATGATCCTTTAAACTCTATGTAGAAGGTCATCATCCTCTGGTGCTAGGAAACCGAAAGTATAAAAAACAAATGGTATAAAAGCATATTGATTGTCAAAACATGCTTTCTCATGTTTGGTCACTTTTCTTGACGCAACTTTTAGGGCTGTCTGTCATACCGTAAAAGCCCCGATCTCTAATCCGACAAGCGATGAAACCCCATTCTTTTTTATATCTATACTTGAAGTGTTAGTCCAAGTGATGAGAGTTGGCCTTATAACCTCAATGGACATAGTGGGAAGTGTTAGCAAAGCATTGTTATGTGTTTACGTGATGAAAGGTCATTAGTTTTGCTCTCTTTAAAACTTATTGAACATTCTTTTTTATATTGTTCATGTGGTAAGAGTTAGCCTTGTAACATCAATGGACTCAATGGTAAGTGTTAGCAGATGCATTGATATGAGCAGTTGACATAATTAAAACACAAGTATTTTTTTTTAAAGTGACATATAATAAAATACAAACGGCTAAATTTTAAGATGGTCAAAGATTTGAGTAGTTGACAATTATATGTGTTCGAGTTTCTGGTCTATCTTTTCCTCAAAAAACAACAAAAAAAAGTTTCTGGTCTTTCGCATTGCTTTAAGTTACTTTAAGTTCACGGCTCTCTAATTCGTTGATCAAAGAGTAGCACCTAGCACACAAACTGTAATGGCTGACGAACAGGTTTTAAAGATTTAATTATTTTTTGGTGTAATAATAACCGATTGAAAATTGAAAACAAGGAACTTGTCTCCTTGAAATAGCTTTGATATTGATGAAGCATAAGTTGGATAATTATATTTTAGAATTGAGCTTAGGTGGATCTGATGTGGCGGCTAGAGGTAATCTACTTGCAAGGGCTGTCGTGTTCAAGTTACTATATCAAAATATATTACTATTGATTGGGTAGATTGATAGGGTTTTCAAAATAAACGTAGAATAAGTACATTTCCCTTGCTTCATCTATCTTTTTAAGAGTGATTTTTGAGTATATTGAGAGATTTTCAACTTAATTCATAGATCACTATTTCATGCTTATCACGTAAATATTGTTTATTGGGAAGGCACATTTGTGTGTGCCTGGTTAACAGGGGACCCTGATAATCTAGACTCATATTTTACCAACTAATTAATCATTTATTATTGTTTACTAATCATTTGAACTAAATCATTTTAATTATATGTATTTGTATTTTTTTAACCCTCTGATTATGAAAAGAGGCTCTGGTAATCAGAGTTTGGTTCGGAGATAAGTAAAGTCTGACCAAGAATTGTCCCATCAGAGATCGAATTCAGATTCTCTTGAACAATTCGTCATTGATGGAGCTCATTAATCACTTGAACTCAATTGTTTGATTTATGCATTTGTATTCTTAGTTATTGGAAAAATATAATATTATTTCACAAAATAGTTGTCATGATTTGATTGATTCAATTCTCAATTTTTTCTGTACTCTCAATTTTGATTCATCTCTGATTTGTTTGATTGTTTGAGTCGGGCATCAGGCTTGAAAATTAACTTGTCAAAGTCTAGAGCTTATTACTCAACAGGTACTCCTCAAGTTAAGATCAATATGGTTACTTATATCTATGGCACTAGGAGCACAACCTCTCTTAATAAATATTTGGGCTTTCCAATTCTCAAAGGGAGGACTAAGTGAAGTGTTTTCCTATTTATCATAGAAAAAATGCAAACTAGACTTGCTTCTTGGAAAAATAAATTGCTTAATAAGCCTGGAAGATTGATTGTTGCTTCTTATGTTCTTTCAGCTATATCATCTTACTATTTGCAGATCACCTAGCTCCCTCGGAGTACTTGTGATAACATTGACCAACGCACTAGAAACTTCATTTGGAGAGACTCTAACAACAAAGGTATTCATTTGGTAGGTTGGAGTAAAATTGCTCGTCCCAAGCACCAGGGCGGCCTTGGCATCAAACCGGCTAGGGAAACTAATATTAATCTTCTTGGTAGGCTTGTTTGGGATTTGGTTCAATCTTCCAATAAGCTTTGGGTCGATCTCCTCTCTGCCAGATATGTTTTTGGCCTATGCTTCCTCCATGCCACTATCCACAACAGCGACTCAACCAGTTTGTCTTCCATTATCAAAGCAAAAAACTTCATAAAAGATGGCTTCCGTCTCTTGGCGCGCAAGATCGAGTAGTTCCTCTTTTTGGTATTGTCCCAGGAGCTTCTTTGGTTACTTAGAACCCTTAGCACCCTTTATTGTCATTCATGATATGTGCTTGACTGTTAACGACATCATCTCCTCCACTAAACCTCATACTTAGGTACTTTACACTCAAATGACAACATCAACAACATTCATCTCAAATTCAATGCTCCGTTAGAAGATGCTTTCATTTGGACAAGCAACAAAAGTGGCACATACACTACCAAAAGTGGGTATTCTTGGCTTTTTTCTCACATGGATCCAATAACTCTTTCTAACCCTAACCTATATTGGTCTTGGGTTTTGAAATTAAAGCTCCCAAAAAAAAATCAATTTTTTAATTTGATTGGCTTGCCACAATTCGGTGTCCATTCTCTCCTTACTTAATCATAGAAACATTGCTTCGGTTGCTACTTGTTCTAGGTGTAATATGCATGACAAGACTTTCCTTCACTGTGTGCATGATTGTCATTACTCAAGAAGAATTTGCCATCATTTTGGGTTCTATTACCCGAATTTTTTCTCTAACATGGTTGATCATGATTGGGTTAACAATGGTTTATTAGGTCCCCAAGCTTTTATTTTTATGGCTGCTCTTTGGTGGGCTTGGCGCCATCGAAACAACATATACTTAAGTAACGAAATTTGGTCCATAAATCATCTCTCATTCAACATTCAGAATATGGTTGAAACTTTCAAAGCTTGCTTCAATTCAACCTCTAATAGCGCTTTGGAAGACATAATCATAAACTAGAATAATAACATCACTCTAGTGTCATCCTTAATGTTGACGGAAGCTGCCTAGGCTCCCCTATTAGAGCTGCTTTTGGTGGTGTCTTAAGAAATAATGATGGTTTTTACCTTTCAGGTTTTTTGCGTTATATTCGTAATTCTTGAGATATTCTCCAAGCCAAATTAATTGCTAATTTCCAGGGCCTTTTATTAGCTAAAATGGTGGACATTTATGAGCTTGTTTGCTACTAGTGTAATGCCCCGTGTCAAGCACGGGATACATTTTATTTAACATTCTTTAACGGGTTTTACACATTAATAGGTTTTTCAAATATATATATATATATATATATATATATATATATATATATATATATATATATATATGAGCTTTGAAGAAGGAAAGAACGTAAACATGGAGCGAGGTCAAGACAGACTTTAGAAGAACAAGATGACAACGAAAGGACAAATGTCTGCTTTTCCAACTGGGCAGGTGAGTTTAAATACGATGAACAATAGGATCCCAGAAATGCAACCGACGAGAATCTCCACCACAAGGAAGGCCTAGATACAAGATAGGAAAGTTATTCACCTTACAATTCAAAACTGCCGCAACTTCAAGTAACCAAGACTGGCTAACATTTACACCAACCAGCTCACTCTTGTGAAAATTAACCTTCAAACCAGACATAGCCGCAAAAAGATAAAGAACAACGCGCATAGCCAGAACATTTGCCCAACTTCTTTCCCCCAAAATAAGAGTGTTGTCTGCAAATTGGAGGTGAGAAATAGATAAAGTTTGTTCCCGACCAGCCTTGTAGCCAGAGAAAATGTTATTGGTGATCAATGAATCCATCATGACATGAAACCCCTCTGCCGCCAAAAGAAACAAAAAGGGGGAGAGGGGATCCTCTTGACGAAGACCGCGAGCCAAAGGAACTTCCTCAATGGGACTCCCATTAACTAGAACCGTCGCAGTAGCCGTAGTAACACATTCTTTCATCCATTTCCTCTAAAGATTCGGAAACGACATTTTACCCATAACAACATCCAAGTAATTCCAATCCACAGAGTCTCATACGCCTTTTCAATACCGACTTTAAACAATAATAAATCTCTTATCAATTTTTTGGCCTCATCTACCACTTCATTAGCAACCATGATGCCATCAAGAATTTGTCTTCCTTTCACAAAGGCTGATTGAGTATCTGAGATTACACTACCAACGACATATCTCAACCTATTTGCTAACAATTTTGCCAACACCTTGTACAAGTTTTCCACCAAAGAAATGGGGCAAAAATCATTTAAATTATGCGGACAATCTTTTTTAGGAATGAGAGTAATGAAAGTGTTGTTTATACCTTTCAGAAGCTTGCCATTTCGATGAAAATCAGTAACAGAGTGCATAAGATCCTCTTTCATGTCACCCAAAACCCCAAAATAAATATTAAGGTAGTTTTTAGCAACATTATTTCTTTTCTTCTTTTTTATTTTGAAGGAAGCAACACTATATCTTAACATCCGAATAACAATAAAAAATATTAATTCTCATTATAAACTGTTAGAAAAATGACATAGTATTTTCTTTATTGAGATTATTATTATTATTATTATTATTATTATTATTATTATTATTTTTATTATTATTATTCTTATTATTATTATTATTATTATTATTATTATTATTAATAAATAAGTTTTTCATCCCTAACAATACAATAAATTATTTGATTTTAGTCTCTAAAAATTGAAACGGGATGTATTCACTTTCTCAAAATTTTACTTTTCCTTTTAGATCCCTTCCGGACATAATACTCACATGTCCTTGACTTTTTTTTTCTAACATAATAATATGGACATATAATGGTTGGACTAAGTTGCTTGGATACTCTTGAACATTAAAGGGTAACCTTGACATTGTTATGAACATAAATTAGTACCATCGACAAAAAAATGAATTAGAACATTTCTGGAGGATGAAAACACCGTGTTTTTTTAGAAACTAAAATCAAAATTTGTTGCATTTTTGCAGATGAAAAACTTATTTAACTATTATTATTAGATCGAAAGAAGAGAGAATTGAGAATCAAACTCATTGTATCTTTTTAAAGCAAAAAAATAAAAATGATACATTAAACCAACACAATCACAACACAAGTTAGTGTTGAGATTGAAAAGATAAAAAAAAAATTACATTAAAGGCGCCGAAACAAAAACTCCACCAAACCAAAATTAAAAAGGAAAATCAACTAGTTGGTAAAACCACTCATAAATATTTGAGAAGTTGAACGCTCAACTGACAATAATTAATCATATTTGAGAATCCCACATTCTTCAAAAAACAATTTTGAAACATTGTTTCCTGTCTTCCTTTCTTTTTCACAATTTCTTGTGTAATCTTCTTTGGAGCTCTGAAGAAGGATATGAAATAAAGTGGAATACTAGTAAGAGTTGTATTTAACAAAGTAACTCTCCCACCAATGGATAAATGACGACTCTTCCACGACGACAACCACTCTATCACTGGATACCGTCTAGGATAGCACCTATCGGCAAACCAAGGAATTTGAATGGAAGCAAACCAACATTGCAGCTTAAGAAAGTTGAAGCCGCTTGCAAAAAAAAAAAATTTACTTAAATGGATTCTGTAAACTTTGCTTTTATGAAAATTTACTCGAAGGCCAGATACAAGTTCGAAACCTCTTAATATATCTTTGATGCACCATAATGATAGTATCATCAGCAAACTTCAGCATCTCAAACCGGATGTCGTTATTTACCCTGAAACCATTAAAAGAACTAGATTCCACTAACTTCCTAATCAAACCATTAAATCCTTCCACCGAAATAAAAAATAAGAAAAGAGACCGCGGATAGCCCTCTCGTAACCCTATATTCACTTGAAAATTTGTCGTTGGACTTCCATTATCTAATACCGATATTGAGCTATTGACAATACAAGTTTCCATCCTGTATATCTCAAATAGTTCCAATTAACGCAATCATTCTCTTTTGCAAAGTAGACAATTTCATTGAGAGTAATAACTCCATCCTGTATATGACTGCCCCGTACGAAAGCACTCTGACATTCAGAAATAATCTTTCCAATACACTTTTTAATCTCAAAGCCAACAACTTTGCCACAATCATAGAGTGCGTTTGGATGGGGAATGTTTTAAGGTAATGTAATGTTTTGAGGGAATTCAAATACTTTTAGATGAATTTCATTGTTTGGATAATAATATGGAGAATTTTTAAAATGATGAAAATTTATGAAGTATTTTGTTCAAGTTAAATTTAGAGAATTTCAAATGACACCTAAAAGCTAAGAATTTCAAATTTCTTCATTCTTATAATTTTCAAAATTTGCATTTTGGACCTCAAATTTTCCAAAATTTTCAAATTGACCCCAATAAATTTACAAAAAATTGCAATTTGACCCCTAATATTTTTGGGAAATTACAAATCTACCCCTCAACTTAATCAAAATTATAAATTGACCCCTTAAATTTTTTGAAATTTACAAATTGACCCTTGATTTCAATTTTCAAATTTGGCCCAAAAAAATAAAATTTATAAAAGTTGCTCAAAAATGATGACAATGAAATTTTTGATTACTCCATCCTTTTTTTATTACAACAAATTAAACAAATTGGCTTGAATTCATTCAATCATGTGGATTGTCACATTTCGGATTTAAGGACAAAAAAGATGCAGTGACACCCTTAGGCAAGACTATTACTTTTTCCACCCTATCTGTTTCTTCGTGTGCTCTATTTTTTTTTTTCAAAAATACTCTTCAGGTTTTAAAATTCGAAACCTACTTCGGAATATACAATCCGAAACCAATCAATTTACAACAGCACTGCATGTCTTTGTGGATTCAACAATTTTTTCAATATATAAAATTATGTAAAGGACAATGAGGTTATAATTATATCAAAAAATATTATATATATATATATATATATATATATATCATTATACCAAAAAAAGTTGAATTTATATCATTACACATTTCACCTGATGATATACATTTCAACTAATGATATACATTTAACCTAATCCGCCCCAAGATCTATGCTACAATCATCAAGATTAAAGTTTTCATTCTTTTCAATCTTCACACTATCTTCAATTTTCTTCTCAGCAATAACCTTCTCTTCAAGATCAAGATTTTCAATAATGTACAAATCTTGGTCATCTCCTACTACCTCATAACCCGCCGCCCGACATAGTGCATTATAGTCAACCATCCGATGTATATATCTATCAGGCCATTTTTTGCATCATCTCGATAGTATTGTCTCCTTAGCACGGAAATGGGAGGAGTTGGACAACCATCCTTCAAATATATCATCATTAAATGGTTGTCATTCACATGTGTCATGCACATGATTCGGTCTCTATGTGATGGTTCACCGCATAAAGGGAAAAAGGTTTCCGATCGCCATTTCTCAATGGACAATAGAACAACCACATGTTTGTATCTCTGTTGTCGCGGTGTTTTTTGGATATCAAGCTATTAGTTAGCGTTGACTCACAATTTTAAGATTCACCACCGATCTTTTATTTTTCCGAGGAAAAGGGAGAAAGTTCGAAAAAACCCTATTTTTTGAGAGATCAAGGTCCGGGCGTTGGTTACGCAAAGGGAATGTAACACCCATACTAACTTTAACTAGTATATTAGCATGTGCGTTAAACTGATACTGGATACATTTAAAAATTTCAATGATAATATTACATCACAACATAACAAATACACGTTTACTCGTTTGTACAATAATCCAATACTGTTACAATACTTTTACAAATGTCCATAAAGCTTCTGAGCTGGTACACAACGAGCAATTGCACTCCATCCAGTACCTCTATGAAGATCTTCATCACGAACCTCTGACTTACCTATAAACCTGCACCAGAAGGAAAGGGATGAGACATAATGTCTCAGTGAGCTCCAGCCCAACCAACTGTTGGCAACCACAGGGAACCTAGGGTCGCCATGCCTACCTTGGCAATCTCGGGGATTTCCTATGATCGCCAAGTCTTTAACTGTCCTTGACTATAAGTCTTTCTGTAACTATAGCTTAGAACTGCCTATAACCATTGCCATAACGGCCTATGACTATAACTATAATTGCCTAAATCCATAACTGTGATCATGTCTGTATCTATGACTTAGTGATCGAGGGGAAACCTAGGACCACTTTCTGATAATTGTCTATAACTATAACTATAACTGTAAGTTTCCTGTGACTATAACTGTAACTGTAACTTTGACTATGACTGTAAAACATAAAACATATAAACAGTTCGATAGCAGTTTTATGTTAGCTGTTAGCGTTGAACAAACAATTATCTGAGTTCATTTTACGGAGGGCACCCCGGGTGGAGCAACCCCGAGATACGTCTCCCTATAAACCGGTGAAATTCCTATCATATCAGGCTAACACCGGACTCCCTATGAAACGTGTGGACAACCCTCTCGGAGAAGTCCCATCCGGCGAATCCCGGAGTCTGATGAACACGCCCTATGACTGTGAAACGTGCAAGCACGCCAATATCTTTGATCTTTAATTCTTTAATTCTTTAACTTTAACGTATGAACATATAATCTGTTACTGTAATCATATAACACTCCTGTAACATATAACCTATAACCTATGATTCTTGGCTTATCGTTCTCATAAGCCACCTATAATCGTTGGAGAACCAACACTATAAACCTTATCTGGAACTATGATTGTAGAAACATTCCTATAACCCTTGTATTCTAAACTGAATACGTCTATAATCTTATACACCTAAAATAGGTTCTTGACTTTCAAGTCGTATGCCTTTCCTTAAGAGTTAACAACTCCCGTGCAAGGGATCTATCCATTAATCCTTACACTCATACTATAATTCTCATTTTCTTATCAAAGGATTCGACATATCGTTATCATATGCCATCTTAAGATTGTCTATTCAATTAACCCTTATACTCATCATGCGTTGCTAATCCCGTGTTCATTTTATTCCGTATACGTTATATGCCCTCGGATATGCCCACAATGGTGTTTTTCTTATAAAATAAGGTTTTCTTTGAAAATGGTTACTAAAAGCCTCGCCTGACGCGTGCACAGGTCACAGAACGAAGCGGAAAAGTCATGAAAATGCTGCCCATTTTCGCTGGGCGAAATCCCATTTCGCTGGGCGATTTGAGGCAGGGAAAATTTGGTGAAAATCGCTGTATTCTCGCCCTGCGATCGCCGAGCGAAATTGACAGTTCAATACTAGTTCAAAACATGATTTTTCCACCATTTTTGACGTATTTAAGCATACCCAAGCACCATAACATCATAAAGAATGATTTACAACTATGAATTGATTGATTAAAACAGGTTTGCACAAGGAATTTGCAAGCAATAGGGATTAGGGTAACATTTACCAACTTTGATCAAAATGAACAAAACTCATCAAAAACTCACAAAGTGGGTTCTAAAACCCCTAGGAGCTCACCTTAGATTTGGTTTGATGCTGGCTTAACCTTAGCTTCAACCCTAGCTTGATTCTTTCTCAAAACCCTAGCTTTTTCCCCTTTTTCCTTTCTTTCATCCTTGCTCCTTTTACTTCCAAATTGGCTCAAGAGTCACCAAAGTGTGCTTGCATGCTGATTTGGGGCAAGATTAGAGGTTGGAGGTAGATGATTGCAGAGAAGAGAGAGTGGCGTGGGAGTAGAGAGAGAAGGAGAGGGAATTTGTGGTTTCTAGAGAGAGGAAAAGGATGAGAAAATGAAGAAATATGGGTTATTACCCTTTTTATAAAAATCTCCACACGACAATTACCAAATTGCCCTTCGCTTAATATCTCTGATGCATCGTCTCAATACTGGTAAATATCCAAGTGTTAAGCGGGATATTACACTCTACCCCCCTTAAAGAAATTTCGTCCTCGAAATTTAGAAAATCCTTCGAAGATCCTGAAAAGATAAATCCTTTCTACCTCTTTTTCTACTATGAAAATTTCCAATCCTTTAAGCTTGTTGGAACTTCATGGAAACTCCAGGGCCTGACATGTAGATTATTCACGCATCCCGATTAAACTATACTGGTTAAAACTTGTTCTTTAGCCATGATTTCCATTTCTGTAAATCAAAACATGTGACAATCTCTTTCCGACCGAAAGGTCTGACGTATAATACATAACTATCACTTGTTAGGACATATGGTTATCTGAACCATCATATCCATATTATCTGACTATGATCTCTGTTCGACATTTTCCTTACCAATCCAATTTAAAATTGTTAAGTCTCGGATTTCCTTTACTGAATTCTATCAGTTCTTCTTTAATTGACAATTCCATATTAACCTGAAGACGTTGAGTCATTCTGTTTTCCCCAATAATTTCAACTTTCCGAGGAATCTATTACATTACTACCTCCACGATTCAAATTCAAAGTGATGGCTGAACTTCTGGTTTATGTTCCTTTCTTTCTGTTGTCCTGGTGTAGCTATTATCACAACCATATGCATTGCTCGCATTCCCACTGCGGGAATCTTTAAAGCTCGAGAAAAATCACACAAGTCGGTCATGCTCCGATTAATAATCAACAATAACAGGTAGCCAAGGGTCTTAGGAACCTTCTTCTTTACCAATACTTTCAAACTTATGAAAATCCAGTATAAGTGACGTGTGGCATAAGCCGTCCCACATATCATTATATAATATAGTCCATAACACATAGCTTCTATACATGATCGAGCACGTGTACACTCCTATCGGGTACACAGTACGCCGCATCATCATTGTCCAGTTAACGGGACATCATACTTAGTCAACATGTACTTGAGTCGATGCCACGTCAACCAAGGTCATTCTTCTTGCTCTTAACTCATGTTTGCACTCTTGAGTAACTACAATCCCGTATGTAACTATGATTACGTCTCATAGACGTTATAACTTATTTTGTTCAAGAACATTCTCCGTTTTCTAAAAGAAAACTCTATTCTGTTCGCTATTCAAAATAGCACTCTTAAACTCTGAATCATTTAATTCATGACTTGAATTCACGTAGCCTTTTACTATAAACTATGAGTACTCTTCTGATCGGTGTAAAACATTTCCTTCCTTTAACTGTTAACATTAAGTTCAAGAATTTCTGAACTTCTCAACTGAGACTTTCCTGCTAAAACATTACCGACTGCGTACCACGGTTACCGATACATGTCACACGACTATAAAATATGTTACACTACTATCTAAGTAGCATAAATTCTGCCTGATCAGTATACATACTACTAATCATAACCTGTTACATACCTGTTACATGCGACATGCTAGCATAACGTGGGTACGATGCGGAATAACTGTATGCCACGGCATAATTCCTCTTTGGTTAAACTTACTATTCAAATTAACTTTAAGTTACTGAGCTAAACAGCTAGATCACCATATAAAATGTGGCCTCCTTCGCTATGTACTTATTTTGCTGTACACACATCCTTTTAAGTTATCAAACTGCTTCGATTCTCTTATCCCATAAGTTTCGAGATCTGAAACATCCCTCGACTAATCTATTAAAATCTCCTGTTGGAACTGATGATAAGTTCAAGTCATCACTACTTACAATCATTCTGTAACTTGAGAATTAATCTCCGAATACCTTTCCTGTAATTCATCTGGCAAGGACTTCACAAACATCCTTTTCTCTAAACTTCAGTTTTGATTTGTCTGTTAACTCATAATTGGATTACTTCTCCGCTGCGCAACTCTGATTTAAACAATTCGCTTTGGGATCACTATTACCATATAAAATCTCCTTGGCCAATCCTTTGACTTTATAACCTTGTAGTTACCACACATAGCTATCTTACCTTATAATTTCTCCTGTGGTTTAATCCACCTGTTAAACTTACTAATTGCTCGACGCTTGACTTTGTGTTTCCTTTCGAGCATAAACAAAATTCTTACTTTCACGAAATACACCGAACCCTGTAGACAGTCTTTATCAATGAATACGAGCCCAATGATGCTCCTATTAGGACAACTTAAGTTCATACATTATATACTTGTGGTAACTTCTATAAACATTCTATGACTTCCGGAAATTCTCGTCTTTCATATGCTTAATCGATTAATTAATCGAGTCTCATCCTGTAATTATCCGTAGGGATTTCACATCCACAACCTTTTTCCAAGACACTTAGGTCCACATAACTCTAACATAACTCTTGGTTACTTCTCGGATTGCTCCGGGAATAATCCGTCTGGATAGAACTCAACTTTTACCGGCTCTTCTGTAAATTCAAACATGTGCTACACCTCTTTGAATACCCGATTAATAAATCTGTAATACTTAACATTTTCCATTGGGTCCTTCCTATAACTTATTACTGTATTCACAATTCCATTCTAATCCTGTTATCTGTATAATATTCCATATGTCTACTCGACCGTTGCCCTCTTCATGGTTTCAAACAACCCCAGGTATGTATTTTCTACCAACTTAACACATACCACCATAAAGTGATCTTTGTCGGCTTACCCGAAAACGTGTGTAAGGAGCCCACCGAAAGAAAATATAGTACTCCTTAACTTCAACCATAACTTTAACTGTAACTTATATATAAGTGATGTTCCTCCTGTTGCCAGAGCCTCACAATAGTTCTTGGCTAATTCCTTGAAACCAGTCTGCTATAATCCATCAACATAAGATTCAATCTTTAATCCACACCCTTACCGGGGTTTCCTTTACTTATCGCTACGCTCGCATTCTTCATACCAAGCATCTTGGTGTCCATAATAAAAGAAAGTAATCTACTTCATCCATCCAATATTTTGCTTATTACTTAAATAAGTCCCTTACATATCGAATATCAAAATCTCATCCGGTCAAGTGCGCAAGTCCTTCCATCCTTACACACCATGTCCTTACTAGAATTCCAGAGCTTCCGATAATTAATTGATCATTCCTTATTCCAAGTCGCTGGGTTTTGTACCGTAATTCTTTACCTCTGTACCCTGAATAAAACTCTATTCCTTAAAGTATTTCCATAGTTCTTTACTGTTCATGTCTCCTCGGAGAAGGCATCGCTCAATGATGCGTCCAACTAGTTAAGGTACCTGACCTTACTCTTTAATACCTCTTATATTCCTGAAACTTTGCCATTAACTGGCTCAGTTACTTCACTGTTAGAGAACCATCCTTTGACATAAAACACTTTGCCAAATTCGTCTTAGAATCTGACGTCTTAACCTTCACCCTTTGAACACTTCTTTCCTCCTTGGTCACATTCAGCTCTCGGATATTTGTCCTAACTGTCATATACTAGACTGAGTTGATCAGGCTCAACTAGACATGACATTTAGAACAACATCTGGAACCCAATGATTCCACTACTTTTATTGAATCTTAAATGACCCATGGCACGGTCTGAATCGACCAGGCTCTGATACCAATTGTAACACCCATACTAACTTTAACTAGTATATTAGCATGTGCGTTAAACTGATACTGGATACATTTAAAAATTTCAATGATAATATTACATCACAACATAACAAATACACGTTTACTCGTTTGTACAATAATCCAATACTGTTACAATACTTTTACAAATGTCCATAAAGCTTATGAGCTGGTACACAACGAGCAATTGCACTCCATCCAGTACCTCTATGAAGATCTTCATCACGAACCTCTGACTTACCTATAAACCTGCACCAGAAGGAAAGGGATGAGACATAATGTCTCAGTGAGCTCCAGCCCAACCAACTGTTGGCAACCACAGGGAACCTAGGGTCGTCATGCCTACCTTGGCAATCTCGGGGATTTCCTATGATCGCCAAGTCTTTAACTGTCCTTGACTATAAGTCTTTCTGTAACTATAGCTTAGAACTGCCTATAACCATTGCCATAACGTCCTATGACTATAACTATAATTGCCTAAATCCATAACTGTGATCATGTCTGTATCTATGACTTAGTGATCGAGGGGAAACCTAGGACCACTTTCTGATAATTGTCTATAACTATAACTATAACTGTAAGTTTCCTGTGACTATAACTGTAACTGTAACTTTGACTATGACTGTAAAACATAAAACATATAAACAGTTCGATAGCAGTTTTATGTTAGCTGTTAGCGTTGAACAAACAATTATCTGAGTTCATTTTACGGAGGGCACCCCGGGTGGAGCAACCCCGAGATACGTCTCCCTATAAACCGGTGAAATTCCTATCATATCAGGCTAACACCGGACTCCCTATGAAACGTGTGGACAACCCTCTCGGAGAAGTCCCATCCGGCGAATCCCGGAGTCTGATGAACACGCCCTATGACTGTGAAACGTGCAAGCACGCCAATATCTTTGATCTTTAATTCTTTAATTCTTTAACTTTAACGTATGAACATATAATCTGTTACTGTAATCATATAACATTCCTGTAACATATAACCTATAACCTATGATTCTTGGCTTATCGTTCTCATAAGCCACCTATAATCGTTGGAGAACCAACACTATAAACCTTATCTGGAACTATGATTGTAGAAACATTCCTATAACCCTTGTATTCTAAACTGAATACGTCTATAATCTTATACACCTAAAATAGGTTCTTGACTTTCAAGTCGTATGCCTTTCCTTAAGAGTTAACAACTCCCGTGCAAGGGATCTATCCATTAATCCTTACACTCATACTATAATTCTCATTTTCTTATCAAAGGATTCGACATATCGTTATCATATGCCATCTTAAGATTGTCTATTCAATTAACCCTTATACTCATCATGCGTTGCTAATCCCGTGTTCATTTTATTCCGTATACGTTATATGCCCTCGGATATGCCCACAATGGTGTTTTTCTTATAAAATAAGGTTTTCTTTGAAAATGGTTACTAAAAGCCTCGCCTGACGCGTGCACAGGTCACAGAACGAAGCGGAAAAGTCATGAAAATGCTGCCCATTTTCGCTGGGGGAAATCCCATTTCGCTGGGCGATTTGAGGCAGGGAAAATTTGGTGAAAATCGCTGTATTCTCGCCCTGCGATCGCCGAGCGAAATTGACAGTTCAATACTAGTTCAAAACATGATTTTTCCACCATTTTTGACGTATTTAAGCATACCCAAGCACCATAACATCATATGGAATGATTTACAACTATGAATTGATTGATTAAAACAGGTTTGCACAAGGAATTTGCAAGCAATAGGGATTAGGGTAACATTTACCAACTTTGATCAAAATGAACAAAACTCATCAAAAACTCACAAAGTGGGTTCTAAAACCCCTAGGAGCTCACCTTAGATTTGGTTTGATGCTGGCTTAACCTTAGCTTCAACCCTAGCTTGATTCTTTCTCAAAACCCTAGCTTTTTCCCCTTTTTCCTTTCTTTCATCCTTGCTCCTTTTACTTCCAAATTGGCTCAAGAGTCACCAAAGTGTGCTTGCATGCTGATTTGGGGCAAGATTAGAGGTTGGAGGTAGATGATTGCAGAGAAGAGAGAGTGGCGTGGGAGTAGAGAGAGAAGGAGAGGGAATTTGTGGTTTCTAGAGAGAGGAAAAGGATGAGAAAATGAAGAAATATGGGTTATTACCCTTTTTATAAAAATCTCCACACGACAATTACCAAATTGCCCTTCGCTTAATATCTCTGATGCATCGTCTCAATACTGGTAAATATCCAAGTGTTAAGCGGGATATTACACTCTACCCCCCTTAAAGAAATTTCGTCCTCGAAATTTAGAAAATCCTTCGAAGATCCTGAAAAGATAAATCCTTTCTACCTCTTTTTCTACTATGAAAATTTCCAATCCTTTAAGCTTGTTGGAACTTCATGGAAACTCCAGGGCCTGACATGTAGATTATTCACGCATCCCGATTAAACTATACTGGTTAAAACTTGTTCTTTAGCCATGATTTCCATTTCTGTAAATCAAAACATGTGACAATCTCTTTCCGACCGAAAGGTCTGACGTATAATACATAACTATCACTTGTTAGGACATATGGTTATCTGAACCATCATATCCATATTATCTGACTATGATCTCTGTTCGACATTTTCCTTACCAATCCAATTTAAAATTGTTAAGTCTCGGATTTCCTTTACTGAATTCTATCAGTTCTTCTTTAATTGACAATTCCATATTAACCTGAAGACGTTGAGTCATTCTGTTTTCCCCAATAATTTCAACTTTCCGAGGAATCTATTACATTACTACCTCCACGATTCAAATTCAAAGTGATGGCTGAACTTCTGGTTTATGTTCCTTTCTTTCTGTTGTCCTGGTGTAGCTATTATCACAACCATATGCATTGCTCGCATTCCCACTGCGGGAATCTTTAAAGCTCGAGAAAAATCACACAAGTCGGTCATGCTCCGATTAATAATCAACAATAACAGGTAGCCAAGGGTCTTAGGAACCTTCTTCTTTACCAATACTTTCAAACTTATGAAAATCCAGTATAAGTGACGTGTGGCATAAGCCGTCCCACATATCATTATATAATATAGTCCATAACACATAGCTTCTATACATGATCGAGCACGTGTACACTCCTATCGGGTACACAGTACGCCGCATCATCATTGTCCAGTTAACGGGACATCATACTTAGTCAACATGTACTTGAGTCGTTGCCACGTCAACCAAGGTCATTCTTCTTGCTCTTAACTCATGTTTGCACTCTTGAGTAACTACAATCCCGTATGTAACTATGATTACGTCTCATAGACGTTATAACTTATTTTGTTCAAGAACATTCTCCGTTTTCTAAAAGAAAACTCTATTCTGTTCGCTATTCAAAATAGCACTCTTAAACTCTGAATCATTTAATTCATGACTTGAATTCACGTAGCCTTTTACTATAAACTATGAGTACTCTTCTGATCGGTGTAAAACATTTCCTTCCTTTAACTGTTAACATTAAGTTCAAGAATTTCTGAACTTCTCAACTGAGACTTTCCTGCTAAAACATTACCGACTGCGTACCACGGTTACCGATACATGTCACACGACTATAAAATATGTTACACTACTATCTAAGTAGCATAAATTCTGCCTGATCAGTATACATACTACTAATCATAACCTGTTACATACCTGTTACATGCGACATGCTAGCATAACGTGGGTACGATGCGGAATAACTGTATGCCACGGCATAATTCCTCTTTGGTTAAACTTACTATTCAAATTAACTTTAAGTTACTGAGCTAAACAGCTAGATCACCATATAAAATGTGGCCTCCTTCGCTATGTACTTATTTTGCTGTACACACATCCTTTTAAGTTATCAAACTGCTTCGATTCTCTTATCCCATAAGTTTCGAGATCTGAAACATCCCTCGACTAATCTATTAAAATCTCCTGTTGGAACTGATGATAAGTTCAAGTCATCACTACTTACAATCATTCTGTAACTTGAGAATTAATCTCCGAATACCTTTCCTGTAATTCATCTGGCAAGGACTTCACAAACATCCTTTTCTCTAAACTTCAGTTTTGATTTGTCTGTTAACTCATAATTGGATTACTTCTCCGCTGCGCAACTCTGATTTAAACAATTCGCTTTGGGATCACTATTACCATATAAAATCTCCTTGGCCAATCCTTTGACTTTATAACCTTGTAGTTACCACACATAGCTATCTTACCTTATAATTTCTCCTGTGGTTTAATCCACCTGTTAAACTTACTAATTGCTCGACGCTTGACTTTGTGTTTCCTTTCGAGCATAAACAAAATTCTTACTTTCACGAAATACACCGAACCCTGTAGACAGTCTTTATCAATGAATACGAGCCCAATGATGCTCCTATTAGGACAACTTAAGTTCATACATTATATACTTGTGGTAACTTCTATAAACATTCTATGACTTCCGGAAATTCTCGTCTTTCATATGCTTAATCGATTAATTAATCGAGTCTCATCCTGTAATTATCCGTAGGGATTTCACATCCACAACCTTTTTCCAAGACACTTAGGTCCACATAACTCTAACATAACTCTTGGTTACTTCTCGGATTGCTCCGGGAATAATCCGTCTGGATAGAACTCAACTTTTACCGGCTCTTCTGTAAATTCAAACATGTGCTACACCTCTTTGAATACCCGATTAATAAATCTGTAATACTTAACATTTTCCATTGGGTCCTTCCTATAACTTATTACTGTATTCACAATTCCATTCTAATCCTGTTATCTGTATAATATTCCATATGTCTACTCGACCGTTGCCCTCTTCATGGTTTCAAACAACCCCAGGTATGTATTTTCTACCAACTTAACACATACCACCATAAAGTGATCTTTGTCGGCTTACCCGAAAACGTGTGTAAGGAGCCCACCGAAAGAAAATATAGTACTCCTTAACTTCAACCATAACTTTAACTGTAACTTATATATAAGTGATGTTCCTCCTGTTGCTAGAGCCTCACAATAGTTCTTGGCTAATTCCTTGAAACCAGTCTGCTATAATCCATCAACATAAGATTCAATCTTTAATCCACACCCTTACCGGGGTTTCCTTTACTTATCGCTACGCTCGCATTCTTCATACCAAGCATCTTGGTGTCCATAATAAAAGAAAGTAATCTACTTCATCCATCCAATATTTTGCTTATTACTTAAATAAGTTCCTTACATATCGAATATCAAAATCTCATCCGGTCAAGTGCGCAAGTCCTTCCATCCTTACACACCATGTCCTTACTAGAATTCCAGAGCTTCCGATAATTAATTGATCATTCCTTATTCCAAGTCGCTGGGTTTTGTACCGTAATTCTTTACCTCTGTACCCTGAATAAAACTCTATTCCTTAAAGTATTTCCATAGTTCTTTACTGTTCATGTCTCCTCGGAGAAGGCATCGCTCAATGATGCGTCCAACTAGTTAAGGTACCTGACCTTACTCTTTAATACCTCTTATATTCCTGAAACTTTGCCATTAACTGGCTCAGTTACTTCACTGTTAGAGAACCATCCTTTGACATAAAACACTTTGCCAAATTCGTCTTAGAATCTGACGTCTTAACCTTCACCCTTTGAACACTTCTTTCCTCCTTGGTCACATTCAGCTCTCGGATATTTGTCCTAACTGTCATATACTAGACTGAGTTGATCAGGCTCAACTAGACATGACATTTAGAACAACATCTGGAACCCAATGATTCCACTACTTTTATTGAATCTTAAATGACCCATGGCACGGTCTGAATCGACCAGGCTCTGATACCAATTGTAACACCCATACTAACTTTAACTAGTATATTAGCATGTGCGTTAAACTGATACTGGATACATTTAAAAATTTCAATGATAATATTACATCACAACATAACAAATACACGTTTACTCGTTTGTACAATAATCCAATACTGTTACAATACTTTTACAAATGTCCATAAAGCTTATGAGTTGGTACACAACGAGCAATTGCACTCCATCCAGTACCTCTATGAAGATCTTCATCACGAACCTCTGACTTACCTATAAACCTGCACCAGAAGGAAAGGGATGAGACATAATGTCTCAGTGAGCTCCAGCCCAACCAACTGTTGGCAACCACAGGGAACCTAGGGTCGTCATGCCTACCTTGGCAATCTCGGGGATTTCCTATGATCGCCAAGTCTTTAACTGTCCTTGACTATAAGTCTTTCTGTAACTATAGCTTAGAACTGCCTATAACCATTGCCATAACGTCCTATGACTATAACTATAATTGCCTAAATCCATAACTGTGATCATGTCTGTATCTATGACTTAGTGATCGAGGGGAAACCTAGGACCACTTTCTGATAATTGTCTATAACTATAACTATAACTGTAAGTTTCCTGTGACTATAACTGTAACTGTAACTTTGACTATGACTGTAAAACATAAAACATATAAACAGTTCGATAGCAGTTTTATGTTAGCTGTTAGCGTTGAACAAACAATTATCTGAGTTCATTTTACGGAGGGCACCCCGGGTGGAGCAACCCCGAGATACGTCTCCCTATAAACCGGTGAAATTCCTATCATATCAGGCTAACACCGGACTCCCTATGAAACGTGTGGACAACCCTCTCGGAGAAGTCCCATCCGGCGAATCCCGGAGTCTGATGAACACGCCCTATGACTGTGAAACGTGCAAGCACGCCAATATCTTTGATCTTTAATTCTTTAATTCTTTAACTTTAACGTATGAACATATAATCTGTTACTGTAATCATATAACATTCCTGTAACATATAACCTATAACCTATGATTCTTGGCTTATCCTTCTCATAAGCCACCTATAATCGTTGGAGAACCAACACTATAAACCTTATCTGGAACTATGATTGTAGAAACATTCCTATAACCCTTGTATTCTAAACTGAATACGTCTATAATCTTATACACCTAAAATAGGTTCTTGACTTTCAAGTCGTATGCCTTTCCTTAAGAGTTAACAACTCCCGTGCAAGGGATCTATCCATTAATCCTTACACTCATACTATAATTCTCATTTTCTTATCAAAGGATTCGACATATCGTTATCATATGCCATCTTAAGATTGTCTATTCAATTAACCCTTATACTCATCATGCGTTGCTAATCCCGTGTTCATTTTATTCCGTATACGTTATATGCCCTCGGATATGCCCACAATGGTGTTTTTCTTATAAAATAAGGTTTTCTTTGAAAATGGTTACTAAAAGCCTCGCCTGACGCGTGCACAGGTCACAGAACGAAGCGGAAAAGTCATGAAAATGCTGCCCATTTTCGCTGGGCGAAATCCCATTTCGCTGGGCGATTTGAGGCAGGGAAAATTTGGTGAAAATCGCTGTATTCTCGCCCTGCGATCGCCGAGCGAAATTGACAGTTCAATACTAGTTCAAAACATGATTTTTCCACCATTTTTGACGTATTTAAGCATACCCAAGCACCATAACATCATAAGGAATGATTTACAACTATGAATTGATTGATTAAAACAGGTTTGCACAAGGAATTTGCAAGCAATAGGGATTAGGGTAACATTTACCAACTTTGATCAAAATGAACAAAACTCATCAAAAACTCACAAAGTGGGTTCTAAAACCCCTAGGAGCTCACCTTAGATTTGGTTTGATGCTGGCTTAACCTTAGCTTCAACCCTAGCTTGATTCTTTCTCAAAACCCTAGCTTTTTCCCCTTTTTCCTTTCTTTCATCCTTGCTCCTTTTACTTCCAAATTGGCTCAAGAGTCACCAAAGTGTGCTTGCATGCTGATTTGGGGCAAGATTAGAGGTTGGAGGTAGATGATTGCAGAGAAGAGAGAGTGGCGTGGGAGTAGAGAGAGAAGGAGAGGGAATTTGTGGTTTCTAGAGAGAGGAAAAGGATGAGAAAATGAAGAAATATGGGTTATTACCCTTTTTATAAAAATCTCCACACGACAATTACCAAATTGCCCTTCGCTTAATATCTCTGATGCATCGTCTCAATACTGGTAAATATCCAAGTGTTAAGCGGGATATTACAGGGAAGGTATTAGCACCCTAAACGTCTATAGTACTCTATAGGAACCTCTTGTTTTTAATTATCTTTATGCGAAATTAATTATTTGTTTTGTAAATAAAGGCTTAAGTGTAAAAAAGACTAAAGTGATGAGTTTAAAAAAGAAAGAAAATGTTTTTGTTATTTTGTTGATTTGGAAAGACAAAGTCTTTTGTCTACGTACCCGAGCGGGATCAAAATCACGTAGTTCGGGGTAAAAAGCCGAGTGATTGGTTTTAATCGATTTTAAAATTTGAAGAAAAGTTTTGAGAAAGATAAGAGGCCGAAAAGGAATAGAAGAGATAAAATGTGAGTTTGATTGATTTTAAATTGAAGAAAAAGTTTAAGTGATTAATGATTGATTAAAGTTTGATTAAGAAAAAAAGATACTTGGTTTAAAATCCAAGATTGAATGTTTTCTTGGATTTTTTATGAAATGTTTTTGATTTTGACTATTTGACTTTTTTTGAAGATTTTGATTAATTCCTAAGGTCCAAGACTAGAGTAAGTTGAGATTTTAAAGTGCGCCGGATCCCTCAAAATGACGTTGGATCAAGTGAGGGTCATTTTCCTCGGATATGGTCATTATTACATTTTTATCGTTTTTTGACATAAAGCGGAATAAATAAATGTGAGTGTCGGTGCATATTCTCATTTATTATTTTACATTGTCCCTAAATACATTCTAATAGAATAAAAATGACAAAATAATAAATAAAAATAAAATTGCAAATGCATTAAAATAAATAGGCTAAAAAATAAATAAAGAAATAAAAGAAATGCATGAAATGCAAGGCAATAAATAAATATGTTGCATAAAATAAATAAAGAAAATAAAAAAAAATGCATGAAATGCAAGACATAAAATAAATATGTTGCATAAAATAAATAAAGAAAATAAAGTAAATGCATGAAATGCAAGACATAAAGTAAATATGTGGCTTAAAATAAATATGTTACATAAAATAAATAAAGAAAATAAAGAAAATGCATGAAATGCAAGACATAAAATAAATATGTTGCATAAAATAAATAAAGAAAATAAAAAATGCATGAAGTGCTGGAAAATAAATGAAAGTGCAAGAAAATAAATAGTGAAAATGAACTAAATTAAAAGGGAAAGAAAAAACAATGCATAAAAAATAAACTAGTGCTAAAAAAATAAAAAAAATGGCAAAAAATAAATAAATAAATGAAACAAAATAAAAATGACAGAAAATAAATAAAAGAAAAAAAGTAATAAAGATGCAAAGAAAATAAATAATAAATAAAAGAATGCAAGAAAAGAAAATAAAAGGAAAAGATAAAAGAAAAAAGATAGAGATGAAGGAGGGTGTAGGAGCAGAAGGAGGAGTGAACTTAGCAAGCAAAAAATAAAACAGGAAGAAGAAGAAGGTGAATTGGGCCGTGTGGTTGGGCCAGACACTTATATAAGTGTTTTTTCTCAGACTTTCTTCATTTTTTACTTCTCTTCCTCTCTCTTCCTCTTTCTCCCACTACAATGCTCTCACCTCTCTGCTCTTTCTCCTCACCGGAAAAGGTTTCCGGCGCGGTGGTCGGCCGTCCTAGACGGCGGCGCGACCGTGCCGGAGTAAAAACTTCTCCTTTTCTTAAATTTTTTTACGTTTTCATGAATCCTTTTTCACACTCTTTAAAAAAATCAACATGTTTTTTTTTAAAATCCCTCACAAAAATCCTAGATCTAGGGTTTAAAAAAGGGGACGATCTACCTTTGTTTGGGCCCTTTGATTCGGTTTTGATGATCTTGAACCCAGCTGTGTTTGGATTTCGGTTCAGTTGTGTTGATTTAGTTCTTGGTTTTGAGGATTTGGCTTTCGGTTTTTTTTGGATTCTTGGTTAATGATTGTTTGTTCTGTTTTATGGCTTTGATTCGGATTGTTTTGGTTTTGTTTTGATTTGTGGTTTATGATGGATTTTGACTTGTGATTTGCGGTTGCGATGAGTTTGATTTGTGGTGGTTATGTTTGGATTGATGGTTCTGGAAAAGAAAAGAGGAAAATACGATTTGGGTTTTTTACTGTGTTGGTGGTTGGTGGTGGTCGGAGAGGTTTTGTGTGGTGGCCGGATTGTACTGGCTCTGACTATTGGTGTACTATTTCTGACTCAAACTC
The DNA here is from genome assembly GCA_018208015.1 of Medicago ruthenica. NCBI lineage: Eukaryota > Viridiplantae > Streptophyta > Magnoliopsida > Fabales > Fabaceae > Medicago > Medicago ruthenica. The sequence goes on along the minus strand of CM031372.1, from coordinate 81,550,457 downwards.
TAATTTCTTGGGTACCGTGAACAGTACATTTAATGTACTATTTATAGGCCCAAAAATAGGGTTAGGATGAAAAACCTGGACAAAAATTGGACCCAAAATGACTGAAAAAATAAAAAAACGAAAATAAAAAAGAAAATACTAATAAAAAAAGAATTTTAAAAAAAGAAATAAATAATAATAATAATAATAATAATAATAATAAAAAAAATAAAAAACGGTCGCCTTCGGAACAAAAAATGAGGTATTTTAAAATACCTCCCTGCCGAAATTTCGTCTGAAACGACGAAAATTTCTGGCTTAAAAAGACGAGAAAAACGAATCGAAAATGGGTCAAAAATGGGGTATGACATCTGTGCATTGAGGAAACTCATATCCGGCATGATCATCCATTTATCCGGTGGTGCAGGACCAATACCAGCAAAGTTTAGAGCGCCTAAGACCTGTTTATATCGCCTATCTGCCCCAATCAATCGCCGATAAAGGTCATTTTCTATACTGATAAGCTCTTTTTGAAGTTGGTAACAGATCATCTGGTGATCATCAACACTCAAGTTACGTAGGCCCGCAACCACACGAAACCCACAATGACCATCGCCAGCTACATCCACCACCTTTTTAATAAATTCATTCATGAAAGGGGGGATTTAGTCTTTGTGGTATGTTAACTTTAACCGGAATTGGCCTAGGAAGATTAAGAGACAAGTTGCTTTTTCTTGCACTTTTTCTACTTGTCTCTGTTGAATTTGTCTGTGAAGCATGTGTCTGTGGATCCTGGGAGTCAATATGCTCCCAGAGCGAAGGCGAACGCTTTGTCGACCTAATGATATGTTTATCTTTCTTCGGAGCTCCTTTAGTGGTGACTTTTTTTGGTGGTGGACGCATAGAGATCGTCACCGGCAAAACAAAATTTCAAAATTGTTCTTTGATATGCACCTTCATGTTGTAATCAGTCTCCCTAAACCCGGCCTACAATGTGTAAAAAAGCTGTTAGGTGGAATGTTGTAGAAAACTAGGGAAAAAATGCATTTTGTTTTGTCCTGAAACGATTCGGACTATATAATCTGAAATGTTAAAACACTTTTTGGATTATATAATCTGAAAAGCCTCAAACATCCCAACTCATGTCTACCAAGTACGTCTGCATGGGGCTTAAATGCGGTCATTTTAGATTTTATAATCCGAAACTCATCTATAAGTATTTCGGATTATATAATCCGACATCTACCAGTACATAACATAATGTAAAAAACTGGGCAGAACCAAACACAATTTTTAGAATAAGTGCCTGAAGCAAATCCCATTCTGGTAACATAGAGATGTCTCCCTTTCTATCCTTAGGATCACCTTCATAATCGAACCACAAACTCTTCTAGTGAGTGTAGACTTCATCCAAACAGATGGGGGTGTTGTTCTTGATCTTCAATGCAATCGTACACGCACACGGAAATCCGTAAGTGATGAAAATTCAACAAACAGACTTAGATTTATTTGTACCACACCAAACTGCTCCATTAACCTTGTTTGCGAGATAATGGAAAGTGTTACTTGATATGTTTCTAATAAACCTAGAGAACAACAACTTTCCTTTGAACCTATGTTCAAGCATGATCATGCTCGTTTGAAATGATGCGTGTATCTGAGTATGTTGTAACTCTAACATGTTGTGAACGGAGTTCCAGTTTGTACTTAAATCATTCATACTACTAGTTAGATACTTTTTCAACCGGTTGTGTGCATATTCAACTTTTTTTGTTGAAGTATTCCTCATATGCATGACTTTATTAACCCAAAACTTCACAACGTTCTCCTTCACTGTACCCAAAATTATATTTTCAACATATTAAAAAAACTTAGGAAACTTGTTGCATACAACTTTGAACCGGTTGCAATTATCAATATATGCTTGTTTGTATTGTAATTCACAATATCCTCCCATACAACTATGACCGTATTTACCACTTCACTTGAATTGATCTCTTTCCCATCCTTGTCTTTGAGATCATTAACTTTGCAATCCGTCTTAAACTTTGCTCAACCATGACTTTGTTGATCCACAATATTCATCAAAGCATTGTCCCGATCAGTGACAACTACTATGGGTGAAATATCTTTCGAATGCAACAGATCACGACACCTCTCAAGAGCCGAAGTAACGTTATCTTCCTTCTCAGACATCATATAAGCAAATGCAATAGAGAACGTGTACTAGGTAGAAGTGACACCAACAAACTCAAGCAACGGAAGACGGTATTTGTTGGTCTTGTAAGTGGAATCCAAGACAAGCACCATCGAGAATGTGTTAAACAACTTAACACCATTTCGATGCACCCAGAAAATATCACTGACATCATCGGAATCAAGATACTTCATAAAATGATACACATACTCATTCTCAACCAATGATTTCAAGGGATGTTGCATGTCTGTTCTTGTACCCATAATGGATTGCCTATTCCTGTGATAAGCATTATAAATATGCTTGATAGTTTGAAGTTCTACTGTTCCTTTTTCTTAAATTGGTAAGAATTTGCCTCGGAGGAACATTTGATCTGTCAACTCACGAAGGTATCTACTTTCATTTGGGTTCAAGCGTCTGGCGGTTTTATGACCTTTCAACTCCTATGACATGTCATGGTTGTGTCTACCGCCACCAACTTTGAGGCTCCAATTACTAGCAATCAACAAATAACCTCTCACACAAAACGGACACTCAAATTTCACCGTACTAGATATTTTACATCTTGACAACTTCTTGTACTCGGTATATGAACCTCCTCTTTCGCATATCACTATAACAATTGTATTTCTGCCATTTCCACCTTTTATCTGATTTTCCAATAACGGTTGAAAATCCTAGCTTTCTTGCTTCCTCTCGAACCCACTCCAACAAATCGTTATGTGTAGAAAACTTTTGTTTGGTGGTAAACTGTTCTCGATGATCAATAGAAACAACATCATCTGAAGGTACAACAAGCGAAGGAGCATCCTCTACTTTCTCATCGTCAAAAGGAATATCAACTTCTGGTAGGGGATCCTCGGCTTTGGCATTTTCGAATTCATTTATAACTTCAAGTGAAACAATCGACAACACAATAGGAGGTTCAATGTCAGGTGTCAATTCATGGGAGGCATCAACAGGAACATCCATTACTGAAACAGTTCGAAAACATGGTCAGAAAATGCAAGTAGTTTTTGTACTGGTGTTGTTCGGATTATACAATCTAAAACACATTGTTGGTTTTCGTATTCTATAATTTGAATCATGCTTGTACATTTTGCTTGACGTGATCAAAAGGAAAGCGCCTAGAAATCGAATGAGGGAGATTTTATATGAACATTACCTTTGCATTCAGACAAAAATGATGTCGTAGACACTCCTTGATGACCAAATTGCTACTCCAAATCATGTTTTCGCCCAAAATGGTGTGTTTTTGGAGGTGTAGGGAGTCTTTGGTGATAAAGGTGGTGAACTACTCTAGCTTCTGGGCAAACCTTATATATTCAAAGTTTTCGGATTGTACAGTCCAAAAGTTTTCCCACTTTTTAAAAAGTGGTGTTTTAGGATTATACATTCCGAAATGTTCAAAAATGTTTCGGATTGTACATTCTGGAGTGTAATTTAACCAACTCTAGGCAATGATTGTAACCGCCCAATTTTCGTTATTAGTTTATTAATATTATTTTATTTAATTATTGTTTTTATAATGTGGGTGAATTGGTGAGTTAGTGGTTTTTTTTAAGGATAAGAGTATTTTGGTAATTTAGGAGTGAATGGTATTTTGTGAAGTTATTAGAAATAGAGGTGTATGAGTAAATACGAGGTTTAAGTGAAGTAAATGAGTAATGTTTTATTTGTGGGGAAGGAATAGAGACTAAGCTCATTTAGTGTGAGGGAACCAAAGCCCAAAACAAGAGAATATAAATAGATAGTAGTGTGGGTGAAATTAGGGTTAGACTCATAACACACGATTGAGAAGAGGCAAGAATAGAGGCAAAGGGGAGAAAGAGGAAAAGATAGAGAAAGAAGTGGAAAGCTTAAGGAAATCAAGAGGATAAGTCAACCCAAGCTAGAGTATGCTAGATTGTGAAGATTAAGAGGTAAGAGGGGAGTTTTATTCACCATTGGGAATTAATAAGCAAATGAGTAGAATCTTGGTTTTGTGTGTTTATTGCTGTTTTCATGTTTTTATGATGAATTAATGATGAATTGATGTTGAATTTATGTTCTAGTATGTTGTAGTGATTATGGGTATATGATTATTTGAGACTCTATGATGTTATGAATGTTAAATCCATGATTTGAGGTTGTTGTTGTTGTGTTCTTGAGTTCCATGTTTAATTTGATGAAATTCATGAAAATTGTTGTTAAATTGATGTCTCATAATTTGATTTGGTGAAGTCTGTTGTTCTGATGAATTTGAAGAAGAGATGATGATGTTGTTGTTACCATGTTTGGGGTTGGAATTAACATGTTTAATTGTGGATTAAGTTAAATATTCTTAAGCAAATGAGAGTTATGTTAATTGTGTTAAAATGGGTAGAATTAAGTTGGTTATGATGAAATTAATGTATAATTGATTGGATAACATTAGTATGATGATTTGGATCAAGTTTGACGTGTTTGGGAGCGAGAAATGGTGTTGAAAGAGGTTTTCCCATTTTGAAAATGAAAGAAATTGTTGTTTTGCTCACCTGGGCAAAACGTACGGTCTGGTGTGCAAAACGCACAGACCGTGTGTTTTCTTCTGGAGTTGTGTCTGAAAAACACACGGTCATGCGTCTAAAACGCACAGACCGTGCATTTTTTCCTGATTGTACAAACTTCATATTTATGCTTTTTAAATGTATCCAAGGTGCATAATTGGGTGTCAAACCTCTAAACTTGATTAATAGGAATATAATTTGGCATTGTAGGAGTGATTACTTAAGTTAATGATGATAATTAACTTAGTAATTGAAGTGGTTAATAATGGACATGTAATTTGATATGAAATGAATGATGATTTGATTTAGGAACTTATTAGACGATTAATGAAGATGAATGTGATCAATGAAGTATGCTTGATGATGTAGAATGATATGTTATGAGTATACAATGAGGTGATGTGAATATGTAATGGTGTGATTACATGTTGATATAATTAATGAGATGAATTGATTATATGAGGAATGCTATGATAACAATGATTCATTGATGTGATTATTTGTTGATGTGGTGATAATATGATTCGATGATGTGTGGATGTATTGATTTGATAATGCAATGGTGTGTTGATGTGTTGAGATGTTATGTGATGAAGTGATTATATAACGATGAGCTATATGATGTTGTGCATTGTTGAGTCTATACTTGGTATCCATGCATTCATGATCAGTCCGATCGTACAGTGATGTACTTGACGTTGTGGGATCAATTCAGTAACATAACTCTAAACATCCAAGATGTCATGGGATCAATTCAGTAACATAATTCTGAACATCCAAGATGTCGTGGGATCACTCAGTAACATATATTTGTTATCCAAAACTTGGTACCACATGCATATAGAGTCGAGTTAGGCGCGTTACATGCATTACTACGAGTCTATATGAAGATGTTTTGAATTGATGGTGTGCATCTATGTGAAAGATGTGTGATTTGACGATGATGATGATGATGATGATGTGTGAATGCTATGTATTCAACTTGTTGATTACTAAAGATGTGATTTCTTGTTTATATTCTTACGATGATAATTTTGGCGTTCCTTGTATCTACTTATAAATTTATGAATGAGAATGCATGTGAATATTGTCTAATTATCTGATTACTTGTATACATGATGTTTTGTTTACCTTGAAACTATACATTCGTTTCATATTTTCCTTTTGTTGAATATTTCTCACCCGCTTAATGTGGTTGCCACTACTCCTGTTGAGGGTAGGTTTGTTGGCTGAGGATGCAAAGATTTTCTGTGAGTTTTTCCGATGGAGGCTTGGAGCCTACTCGTCCTTTATTGCATTTCCTTTAGAGTCTATTTTAGTAGTGCTCTGATTAGGGTTGTTGGATTTTATTTATGTCATCAGATCATGTTTAATGAACCTTGAGTTCATTTGAGGATGAATTTATTCTGAGATATGTTTTATATGACTTATGTTGTTGAGATTATTCCGCTGCGATGTTATATTATATGTTGGAGTTTTGGATTGATTTATTGAATGATGATGAGTGACACCTTAAAATGTTATATATATCTGTTGCATTATTATTTAAAATAGTATGCGAGATTTAGGGTGTTATAAGGATGAGTCTCAAGCATGCTGACCTTCAGTTTTTACGCTTTTTGGATTTTATATTCCAAACAGCCTTCAGATTCTAAAATCCAAGTAAAGAAAAATTAATAGTCCCAAGAAATTTTTTTCATCTATAGATCCTTTAATGGGCTATTCTCGATTCTGAACCGAATATGTTTGATGAGAAGGAGTTGCTATTCGCACCTTTTACATTTAACACATCCCCTGAATTGATTTTTATATGCATAGTACTCTTATTTAAAAGTTAATTTCTGGAAGTTATATATATAGTACCTTTTGAAATTTAACATTTGACTTATATATAATGACATTGACAATGAGAATGCAGTGATCTTGACAATAAGAGTGTGTTTGGATGAGGTAATTGAGAAAATTTAAAGAATTTAGAATTTTAAGCAATTCAAATGATTCAATTAAATTACTTTCATTTCTCAATATTTTTGTTTGTATGGTGTAATAAAAAATTTCATAGTCATCATTTTCAGGAAACTTTTAAAAATTTTAATTTTTGGGGGCAAATTTGAAAATTGAAATTAGGGGTCAATCTGTAAATTTTAACAATTTTGAGGGGTCAAATTATAATTTTTGAAAAATTGAGGGGTCAATTTGCAATTTTTTGAAAATTTATTGGGGTCAATTTGGAAAATTTGAGGACCAAAATGTAAAATTTAAAAAATTATAAGAATAAAGAAATTTGAAATTCTTAGCGTTTAGGTATCATTTGAAATACTCTAAATTTAACTTTGAACAAAATACTTCATAAATTTCCATCATTTTGAAAATTCTTTAAATTATTATTCAAACAATGAAATTCACCGCAAAGTATTTGAATTCTCTCAAAATATTACATTACCTCAAAACATTCCCCCATCGAAAACAAACAAACTAGCCAAACACCACCAATTTAGAACACAATACCTAGCTAAACCCAACAGTACAACTCACAACCACTTAGAAAACCAAAAAAAACCAGCCCCAAAAATAAACACACATAAGCTGTAAACCTGAAAAACAGTAGCATCAGAAGCCAAAATTCTAGAAAGATCTCAAGACAAAAAAGACAGCAGACCACAAACCAGTAGCAGCAGAAACAAATCACTGAACCTATAATCCACTAAACCTAAGAAATATTGCTTGGTTGACATCGATTTGCTCTACGCATCAAATTTTGGTGTGACTCTAAACAAATTCACAATGAAAAGGAAGAGTGGTTTTCAAGTCATTTACTTTTTATGCATTTTACATTTCTTTGCACGTTACTACTTTTTCAAAACCATGAACTTCAAGTTCATTGCATTGTAGAAACTTTTTTCATAAAAAACATACACTATTTTTTCACTCAAAAACACACGAATGTCTCTTGTTCGAGTATTCAAATACATATAATTACTTTTTTTTTTGAAGAAAAATACATATAATTACTTGTTGTTACGAATCTTACTTTTTAACTTGTCTAGACCCCATATTAAACATTCTATTTGTTTATGGTTGTTGATAGATACACTTATTCCATTGACAAAAAACCAACTCCATCACGGAGGTCAATGAAAAGAAAGAAGATCGGCACACACAAATAGAAGAATATGAATTCCCTCAAAATTCATCAATTTTTTTGTTGTCTAAATTCATAGTTGAATTTATTTAGAGTTCATAGTTCACACAAACAAGATATAATCATGGTTGAATGATTGCGGATCGATTAAGTGATAAGGAAAGCCATATACATCATTCTATTTTTCTCAAAAGATCATCAAGACAATTAATTAACGAGAGTTTGTTCTTATTTTTCTTAAATGATAAATGTTAGGTCATTCTAGGACATAAGTTAAGAAGTTAAAAATATACTTAAAAAAGAATTTTCAGTTTCAAAATAAAAAATACACAATTTCCAAAATTCTATTTCTACTTTTGATTTCTTTCCTTGTTCCCTTAACATTTTCCTAAATGTTTGGAATGTGAATTAAACTTTCAAACTCCTTATCACTTTACTCTTTGCCAAATCAAATGGCATGACACCATTTTAAAAGTTAGCAGAGTTCGACCAATTGTGATAGACCATCAAATTGGTCATTGATGTATATTTTAACTTGGGCATCCTTTTAACACGAGGTAAACCATTCCTCCTAGACATGACAATGGGGCGGGGTTGAGACGAGTTTTACCTTCTCCGTCCTCATACCTTACTCTTATATACTTACTCGTTACCCTACTCATACTCAGTGAAGATGAGAAATCGAATCTCATCCCCGTTCTCGACGGGTTTGGGTATCCCCGCCCCATCCCCATCCCCGCAGTGGATAATTTTTTTAATAAAAATAAAAGCATTTTTCAGCCCCAAGTGCAATGTTGTAATGCATTATCCAACAAAGCGATGATGACGATCAATAACTATATTGAAGGAGAAGAGAGAGACCGAGAGTGTGAGATATGGAAGGAGAAAATAGAGAACTATGATAAGTGAGTGTCATCTGAAAGACTGAGACTCTGACTGTGTGAGTGAAATGATTTAGGATTTGAGTTTCTATTTATATAAAAGAGGTAATAAATTGATTTTTCTACATTCGGGACGAGTTTGGGTATGGGTTCGGGGTGAGTACCTATATCCCCGTTACCCGTTCTGTACCCGTGTTTTAAAATTGGGGAAAACCCAAACACATACCCAAACCCAATCAAAGTGGGGAACTCGTCAAATTGGGTTTGGTTCAGGCAGATGCCCGCGGGTATAAATTTTATTGCCATGCCTAATTCCTCCCTTAATTTTTTCTATTTATTTACTTTGAGGATAAAAAGAATGGTCAAAGAATTATCATCCCTTTCAGGACATTTCAATGATATGATGAATTATAGTGGCATAAACGGTTGTACTAAATCTTACTCTAAAATTAAAGCATTCATAATAATTCATTGGAGACAGTTTTCACACATGTACCAGGAAAATATTATTTTGAAACAAAAGTTTAATTTTTATACACTATTATTGTATAAAGTTTTACATTAAAAATAAATCACAATCAATCGTATGTGAAACTTTAAAACCAATTATAATTAAAGTCAAATATTTATAATGATTTGACAGTTTTGTTTCATTGACAGCGCACCTTTTTACATGTACGGTATATATAAATTAAATCATTGAAACAATTTATTTCAGCGATGTGAAAACATAAATAAATAAATTACCTCGATTCTTTTTGTTTTTATAAATGATACTTATTTACCATTCAAAATAAGAGATTAGTTTTTCGATCCGGATAGAACAAAGTGAGAAAGTACTCCCTCAAAACTTTTAATAGTATTGCATTTTCGTATGGTTGAATTCAAACTGAAAATTATTAGTTAATCCTGAAGAGAAGATTTGTACTATTTTATCTAAGCACTGATGGGTTGATCCTTATAGGTAAATAAATAATTAATTTAGTATAAAATACAAAGGAAAAGTAAGTCCTTTCTCCATCAAAGGTTAATTAATTGATTCAATATTGGGCCAAAAATTGAAGAAAAAAAAATACACTGATGTTGATACGTGATCTTGAATCATTATAAGAAAGCAAAAAGTACGAGAATAAAAAAGTTGATAATGTTAATAAAATAAAGGAATAAAACATTGGCACATTTACTTGTTGGAAGGCATTTAAGTTTGTCTATGCCATTGCCTACTAAAGATGATGATTGTCCTAGTTTGCAAATCTCAATTATTTTGTTATACTAAACTTTAGTGCATTTATTATTGTTTTAACCCATTCCATAATCTCTCTTAGATATGAGTGATACGGGTAAACATGGATTACACACTTCATATGAATAGCCGTGTAATTAAAGCTTTCACCATCTTAATAGAATAATTTAAGCAGTGATTGAGAGTCTATTGGATCATGATGTTGATATCTCTTTATTCATATTCGAAAACATTTTGTGTGATTTCACCTACAGATTAATCAAATAGCAAAAAAAGGACGATACGTTGAGGGATGTAATCATTTTCTCTCAAATAGCGAGCTATTTTGTTCTATTCTAAACAAAGACAATGAGAGTAGCGTTGTAAAACATCAATAAAGTTTTATCCTAGTTAATGTTTGAATCAAACAACTATAAAAGTGTGTGTCTATATATATATATATATATATAGATATATATATATATATAGGGGGCATATATATCACATGCGAATGATAATCATATGTGAGAATGAAAGGAATAAATTGCAACCATTAGATTAAAATTTGAGGCTGAAATTAAAACGCATTTCTCATGTCTTTCTCTCTCCCTTGGCCCTTCACGTTCTCATTCAGTCATTCAGATGTTCTCTCTCTCTCTCTCTCTCCGCCTTTTGCGTTTTCTTCATCTCTCAATTACGACAATTCCTTTTCGGCCATCTCTCTCTGCGTTTCTCAGTTACGACCACTCATCTTTTCATCGTTTGCCGTCACGAGCACAGGCTCGCCATCGTTTTCAATAATTTTGGAACTTGGGCTGGCAAATTCAATAATTTTTAATCTGAGCTGGTTTTGATTGAGTGTTTTCGAAATTGAAAATTTGAACAAATTCTGGAAATTTTCAATAGTGTAGTTTTCTATTGATACCGTTTGTAACATCCGGTTGGCTCCCTTACGGGCTAGCCTCCCTATCTTTCAAGGATCGCGATGTACTCATGGTCTTCTCCACCCCCCATGTGGAGTTTTTGCCTTCCGTGGGAATCGAACTCTGTACCTGGGGCCTAAGTACAAGTTCAATGCATTCCCACTACCAATTGAGCTAGTAACTCAATTGGTAGTGGGAATGCATTGAACTTGTACTTAGGCCCCAGGTACAGAGTTCGATTCCCACGGAAGGCAAAAACTCCACATGGGGGGTGGAGAAGACCATGAGTACATCGCGGTCCTTGAAAGATAGGGAGGTCAGCCTGTAAGGGAGCCAGCCGGATGTTACAAAAAGGCGCCTTTTTTGTAACATCCGGGATTTGGCCTACTTGGCGGCCCCCGCGATGCACTCATGACCTTCTCCACCCCCCATGTGGAGTTTTTGCCCAATTGGTAGTGGGAATGCATTGAACTTGTACTTAAGCCCCATGTATAGAGTTCGATTCCCACGGAAGGCAAAAACTCCACATGGGGTGTGGAGAAGACCATGAGTACATCGCGGGGGCCGTTAGTTGCCAAATCCCGGATGTTACACCGTTAATAATGCTATGCCAATTAGAATTATGTCAATTCACTACAATTTCTACCTTGGTAATGGGAAGGATATGAATATGGGTCAAGAGGAAGAAGACAGAAGAACAAGCAAGAAGGAGGAACCAAACGTTTTTTCTTCTTCTGGGAAATGAAAGAGGAATGGAGAGAATGACAGTGTACGCGTGTGTTTATTTAGTGTTTAGATAGGAGCCCTTGATTTTTAATCTAATGGTTGATAATTATTCTTATCATTCTCACATATAAAAGTCATTCTCACTTGATATGGCTCCTATATATATATATATATATATATATATATCCAAGGAGAGTGTCATGTCAACACATAGCATATACAATAGCAAAAACACTTTATCGATCACAAGCCAACTCTTCAAGAACAAGTCGTGTTTAAGACTAAAATTAGGCCTAGAATACGTCGCAAACATGCCTTCCAGTAGTATATAGCATTTTTTCTATAAATAGGGGTCGAAGACATTATAATAAGGGTTACTTAATGTGTTTTAGAAATCACATTTAACTCCAAATGATTGTTAATTTTCTGCATTTGATTAAGTATGTAATTACTTTTCTTGTCAAATTTACTTTAATGTCAATTTACTTTTGTTGAGGAAAATCACAAAATCATCATAAGTTGATGTTTTAGGGATGTCAAACTTATTTGAACCATGAGATCATAATGATTTTGATATGTTTTGTTTTCTCACGAGTTTCTTTAAGTGTTCTGTAGAACAAGATATTACAAATGCACAAATCAAAAATATCCCAAAAAAACATGAATCACAACATAAGGATGTGTTAATAAGGACTTCATATTGATAAGAAAGTAATTTAAAATGAGATCAGAAGCATCTCATCAACACATCAAAATGAAGACAAAATTAACGAAGGAATTAGGAGATTTGATGCAATCTCATGTCAATCAAGGAATGAACCAAAATCTTCATTATCACGAACCAAGATAACTTAAGAGTGGACATCAGACCTACTTCGGTTTACAGATCAATGAGATCAGAACGGCAAGTCAAAAGCACTTCAGATCAAGTTCAAAGAAGACATCAATTCAAAGTTCAGATGTAATCTCATCAACAAAGTCAAAGATGAAAATTTTGAGATCAAAATTGCAATCAAGTGTACTTTAGTTTGTAGATCAGGTAGATCAGAATGACAAGTTAAAAGAACATAAGATTGAGATTTTGAGGATTAGATGGACTTCAGAATGGGAAATTCAGAAAACACAAAAAAAGAATGATGAAAGAAGTGAAGATAAAAGTGTGCTAGAAGATCATATTGATACATCAGAAGCTAAGAAGAAAAGCAAAGCACAACAACTAATTTTTGGAGAAACTTTGTCACAAGACAGAGCACAAAAGGACAAAATAATGACTAGTTTTTTCAAATGGGTAGTTGTTTGCCTGCTCACCAAGATATTCTTTATAAAAGGAATCATAATTCAAATGAGAAATCATCTCACACATCTCACCAAAATCTTTTTGTGAAAAAATTCATATATTAGATCAAAAGATAAAAAGATCAGTTTGCTTGAAAAAAAAATCAGATTCATCTTCAAAGTTGGAAATCAATGATATAAAGCAATTGCAAAACACTCAAGTCTACACATATCCTTGCAATATCATACAAAGTATATTTGAATTTCAGATCCACTAATATAGTCAGAACAGATTGAACCTTGTGAGACAAGAAAGGTCATTGTGAGATAAAATTGATCACTATCATCAGATCAAGAAAACAAACAACTCTTTTAATTAGTTGTTAAGGCATCAGGAAACCTCTTTCGGGCTTTAAAGATGTATTGTGTGCTTGCAAAAGTTTGAAGAGGTTGTGCAAAACTTGTAAGGTCATGTAGACAAGGAAAAGAAGAGAAAGCTACATTGAGAGGGTATCTCAAACACTATATTGGATAATCTCGCATACTATGAGGACTAGACTAACCCAGTTTGATCAACCATAATAACTTGCTTGTGTTATCTATTGTATCCTTAATCTCTTTATTTGATAAATCAAAGGCATACACATACATTCATACTCTTCCTGTATCAAATTCATTTTGATACATACTTCAGATTCACAAATCTGAATCTCTTCTCAAATATTGAGAACCACATATAATTTTTAAATTGTCACAATTCAAACCCCTATTTCGTGTGAGTGATATTTTTCTTCAATTTTTCCTACAATTTATATGCTTTCCTTTACATTTATGCACTTTAATTTCATTGGAATTTAGTTTTCAAAATCATTTACAATTCTTGCACTTTAAGTTTTTGTCATTTTATTTTCTACACCTTACGTCTTTCAGTCCATTTTCACACCTTTTACATTCTCAATTTCATGATTTTTTTTACTTGCAATTGCAAAAATGTGTTAAACTCAAATCACTTGATTTTAGGGTTAAATATGTTTTTGATCCTTATAAAATTTGGAACTTCTAAGTTTAGACCTTACTTAATTTTAATAGCTTTTTTAGTCCCTCCAAAAACAATTTACATGTAATTTTAGGCCCTACTAAAACAGTTTGTTTAACTAATCCTTAAACACTTAAATTTTTGAACGATTTTTTTGAGACAAGTTTAGAATATTACGAAAGGTTCATTTAATAAAATTTAGAATTTTTTTAATATGAAATGAATTAAATATGAATTTTTTTAAATGACAAAAGTTCAATATAAAAGTAACAAAAAATTGTACATAGAAATTAAAATTTGAGATATTTTTTTGTGGAGGAACTTTTAGTAATGTTATTAACACTTCTGCGAAAAATTGTTCAAAAAGTTAAAAGTTTAAACATAATTAAACAAATTTGAATTTAGTAGAGACTAAAACTGAATGCAATTTTTTTATAGGGACTAAAAGAACTATTAAAATTAAGTAAGGACTATACTTAGAAGATCTCAATTTTATAGGGATCAAAAACATATTTAACCCTTGATTTTATGTATTAAAACTACTTATAGTTCTTAGTTTCCAAAAAAACAAGTGCATCGACATTGTCAAATCGGTGCCAAATCTATAAGCTTTAAAAATATCAAAACTCCTTCCTTCCCAAAGATTGCATATGCATTAAATGCGTTTAAGATCACACACTAAACATTTTATTTGATGTTGTTGATAGATTCCTATTCAAATAATAAAAGTAAACACAACAAATTGGCACGCTCGATGGACTTTTTTAAGTAACTAGTAAAAGACATGTGCATAACATTGTGATAACTATATAAAAAATAATTAGATTGTTAATATTGCAGAATGTTTATAGATATTAAATGAAAATTATGAGTATTAATGTAATGTTTCTATTAATTTTTTTTTCTTATATAAACAAAAATTTGTTAAATAGTTGAGTCATATCAGGGCATCGTTTGACCTGACTTTTTTACAGTCCAAAAGCTACTTTAAACAAAGTTAAAATTAAGGGCTTTAAGAAAGAAGTTAAAGTTGTTTGGTTACTTTATTATTTTTTTAGTTTTAAAGTTATTTTTAAGTTAAAAGTTGTTTGGCAAAATATTGTACAAATATATAATAAATAAAAAATTGTTAAAATATTTTTTGAAGGAAAAAAATGTTTAAAATATTTTTTTAGTAAGTACTTAATAAATAATGTGTTTGGCCTACATTCTCCTTAAAATTGTAGAGAAGTAGAAAAAAAGCCTGGGTCAAACGGTACCCAGTTATGGATTTTATTTGCTTATATATGTGAAAACAAATTTTTATGTACATAAAATTTTGAAAACTCGTGACTATTTTCAAAATCAAAATTAATGTAGTGTTTTTATTAAATAACTTTTTATTTTATATGCAAAAGACTGTCCAATGTTTGCACCGCACCCGTTGCAGATTTTATGTACTTGTGTCTGCATAAACAAATTTTTATATACATATATGAGAAAATCGTATGATAATATTTTGGAAACACATGACTATTTGCAAAATATAAACATAATGTAGTGTGTCTATTAAATAAATTTTTAATTTTTATTTAAAACACCGTTAAATATTTAAATCGCACTCGTTGAAGAATTTATATGCTTATATATGCAGAAGAAAATTTGTATGTATCGATATGTGATAGTCGATATGATAAAATTTTGAAAACTCATGACTATTTTCAAAATATCAACATTAATGTAGTGTGTCTATTAAATAAATTTTAATGTTATATTTTGGAAACAAATTTTTATATACATATATGAGAAAGTCGATATGATAAAATTTTGGAAACTCATGACAATTTTCAAAATATCAAACATTAATGTAGTGTGTCTATTAAATAAATTTTTATGCTATATGTCAAACACCGTTAATATTTAAACCACACTCGTTGATGATTTTATATTCTTATATATGCAGAAGAAAAATTTTATGTACCGACATGTGATAGTCGATATGATAAAATTTTGAAATCTTGTGATTATTTTCAAAATATCGACATTAAAGAGATCATGAGTTTTAATAAGGACGATTATAAAATTTTGTTGTACTTCGATTTTTATATATTGTTAGTAGATGTTAGTAGATATGAACAATATCTATAATTAATTTTTTAAAAAACAAATAAATTAATTTCATAATTATCCATGGAAATTGCTTACACTTGTAATGAACATTATCCGTAATTAATTTTTAAAAAAACAAATAAATTAAATTTTGCAAAATGACCATTATACACATAAAATTAATGAGATCATGAGTTTTAATAAGGACGATTATGAAATTTGGTTGTACTTCGATTTTTATATATTGTTAGTAGATTATGTATCGATATGTGATATTCGATATGATAAAATTTTTGAAAACTCGTGACTATTTTCAAAATATCGACATTAAAGAGATCATGAGTTTTAATAAAGATAATTATGAAATTTAGTTGTACTTTGATTTTTATATATTGTTAGTAGATGTTAGTAGATATGAACATTTTCTCTAATTAATTTTTAAAAAAACAAATAAATTAGTCTCATAGTTATCTGTGGAAATTGCTTACACTTGTGATGTGCATTATCGGTAATTAATTTTTTAAAAAACAAATAAATTAAATTTTGCAAAATGACTATTATGCACATAAAATTAATAAGTTCATGAGTTTTAATTATAAGGACGATTATAAAATTTGGTTGTACTTCGATTTTTATATATTGTTAGTAGATATGAAGACTATTCGTAATTAATTTTTTAAAAAACAAATAAATTAGTTTCATAGTTATCCGTGGAAATTGTTTACACTTGTGATGAACATTATCCGTAATTAATTGTTCAAAAACCAAATAAATTAAATTTTGCAAAATGACCATTATGAATTTTAATAAAGACGATTACAGAATTTTGTTGTACTACGATTTTTATATATTGTTAGTAGAATTGTGCTTTTAAAATCAACAAAATTACATACTTAAGAGATGTGATATATTTTATCTAATTAAGGAATTAATGGTGAGGATCGTAATTCAAATAATATCCTTAGTAAAATAAAATAAGGTTAAATAAGTAAATGATCCCCTAAATATACCAATATTTGATTTTAGTCCCCCTAAAATATTTCTTAGGCTTTTGGTCTTTTCAAAATTTTCCATCAATGAAATTAGTTCCTACTTTTTAGTTAACTCATGTCTAACCTTCATATTTTTTAATGAAAATTTTCAGCTATGGGTAGAAAATTATGACAATATTTTCCAAAAAAATAGAATTGTTTAACAAAACATGAATTTAATATGAATTTTTTAGCACCAAAAACATAAAAATTCATATTTAATTCATGTTTTGTTAAAAAATTCCAATTTTTTTTTGGAGAGATTATCATAATATTCTATCAATTTCTGGAAAACTTCATTAAAAAAATATGAAGATTAGACATGGTCGTTGACAAAAAAGTAGGGACTAATTTCATGGATAGAAAATTTTGGAGGGACCAAAAACCTAAAGAATATTTTAGGGAGACTAAAATCAAATGTTGATATATTTAAGGTGATCATTTACTTATTTAACCCAATAAAATATATCTGTTATAAGACAATGGCAAGCTCTACAATTATTAATATTAGCAGTGTAAATACCAGTTCTTCATTCCCAAAAATTTGACAACGGTTGTTGAGGTTATAGATGTGACTGCTAAAGCGGTTACTTCTACCGGAAGCAATGAAAATTTGGGTAGACATGTTCTTCACAATATAAACGTGTCCATACCTGTGATGGCATCTGTTGATATGCCACAAGGATTCACAGTTCAACAAAATACAGGAAATATAACTTTTAGGTAACAATTTAATTCAAATTTTGCCAAAAATATCCCTTCAACATCAAGTACTAGGTCGCCATTTTCCAGAACTTTTTTAGAGTGCCACCTAATTATACTAAGGAGTAATAGTCATTTTAGTTCCTGAATCTGTAACGAGTATCACAGTAGTCCTTTAATGTATCAAAATTCTAAAATAATTTTTGATTGTGCACTTTGTTAGTCAAAATAATCTTAAATGTAGAAATAAATCTTCAATGTCTACATTAACTCTTTTCATTCAAGGACAGTAAATATGTATTTATGTGAATCAAATTATTGAACAAGTGCTTAACAGTTAGGTAGGGATGGTTGATAATCAGAGATATTTCACTTCTCTTTTTCCCGATTGGGTACAAACCAATTGAGATTTCAAGGGGTATTAAGACTCCAAAACTTACTAAGTTTTATGGTGAAAGTGAATAATCAACTATTGAACATGTTTTCAGATATACAACAGAATAAGGAGAACTTGTCCATGATGAAGGATTTAAAATGAAACATTTTCCTAATTCATTGACATAGAATGATTTTTTTTTTTTGGTTTTAAATAATAAGACCTAATTATGTGTATTGTTGGAACCAATAGGAAATAAAATTATATGATCAGTTCATTAAGGGTGATTTGAAAGTCACTCTTATATATTTG
Source organism: Medicago ruthenica (assembly GCA_018208015.1). Taxonomy (NCBI): domain Eukaryota; kingdom Viridiplantae; phylum Streptophyta; class Magnoliopsida; order Fabales; family Fabaceae; genus Medicago; species Medicago ruthenica. The sequence continues at coordinate 81,532,039 of CM031372.1, read as the reverse complement.
TTTAATGTTAAAAGAAAACATCATGAATTTGTCGAAGTTATATTAACACAAAACCTTATGTATTATTCAACATAACTAAGGCATACAAAATTTTCCACGTGTTTTTTTTATTTTCTATTGTTTTTGAAGGAAAGCTAGCCTATCGAAGGTTTGATTGTACTTAAAACAAAAGTCACAGAGAAGGTAATAAAATATGTCTTAACCTATCACAGATCAAAAGTTACGGTTAATAGTGATTCGACACATAAATTGATTTATGAACATTCGTAAATGCATAAAAAACATTAAAAATAAATAATAACTGAATAGTACTAGGAACTCAATTGCATAAAGAAGTGCTCAACCGGACTCCATGGTTCATATAGGTAGTAAGAAGTTCATCTACACGACTTAATCAAAGAAATCTAGATACTAGTAATAATCAAAAGAGACATGGGAACAAGATTAATAAATAACACATGAATATTTGATAAAGTGGTTGATGGAATCTTGTTTCCAAGGTGTTTCCCTAGCCTCAATTTGCATATTTTCAATACAATGCTAATTTCCTCGCTTCTTGCTAAACTCTACAAAAACAAACCTAAAAATGACTCAAAGGGCTGTAAAATGACTCCTAAAGGATCCTAAAAACATGGTATGATGGACTGTCTCACTCAAAAATAACAACAAAGCAACAATCAAAACAAAAAAAGAGAGAGATGAAGCAAAAAAACCCACTAGGGAAAATAAAACAAGTAGGAGAACCTCCAGTAGGCGACGCAAAGACCGGAAACACTCCCCAAAGTCAACTCAAGCACGTAGACTTTAATGAAATACAAACTTAAGAGGGAAAACCAGAAACAACCAACCCATCGCCCAAAACACAAACTGACTTGGCTAGGATTCCTCCATAAACCATTATCCCCCTCAACACAGAACATGTTTTATCATGATCCAGTCGTAGTTTGTAAAGGGTGCCAGAGGTCCTACCAAAAAACCGTTTCCACAATAGAGATTAGTCATATTTACTAATTGATCAATAATGGTGATATTTCCAGAGAAAACATCACTCCTAAACTTCCAAATGAACCACACAATCAAATGCCAAACTGAAATCATTATAATAGCCTATCCCTACCCCGACCCCTACCCCGACCCCTAGAGCCTAAAAACTAGCAAACAAACTAACAACATCTGGAGGTAACACTAAAATCCACCCTAACCTAAAAGTTCTACACCACACCTGCAAATCAAATTCACAAGTGACAATTTGACTCCACTGTAAAACCACAAGAAAACACATGAAGTACCATTAGTATCCACAATAATCCTCCACCTGAACAAATATTGACGAGTAGGAACCTGTCTTCGACGGAGCTCATCTTTCCATAGCCCTAGCCAAGCTCTAAACTTCTGTCGAATAATTTTTTTTATTGTTGTGTTTCCATAACCAGAATTCCTCAGCATGCGGGAGAGTGATCCCATTGAACATCGTGACTGAATTATCCAATAACGCATGCTCCTAAACAAACAAACAAACTAACACACATCTCCTAGCATGTAAGGTTCCAGACCCTGTCATCCCCATCCCAATAACCCATGTTACCAATCAATGATCCACATTGGTCCGAAACATGAAAAAGTCTCTAGAATTGGATACTAAGAGAAACCGGCCCACCCAGGGGTCATTACAAAAGAGATAGTTAAGCCATTACTCGTCACTTTATGACCACACCCTATGAGAATCAATATGAGTTAGAATTCGGATCAGCTCCAAGCAGCGAGATAACACTCCACCAAAATGAAACACATTGAAATTCTGGCGCAGTAGTGTTTCAACGTTACGATATAAGTAAAACAATAACAAACAAAAAGTAAACAGGCACAAGAAAATTGTTAACCCAGTTCGGTGACAAACACACCTACTCTGGGGGCTATCAACAGGAGGAAGTCCACTAGTGTAGTCCTAGTTCTAAGTTCTCAGCAAACTCCAAGTTTACAACTTATCACCTAGCTACTTCCCGATCTCATCTCACACCCACTCAATCAATCACTACCCCAGTGATCTTAGACTTAAGTAACAAAGACGAATACACCTTCAGACACAAACACACACCATACTTCAAAGCTTAGGTGCGGTATACACAATTACAACTCAATAAACACAGTCCTAAGCTTGCATCAAGGTGACACAAGAAAGGCTCACAATTAACAGACTTGAAACCTAAGAATACTGTTTCAATGACGGCTTGATTTGATTTCTTCAATAATGGCGTCTTATATTTATAACCTTCAGCAGCAACATATATTTGAATCAAATATTCTTCTCAGAAATATATTGAAACAAATATTCTTCATAAATATATTTTCCAAAGATCTCTTTTGAAAATATATTTATACAAATAAAAATATCCAATCTGAAAAAATATATCTTTCGAAAATATCTTCCTTCTGGAAACACACGCAGCTTGGAGAACAAGTAACATGAAAGAATTCTTCAATCAAATCTTCAAAAGATCAGGTGAGATAATAAACAGCTCCAAGGCACGAAATCAAGAATGCTTCTGAAGGTACTTCTGAAGTAAGTGCTTCTGAAGGTACAGCGTCTGAAGGTTCAGCTTCTGAAGGTTCAGCGTCTGAAGTTCTGCTTCTAAAGATTCAGCGTCTGAAGGTTCAGCTTCTGCTTCTGAGATTCAGCTTCTGAAGGTTCTGCTTCTGAGGTTCTGCTTCTGAAGTCGTACATCTTGCTTGTATATTTGATTTTAGCAAAAATGAAGCCAACATCCAAATATCCAACAATCTCCCCCTTTGGTAAATTTTTGGCTAAAACCAATCTGAGATCAGAGAGATATCACAAGGCAAATTCTTCACTCATCATAAGTACGCAACCATAAAGAACTTAAACGTAGCAACCAAATAGCAACAGAGTCAGCAGCGGCACATAATAAACAAAATCCTAACAAGAGATATACTACGTTTCTACACATACACTCCCCCTGAAACATGTCATTCAGGAACACACGAAGCACTCCCCTTGAAACATACATTCAGCTCCTGAAAAAAAAACAACACTTCAGCTCCTGAAAAAAAAAACTATTGATTCTGAACTACTGTAGAGCTTCTGAACTACTGTAGTGCTTCTGAAAAGCTGTATTGATTCTAAACTATTTATCTCCCCCTTTTTAGCCAAACAATTTCAAAGCAAAAGTCTTCACGCAGGAAACAAAAGCTGACTAAGCATCACTAAAAGCTTCGTCATCAGACTCTGCATCAGACGCAGCTTCTTCATTAGGATCAGCATCATCTTCATCACCCTCACTTCCTGCTTGCTCACCCTCAGCAATCTTTTCTTTAGTTTTAAAGCATGAATCATCATTTGGATCAACACAGGTTTCAACATTAGATTCAACATGTAAATCAGAAGCAGTTGACTTTCATCAGTCTTCAAAATAACAATGATTTCCCTGATTTCTCGTGCAACTCTAGTTACAGTAAATAGAAAGAATTTGTTTGCAAGTTTCAACACTTGTAATTGCTATAACTCCTAATGCAGACAAATTCCCAGTTTACCCCTCAACTTCTCAAATTGATTTGCATCTAAGGCTTTGGTGAATATATCAGCTAATTGTTCCTCTGTGGTAACATGTTCAAGTTTCACTATGTTCTCTTCTACAAGATCCCTGATAAATTGATGACGAATGTCAATATGTTTTGTCCTGCTATGTTGAATAGGGTTTTTTTGAGATATTGATTGCACTCAGGTTGTAACAATATAATGTTAGAACATCATGTTCAATATTATATTCCTTCAGCATTTGCTTCATTCACACCAATTGGGAACAACTACTACCATCTGTTATATACTCAACTTCAGCTGTAGATAAGGACACATAATTCTGCTTCTTGCTGAACCATGAAATCAGATTGTTTCCCAGAAAGAAGCATCCACCAGATGTACTTTTTCTATCATCTGCACTACCTGCCCAATCAGCATCACAATACCCAACTAACATAGAACTTCCACTATGAGAATACATAATACCATAGTCACTGGTACTATTGACATACTTCAAAATTCTCTTCACTTGAGTCAAATGACTCATTTTTGGCTCAGCCTGGTATCTAGCACAGACTCCAACAGCAAAGGTTATGTTTGGTCTGCTTGCAGTGAGATACAACAGACTTCCAATCATGCTCCTATACAAGCTTTGATCAACAACAACACCTTGTTCATCTTTGGTCAACTTAAAGTAAGTGCCTGCAGGTGTTCTTTGATGTCTTGCATTCTCCATCCCAAACTTCTTGACTATGTTCTTGGCATATTTGCTCTGTGAAATGATATTGTGTCTTCCATCTGCTTGACTTGAAGACCAAGAAAATAGGTTAGTTCACCCACAAGACTCATCTCAAACTCAGACTGCATCTGCTGAACAAAAAGTTGAACCATCTGGTTTGACATTCCACCAAAGACAATGTCATCAACATATATTTGTGCTATCATTAGTCTTCCATTTTCTTCTTTCACAAACAGTGTCTTGTCAGTTCCTCCTTTTCTGTAACCTTGAGTAACCAGAAACTGTGTGAGTCTCTCATACCATGCTCTAGGTGACTGTTTTAACCCATACAGAGCTTTCTTCAACTTGGAGACATGTTTAGGAAAATTAGGATCTACAAATCCCTTTGGTTGTTCAACATAAACCTCCTCATGTACGTACCCATTTAGGAAGGCACTCTTCACATCCATCTGGAATAGCTTGAATTTGAGGATACACGCCACTCGTAACAGTAATCTTATGGACTCCAATCTGGCCACAGGTGCAAAGGTTTCATCAAAATCAAGTCCCTCCACCTGAGTGTACCCTTGAGCAATTAGCCTTGCCTTATTTCTGGTCACAGTTCCATGTTCATCTGATTTATTTTTGTAGATCCATTTAGTTCCAATAACATTTTTTCCTTCAGGTCTTGGAACTAAGTCCCACACTTCACTTCTTTTGAATTGATTCAGTTCCTCTTGCATTGCATCAATCCAGAATTCATCAGTAAGTACTTCTTTAATATTCTTGGGTTCAAATTTGGATACAAAGCACGAATTAGTAATTACTTCATTAGATCTCCTGGTTATGACTCCTTGATCAAGGTTCCTAATGATTAGTTCTTTGGGCTGGTTCTTCTGAAATCTGATTGAAGGTCCTTTACTTGTTGATGCATGATCTAGATCATTTTCTCCTTCTTCAAACTCAACTTCATTTTTCCTCAACAGGTGTATCTGGCTGTTCTTCTGATGTTTTAACATCTGGTTCCACATCAGACACTCTTTCAGCATGTAAATCATCTATCACAACATTGATAGATTCCATTACTACCTTGGTTCTGGAGTTAAAAACTCTATATGCTCTGCTATTTGTTGAGTATCCAAGAAAGATCCCTTCATCACTCTTGGGATCCATTTTCCTTCTGTTTTCTCTATCTGCCAAAATGTAGCACTTGCTTCCAAATACATGAAAGTACTTGACAATAGGCTTTCTTCCTTTCCATAACTCATACAGGGTAGTTGTAGTGCCTGTCTTCAGAGTGACCCTATGTGGACATAACAGGTTGTGTTCATTGCTTCAGCCCAAAAGTGATAAGGTAGTTGTTTAGCATGTAACATAACTCTGGCTGATTCTTGCAGGGTTTTGTTTTTCCTTTCAACAACACCATTTTGCTGGGGTGTTATGGGAGCTGAAAATTCATGCTTGATTCCTTCAGAGGAACAGAATTCAGTGAACGTAATATTTTCAAATTCCTTCCCATGGTCACTTCTGATGCTAACAATAACATTATTCTTTTCTCTTTGTAATTGAGTGCAAAGATCTTTAAACACATCAAATGTGTCTGATTTTTCTCTAATGAAGCTTACCCAAGTGAATCTTGAAAAATCATCAACAACCACAAAAACATACCTATTTCCACCAATGCTCTCAACTTGCATAGGTCCCATTAAGCCCATGTGTAACTGTTCAAGAACCTTTGATGTTACCTGATGCTTCAACCTCGGATGAGACATTCGTGTTTGTTTGCCAATCTGACATTCACCACAAATGTTGTCTTCATTAATCTTAAGTTTGGGTAGTCCTCTGATGGCTTCCACAGACATGACTTTCTTCATACCCCTCAGGTTTAAGTGCCCAAGTTTCTGGTGCCACAGTCTGACTTCTTCTTCTGTACTTATGAGACATGTGGATAGGCTTGCTTCTTCTTGAGGCATCCATAAGTAACAATTGTCCTTTGATCTACTGCCCCTAATTAGCACTTCATTTTCTTTACCAATAACCAGACATTCCTCCTTGTTAAAGTTCACTTCCAACCCTTGATCACATAATTGGCTTATGCTAATCAAATTTGTTGTTAGTCCTTTAACTAGCAACACATTGTCTAGTTTTGGTAACCCATTCTTAATCAAATCACCAACTCCCAAGATTTCTCCTCTAGCTCCATCACCAAAGGTCACATAGCTACTAGTGTGAGACCGTATATTTTCAAGGAATTTACTCACCCCAGTCATATGCCTGGAACATCCACTGTCAAAGTACCAGTCTTCCCTAGAGGAGGCTCTCAAAGATGTATCAGCTATGAGGCCAAGACTTTCACACTTTGGTCTTCATTCCCTTGTGATTTTGTTTACAATGTGTTCCACTTTTCTTTGTTGAAAGTGCTTGGGGTATCCATACAGCTTGAAACAGAATGACTTTATGTGCCCCTTTCTACCACAATAATGACATATCCAAGGACGAGATGCCCTCCTGCTCTTAGATCCCTGAGGTTCGTTCTGATGTTCCAACTTAGGTTTGCCCATCATTGTATCATATGTTCCAACAGCTGCAATGAACCTTTTAGCTGGATTTTGTTGTTTGTTGTTCAAGGTCCTATAATCAAACCTTATTCCTTTTGGTTTCCCTTGGTTCTGACTCTCCAATATCTCTTCTAGCATATCAGTACCAGTGTTCATCATTCTGACTTGCTTCTTCATATGTTCAAGTTGAGAGTTCAGTTGGGTTACCTCATCATTGAGATCGAAAATTTGTCCTAAGTGTTCACTTTTTTCAGCCTGAAGTTGACTGATAGTTCTCTTCTGTTTTTCCAGCTGCTTGCACACTTCCTCACTCCTAGTATACAGATCTTTGTAAGAGTTAGCCAGTTCTTCATAAGACAATTCTTCATCACTGGATTCAGTATTAGATGGTGCTTCAGAACCTGATGGTGCTTCTGAAGCCTTAACTTTATCATCAGACATGCATCTACCAGTTAAGGCAACAACATGCTTGGCTGATTCACCTTCCACTTCTACTTCTGAGTCATCTTCATCAGACCAAGAAACTACCAAACTTTTCTTCTGTCTCTTGAGGTACGTTGCACATTCTGTCCTAATGTGGCCGTATCCTTCGCACTCATGACACTGAACACCTTTGGATTGATTGCTTTTCTCATCACTTCTTATCTTCTTCAAGTCATTTGGTTGCTTACTGATGTTGAACCTGATGTTCTGACCATTTGGTTTGGGTCTCCTGTCAGCACGTTTCAGAATCTTGTTAAACTGTCTACCAAGCATCACAAGAGCTTCTGATATGCTTTCATCATCCTCATTATTTCCTTGTTGTTCCTCAGCATCAGCACTTGCTACAAAAGCAACACCTTTCCCCTTCTTATCAGTTCGGTTATTGAAGGCTATCTCAAAATTCTGCAAGGACCCTATTAATTCCTCAACCTTCATATTGGAGATGTCCTGTGCTTCCTCAATGACAAACACCTTCATGTCAAATCTCTTAGGTAGAGACCTGAGTATTTTTCTCACAAGTGTCTCATCAGACATTTTTTCTCCAAGAGAATCAAATGAGTTAGCCATGTCTAGAACGTTCATATAGAAGTCTTGTATGTTCTCATCCTCCAACATTTTGAGATTTTCAAACTTGGTGGTGAGAAGTTGAAGTCTGGACATTTTTACCTTGGATGTGCCTTCATGTGTAGTTTTGAGAATCTCCCAAGCATCCTTAGCTACAGTGCACTGCTTGATCAGTCTGAACATATTCTTGTCCACTCCATTGAATAAAGCATTCAAGGCCTTGGAGTTTCTAAGAGCTAATTCATCTTCTTCCTTGGACCACTCTTCTTCTGGTTTCAGATCAGTTGTCTTCTTTCCATCTTTGTCAAGCACAACAGGATGTTCCCAACCTTTCAGAACTGCTTTCCAGGTCTTACTATCTATAGATTTAAGGAAAGCACTCATGCGAGATTTCCAATAGTCATAGTTGGAACCATCCAACAGAGGTGGTCTGTTCACAAATCCTCCTTCCTTGTCCGCTCTGCCAGAAAATAACTTCCCTGGAGCTCACCCTAAAACAGGCAGGGTGCCTGCTCTGATGCCAATTGAAATTCTGGCGCAGTAGTGTTTCAACGTTACGATATAAGTAAAATAATAACAAACAAAAAGTAAACAGGCACAAGAAAATTGTTAACCCAGTTCGGTGACAAACACACCTACTCTGGGGGCTACCAAGCCAGGAGGAAGTCCACTAGTGTAGTCCTAGTTCTAAGTTCTCAGCAAACTCCAAGTTTACAACTTATCACCTAGCTACTACCCGTACTGACTTCAGCCTAGGAACTCCTAGACCTGAGATTCCATCTCACACCCACTCAATCAATCACTGCCCCAATGATCTTAGACTTAGGTAACAAAGACGAAGACACCTTCAGACACAAACACACACCATACTTCAAAGCTTAGGTGCGATATACACAATTACAACTCAATAAACACAGTCCTAAGCTTGCATCAAGGTGACACAAGAAAGGCTCACAATTGACAGACTCGAAACCTAAGAATACTGTTTCAATGACAGCTTGATTTGATTTCTTCAATAGTGGCGTCTTCTATTTATAACCTTCAACAGCAACATATATTTGAATCAAATATTCTTCTCAGAAATATATTGAAACAAATAGTCTTCATAAATATATTTTCCAAAGATCTCTTTTGAAAATATATTTACACAAATAAAAATATCCAATCTGAAAAAATATATCTTTCGAAAATATCTTCCTTCTGGAAACACACGCAGCTTGGAGAACAAGTAACATGAAAGAATTCTTCAATCAAATCTTCAAAAGATCAGGTGAGATAATAAACAGCTCCAAGGCACGAAATCAAGAATGCTTCTGAAGGTACTTCTGAAGTAAGTGCTTCTGAAGGTACAGCGTCTGAAGGTTCAGCGTCTGAAGGTTCAGCTTCTGAAGTTCTGCTTCTGAAGATTCTGCTTCTGAAGGTTCTGCTTCTGAGATTCAGCTTTTGAAGGTTCTGCTTTTGAGGTTCTGCTTCTGAAGTCGTACATCTTGCTTGTATATTTGATTTTAGCATAAATGAAGCCAACAACCAAATATCCAACACACATACTAAAACTCCGCCAAATGATCGTCTAAGTGAGACAAACTCATATGAGACCCATACCTAGTGCGTGGAACCAGTTGAAAACATCAAAGTTACGTCTTCATAACCAAATTAGATCATTCCCTTCCATTTCCTAACTCTTTATTTCTCTCTTAAACATACTCCCCCCCCCCTCTCTCTCTTGATTTTATTTTTACTTTTTAATGAAGAGAGAAAGTAAGATTAAGAGAATTTGATAGGAACCAAGGGATCCTATAATTGGACAACAAAAGCAAGATGAAGAAATTGACTGTAATTAAGAAAAATATGGTACTTTATTGATAGTAACAATAATAGTGGTAAAAGGCTTCTCTAACACCTCATGGCAAAACTCAACACAACTCAGAGAGGAATCCTACTATGTCGGTAAACCGAAAACTTATTTCGTCATATCCGAGAACTCCTAAGAATTTCCATTTCCATTTATATACAAATAAAGAGAACATTCAAGTATTTAACCATAATGAACCTCTTATTTTTTAATCATATGCCCATTTGCCATGGATTTTTTACAGGGACATGAACGCTTGGCAAATTTCCCAGGGATAAAGCCAAGGAAACCCCTGGAAAAATGACTTTCGGAAAGGTCGGGGACCACTTACCATTACACAGCGGTGTGCCTCTCGCAAAATTACAAAACCCCTAGCATTAGAAAAACTGCGAAAATCAAATTCAAACATGCAGACATGCAGCAGCTTTTCAGGCACTTTGATAGGGGTTTACCCACGGGTAGCCCCTCGCTTTGACATGCATGCATAGAATCTCTGCACTTGGCAGTTGACTTAAATAGGTTTTAACACAAAAGCTGAAAAGCTGATGACACAGGGGTTAACCCCTGGCAAATGTGCAAACATCCCTGGCAAAATGTCTGAAAATGTGACCGTTCTGGCAGCTAGCTAGGGCTAGGATTTGACTGCCTTTTGTGAGGGGTAGCCCCTCGTTTTACTCCTGTGTTTTTCCCCTATATATTTTCAAACCGTGTTCAGCTTCCAGTGTTCAAAGACTTAGAATTTGTTTTACTTCTCCATTTCCACCATACAATTTACTCTTCTCCAACATCAACAAACTTCTCTAATTTGGTAAAACTCTCTTCACTTATAATATTTTTGTGTTTTTATTTTTTACTACTTATTTACATATATATTTTCTATGTTATTTGCAGTTGTGTCATAGTTAATCGATCTGCCTCCTGCGGCTCCAGCTCTTGTTTAGGCTTGCATTTCGGATCTATTATTGTCAAGCTTCAACAAGTTAGTAATCTTTTTTCTTCATAATACTATAAATGTTATACATGTTGATCATATCATAAATGATACATATGTTGTAAAATAGTAATCTTTGTTAGATTATTTATGTTGTTATTTTGAACATATTTTTTGATACATATGTTTTTTTCAAATTTATTTAATGATGCAAATAAATGATGTTGTTTTTTATTCGAAATTTAGAAAAATAAATTTTGAATCATGTTGATGATGCTGGATGTTATTTACAAGATGTTTCAAATTATTTGTAGCATATATTTATGCTTTAGTGTTTAATAATATGTATGTTCATGTTTTTTAAAGAAATTCATGTTGAATATATGTTTTTTTTTTTTAGATCTGTTGAAATATGTGTTTAATTATAATGTTAGAATGATCAAATAAATATGGTCCAACGATAAGTTTTAGGCTTAAATGCACTTTTGGCCCCCTATGTTTTAAAAAGTTGCGATTTTGGCCCCCTATTAAAAAAAATGGATTATTAGACCCCTAACTTTTGCCCCTTTTGCGAAAGGCTGATTTTGACTAAGTCAACGCATATGTGGCAAGTCACTTAACTGATTTGGCAGCCAACTGTGTAATTATGAATTAAAAAATAAAAGAATAAGCCAGGCGTGTAATTATCAAATTAAAAAAAATAAAAAATTGGATTATGCAAAGTGAAGAAAACGGAAGCAGAAGCATCGCCCTGTGAAAATCAAACCAAACGAATTCAAACACAAAAATTCCACACTCCTTGTTCTAATTTCATTTCATTTGCAGATCCATTCTCATATCCTCTTCTAATTTCAAACACAAAAATTCAACCCATCAAATCTCAAATCCATTTTCTTCATCCAAATTGATTTCAGATTTTCACTTCGTTTTCCAATCACACTTCAATTTCATACGTAATCACTATTTTTCTTAATGCTTAGATACGAGGGTCATCCAAATTGATTTCAGTTTTTTATTTATTTAATTTTCTGAGTTTCAATTGAAGGTTGGATTTCAAGGTTTTGGGAACAACAAATATGTGTTTGTATGTTGGGTTGGGGATGGTTGTTTCCCAGATTTCGTTCGCAGGTTCGTAGATGAAGTTGGGAGGTGTTCTGGTGGTTTTTCTCAAGGTTGTTGACAAATTAATAAATTTGTGATGAAAGTGATGAGTTTGAAGATTTGAGTGTCGATGAGAATGAATTTTTTTTTAGGACCAAACAATTAATTATGATAAGTTGTTTTTCAGATCTGGATTTTGGGAAAGAACACATAAACATGAAGATGTATAAGTGGTTATTTCTTTTGTAGATCTGGGTTTTAAGAAAGAACACATGAACAAGTTCATGGATGAAGAGAAACATCTTCACTTTCCATAATCCAATTTTTTATTTTTTTTAATTTGATAATTACACGCCTGGCTTTTTCTTTTATTTTTTAATTCATAATTACACAGTTGGCTGCCAAATCAGTTAAGTGACTTGCCACATATGCGTTGACTTGGTCAAAATCAGCCTTTCGCAAAAGGGGCAAAAGTTAGGGGTCTAATAATCAATTTTTTTTAATAGGGGGCCAAAATCGCAACTTTTTAAAACATAGGGGGCCAAAAGTGCATTTAAGCCTAAGTTTTATATACTGTTTTTTTTAATTGTAGAACTACTTTTTTTTTAAAGTTTAGAACTGTTTTTTTAATTCAAGGGAAATGTTTATTTTTAAAAATTTAAATCTGTTTTTTTAATGTATTGAAAACCATTTTCAGGTAAAGTTTAATGAAAGTGCTTTAATTTTATATTAAAACTGTTTTTAATACTCATTATAGTAAATGTTTTGTTAAAAAAACTGTGTTTAAATAAACCTAAGTTTTTAAACTAAAACTAAAGACTTATTGGCAGATTTTAAATACACAAAATTAAATAAAAAATCTGTTTGTATTTCAATGAAGACTTTATAGCCACAAAAAAAAAACACAGTTTTAGCCGATGCTTAGGCCATTATGTTATTTCAACGAAGACTTTATATTTTTATGAATATTTATTATCCAAAAAATTCAGTTTTTTTTAAATAAATATTTTTTAAATTAAAAATTGTTTCCAAAATTAAAATTGTTCATAAAAAAATAATATACTAATAAGACTTGTTGGCATAAAATAGTACAGTGTAGTCAAAATCTGTTTATTTTAAATTAAAACAATTCACAAAAATACATTATACTAATAAGGCTTATTGTTGGAAATAATAATTATATGTTTGTTAGTAAAATGATTAATTTTTTAAATATAGTAATTGTTTAAAAATATAGTTATGAAATAAATATATTGATCTACGTCATTATTGAGATTAGTGTGAAGATATTTTTGCGGTAGTAGCCCTGCCAATCAACAAAATTCTAATTTTGAAGTTAACTATGTCAACGATATCGTTGAGCATGCAGAAGATGGAGTATTATCAATATTTTCGTAGTTGGATGTATGATAGAACGTTTTCGGGAAGAACAGGACTAAAACCGCATTTTGTGCAAGGAGTTGAAGGATTTATTTCATGGGCATGGGCACAAGAAATTTGTAGAGTAGAGGGAGGAATTAGATGTCCGTGTCTTAAATGTATGTGTAGATATATAATTACCGACCCCAGAGATGTGAAGAAACACTTGAGAGAGTTGGTTCTATGCCTGATTATTGGCTTTAGATTTATAATGGCGAAAAGTTTCAAAATTTTAGGGGAGGATTGCTATATGGTACGAGAAATAATAGCTTACGACTGGCACACGAATCATGGGGTAGTAATATTATATTTCTAAAATAAATGAAAGTCAAAATAAATTGTAATACAATGAAACATCCTACGATACTTAGTTATTCGTTGTTTTTCGTTGGTAATGTTGTCGCACTATCACGCTTTTTCCATTTTAGGGTAGGGGTCAATGCACAAGCTTCTACTAATGTGGAATACATTGAAGAAGGCAACATAGAACAATGCAACATGATGGATGATATGGTTGCGAACGCTTTAGGGGTGGAATTGTCTTACTGTGATGACGTTGAAGGTGATCAAGAGGAACAACTCCTGAATGAGAAGGCACAAAGATTTTACCAATTGTTGAGTGAAAGTAATACACCATTGTATGAAGGGTCTTCGCACTCTAAGCTATATATGTGTACTGGCTGTGAGTACAATCTAGAAAAACTAGGGTTTCAGGGTCTGTTTAGGTCATGCCTTGGGAATGATCTCAAGGTTACTATTTGTAGCCCCAATTTGGGCCTACCCGGTCATGGTTTTGGGCCTAAATCATAAAGGGCCAAAACCATGGCTAAGGCGCCCTCACAGGCTGCTGAGGGCTCCCCCAGAGGGTGTCCTTTAGGAGAGTTCCCTAAGGTTATATATGATTGTCAGGTGGGCCTTGTGCCCTTCTGGAGGGCGCCCAGCCTTACTCTAAGGGTCAAGCCCTATTTGTAGGGCTCTAGGCCTAAATGGTAAGATCTATGGTCCACAGCCCAACAAGCACGAGCTTTGGAACAAGGCGAAGTGATTAAACTGTCACTGGGGATTTATCTATGATCTTTTGCCCAACAAGTGAGACTTATTGGACATGAAGCTCATGTGAAAATTTTATGAGTACTAGCCCAACACGGGTGCTAGCCCAAAATGGGTACTAGCCCAACATGGGTGCTAGCCCAACATGGATACTGGCTCCACATGGGCGCTAGCCCAACATGGGTACTAGATCTGTGTTTTTTGTTTTGGGGCCTTGGTGGGTGCTAGCCCAACAAGAATATCCATAGCCCAACAAGCACGAGCTTTGGAACAAGGCGAAGTGATTTAAACTGTGTAAAAAGGAGTAACTTTAGTGAGTGGGTCAGATCGCCAGGCCAGAACTAGCCCAACATGGCTTGATTCTCTTTGAGGTTTTGATTCAGGGCGTGCCCTAGCGAGATCCGACGGTTGAAATGGGGCGACCGTTCGCTCTCGCTGACGTGTTTGCATCGCAACGGTTCTTGGAAATCGTGCCAACTTAAGTGACGTCATCTGCACGTTTTCCTAGGCTTTTGTACTTTAAAGTGCTTTTCGGATCTACTTTACTTTTTTCCTGTTTATCCTTACCTTTTCGCTTCTTTCACTTTCCTCTCTTTTCTAAAAAACGCACCGTCTTCTCGAATCGTCTCTTGGCTTTGGAGATCGTTGCGCCTACAATTTCGAATCGTTTGGAGTTTGCTTTCATCCTCAATCTCTTGCTATCATTTAAATTCAGGTAATCTCCTTCGATCTCCTTCTTATTAACTAGGTATGTAGTATGGTAGTGATTAGGGAGTGTGATGGGGCGGGTAGGGAGTTATCCCCAGCAAATTCAAAGGAGAGGACTAGGTTGTGGAGGGAAAGCATTAGACATGCAAAGCGGTCAGATGGAACCACTGATTGGGTGGTGTTTGAGAAATCCTATTACGGCCACTCCTTATTAGAGGAATTTTCGAGTGATTCAGACGAGGGTGAAGGAGGGAGTAGTAGTGGTAATTCATCTGACTGTGTTATTCTTTCTGTTCGCCCAGGTCCCTTCTGTAGGAGAGGAATTTGTTACATGGCGTCCTCTAGTGGATCAGAGCAAGAGAACTTCGCCGACGAAGTGCTTTTTTTGGAGTCTATGTATATTAATCCCCAGCGAGTGGCGTTCTTTAGGAGCAAGCTGCACGTGTCCTCTACGGGATTTGAAGAGGATGTGGTCTTGGAGCTCTGTCGCCTAGGCGAGAAGGTGTGCTTACGAAGGCCAAACGGAGTGAAGAATGAGATGTTTCACATGTATACGGTTGTCTTTGAAGACCTGGGCGTGAAGTATCCCTTCACGCACTTTGAGGTAGATGTCCTTAATTGTCTGAATGTGGCGACGTCTCAGCTGCAGCCCAACAGTTGGGCATTTATACGCGCGTTTGAAATTCTATGCGAGGGGCTAGGTTTCGAACCCTCGGCTGGGTCCTTCTTTACATTCTATGGCACGAAGGGGGTAGACAAGCTGTCTTGGGTGTCCGTCAGCGCGCACCCTGACAAGAGGTTATTCCCGCCCTACGCCTCTCATTATAAGAACTGGAGGCAGACATTCCTCAAGACACGGGGGGGGGGGGGGGGGGGGGGGGAAGGATTGTGAAGCAGCTGTTGTAACGCCCGGAAATTTAATTAATTATTTAATTAAATATTTCTGAGTATTTTCGGAATTAATTGTTGAAAGTATTGAGGTTGGAATTTAATCGGTGTATTTCTATGAAGTATTATTTAATTGGTGGATCGACGAAGTTGTAGAAATAATATTGGATTAATATGTTGTTTGAGTTGTTCAGTGGATAGTCGAGTAATTAAGTTGGTTAAGATGGAGAAATAATATTAGCAATAATATTGATAAAGAAATTATAATAAAAATTAGTTTATTGGTTGGGTTTAATATTTGGTTGCATGAAGTAAAAGTGGAGGGGTGTGAAAGTGAAGCCCAATGGATTACATAAAGGTATTATTATTATTATTTGGTTATGAAAAAGAAAGAAATTAGGTTATTATGAGAAGAAAAGAATAAGGGTTTTGGAGAAGAGAAACTCATTCCCGTTTTTCTTGCAGCAGTCTCACTAAACCGACGATCCCCGATTCGTTAACCGTTGGATCGTTCTCAAATTTTGAGGGTAGGTTCGCAACACCTATATCTAACTTTTGACCGTTGGGATCTTCAAAATAAGGTGTGAGTTGAGAGATATCATCATCGCACTATAGCTGCATATTTGGGAAAATTTTCAGCTTTTGATTCTGATTTAGAAGAGGCAAAGGTTGAAGCCATGGATGAAGCTTGGATGCAACCGGATAATTATAGAGAGACCGTCATTCCAAGGTAAGGGTGGGGTTCTTACATTCTAAGGGAT
Organism: Medicago ruthenica; assembly: GCA_018208015.1. Classification (NCBI taxonomy): domain Eukaryota; kingdom Viridiplantae; phylum Streptophyta; class Magnoliopsida; order Fabales; family Fabaceae; genus Medicago; species Medicago ruthenica. The sequence goes on along the minus strand of CM031372.1, from coordinate 81,515,471 downwards.
TGCATAATGATGGGGTACGGTAGACTCTAGGTATATGTGATTGTATGGATTTTGACCCTTTTGTTCAATTCATGAGGTCTGCGATTTTGATGATGAAATTGGCATGATACATGCTGTTGTTGTGCATTATAATTGTGGTTTGTGATGATTGTTGTTGTTAATGTCATATTATGAATTGGGTATGAATTATGTTGAGTTGTTGTTGTTGATTGTGATGATTTTGAATGAATGAGAAGTTTGAATAATATAAGTTGCTTTTCCTGAGTTTTCTTATCTCTGTCCCGAATTTTGAAATAAAAACTGGTATTGATCGGTACAGAATTGGTCTTAGGTATAAACACAAAAGTTGTAGGTATGGATGTTAGTTTTCTAATGCCGTTGGTCTGACGTCAAAACGATTTATAGAACTTGAGTTATGGTCAAATTACTGCACGTAGGTCACAGTGAATTTTTATGGACTTTCTGCACAACTTTTCCGAATTTGAAACGAAAACTGGTATTGATCGGTACAGAATTGGCCTTGGGTGTAAACATGAAGGTTTTAGATAACTTTGTTAGCTTTCCAGTGGCTTTGGTTTGACGTGAAAATGACTTTTAGTTTTTGAGTTATGATGAAAATACTCCAAAGAGGTCTTAGTGAAATTGTACGGTGACAGCATTCTCTGTTTCATGTTTTTGCGTCTTTTTCACACGTCTCTGTTTTAAATTGGTCTTTGGTATAAACATGAAAGTTGTTGATAATCGTGATATCTTTCTAGTATCCTTGGTTTGACACGGAAATATGTTATGTATAATTTGTTATGGTTTTACAAAATTGTATGATGAATTGTTGATGTTTGAATACGATGTTATATGATGAATTGTTGATGTTTGAATACGATGTTATATGATGAATTGTTGATGTTTGAATACGATGTTATATGACGTTGTTTGTGATTGATCGGTTTGCGATGATGACGTGAAAGCAGTGCTACTGCTGTAATTGTGAATTTGAATGACAGTGATGTAGCCTTATATGGCAGTGATGTGGTTTATGTATGATGCTTGCATGTGTTTTGTTGTTTCATTTTAGAAGTCTCATTCATTGCATCTGGTGACGATGACCTGAAATTTTGGTAAAGCGACGTAGCCTTGTTTGGCAAAGTGACGTGGGGCTCCGGCCTGACATGCCCTATTTGGCATTATTTTGCGACGTTTGGTACCACATGCATATAGGTGAAGTCGGGTCTCATTGCATTATGTGTCGATGATAAATTGTTATAACCGTGACGTGTGGCGATGTTCATGATGTGCTTGATGTGATGATGTTTGAATATTGGTGATGATGATTGTTTATGAAAATGATGTGTGAACATGAATAAGATGATTGGTGAGATAATGAAGTATGATCCTGTGCTTATGTTTTTACTTGCTCATTATTATGCTTTCGTTTATATTGTTTGATATCTCACCCCTTCTGCTGATATTTCCCCTACCATGGGAAATGGGCAGGTACTTAAGAATAGCTATGGAAGTTGAAGTAACTTTATGAAGTCTCTAGTTGCTGTTAGTTCAAGTTGGTGTCTTGCTCTGATACGTAGCACTCGGGGAAATAGTTGTTATTATTTCAGTTGTTGTATTCTAAGTTAAAATTTATTTCAGTTGAAGAAAAATATTAAGTGGAATTTTGTTAAGTACTTTGTCGTTTAAAAGATGTTTCTAAGTTGATTCTAAATCATAAGATGAAGTTTGAATTCATGCTGATTAAAGTTGTGATTTCGAATGCTATGTATCAATGTTAAATGAAATACAGGTTGTTTTGTTGTTTTATGTTGAAATGTGACATCCCATGTTTGTTGGAAGTTTTTAAAATACTCTGATTTTCGTTTATATTTACCGGGTAGATTTGGGGTGTTACAGCTGTTGTGCGGGTCAACGGTAAGTTGAGGTTTCCCAAATGATGGACGAGCGCTCCGACGTCTATCATGGGATTTGATTATGAGAAGCTGAACGCGTATGACCAAGGCGTCGTCTGCTTTTTGGACAAGATGCTGCCTATGAACATCCGGTAGCTGTTGAATAGGGAGGGGGATGTGAATAACTTCGACGCTTACTTACGTGAGTTGACTTTGTTTATTTATGCGTATATTATACTTTCCTATTTTCTTGTCCTTGTAACCTTTTTGTTTCCATTTTTGTAGAATCCATAGCTCCCATGACTGTGGCGAAGAGGAAGAAATATCTCGAGGAAATGAAGGCAAAGAAGGCTGCTGATGGGTTGGCAGCCAGCGATCCTACTGGACTCATCACCCGCAAGCCTAAGAGGAAGGCTGATAATCCACCTGAGACTCAGACTGAGTCCGTTGCGGTGGTCACGCAGAATAAAGCGTCTCCCGGAAAAGATGATAAAGGGAAAGTCGTAGCTGAGAAAAAGAGTAAGAAAACGCCTTCCCCTTCTTCGACTGGTGTCGGCAGGACCAGTGGGACTGTGCAATCCTTGTGGGATAAGGATTTCAACTATGGCGCCTATGTCAAAGAGAGGTTGGTCTTTAATCCAGAAGATGTGGAGGCTGGTAATCAAGGTGTTGTTCCCTTCATGACGAGAGATGTGGGCGTCCATTGCTTGCGGTCTATAATGATCCTGGACGCGATAGATCGGAAGCACGAAGAGCAGGTGCAGAATGAAGAAGCGCTCCAGGCCACAGTGAGGGCACTGGAAAAAGAGTTGAATGAGGCCAAGGAAGCCTGGGAGAAAGAGGTGAAGGAGGCCAAAAGGGCGATGAAACTAGAGTGCGACGAGCGCATCTCTGATCTGAAAATCGGCCACGCCGCGGATCTGGCTGGGAAGGAAGGGGTTATTGTGAAGCTTCAAAATGATGTCGCGGCTGGAGCGGAAAGGGAAAATCAGCTCAAGGCTGAGGTTTCTGAGGCAAAGGGCGAGTTGGCCCTGACCTTTGATGCTGGCTTTAAACGGGCTAAAGCTCAAGTCGCTCTTTTGCACCCTGGCGTTGATCTTTCCGCCCTTGATTCTTTTAAGGTTATTGTAGATGGCGTCCTAACGGACGAACCATAATCTCACTTGTTGTAATTTTTAATTTTGTTTTGAACTCAGTACTCTCTCCAAATTTGTAATGATGCATTGTTTTCTTTAAGTTGTTCATATGTTCTTCTTAGCTTCGAATTTCTTCTTCTTAGAGAGTGCCTCCTGGGCGATGATTATTACTTATGCTTATTTCGCAACCTTGTTAAAAATTGTCGAATGGTTTTATTCTCAATGTTATTATTTCTTCCGTGGATCATCCTATTTTCGCGACGTCTTGGAGCTCTCATTGGGGTTAAAGAGTTAGGTGGAGATCTCATTTTCAGCTCACGACGTCTTAGAGCCCTCATTGGGGTTAAGGAATTAGGTGGCGATCTCATTTTCGGCTCACGGCGTCTTAGAGCCCTCATTGGGGTTAAGGAATTAGGTGGCGATCTCATTTAAGCTCACGACGTCTTAGAGCCCTCGTTGGGGTTAAGGAATTAGGTGGCAATCTCATTTAAGCTCACGACGTCTTAGAGCCCTCGTTGGGGTTAAGGAATTAGGTGGCAACCCTCGTTGGGGTTAAGGAATCAAATGGCGATCTCATTTAAGCTCACGACGTCTTAGAGCCCTCGTTGGGGTTAAGGAATTAGGTGGCAACCCTCGTTGGGGTTAAGGAATCAGATGGAGATCTCTTTTTCGTTCTTGGCGTTTTTGATCTGTTACAGGCGATGTAAGTAATATAAAATAGGTGATATAGATATATTTCAATAAGAAAGCAGGGTGCCTCATTAAAAAACCCCACTACTGCGGGGGAAAAGAATACTCCGTGCTCCTTTTCATTTAGACAATACATAAATACATAAAATAAAAGACAAGGCAACCATTAAAATGACTTCACGGACTTTCTAGCTCGCCTTTGAATTGTCATGGTGAGCATCTCTCTGTTTGGTAGCGGAATCATGGACGTGGCTAGGTTTGTGAAATCTCAGAATCATGTTCGTTCCATTTAGTAGGTCTGTCTTGCTAGCTTTCTTTGTGAAATTTCCGGTGCGCTAGGCTGGCGTGCTGACCGGTTTAACTTCTGGACACAGAGCGAGGCGACGACACACTTCGGCGGGATAAACGCTAAGCATATATGTCGGCTGACGAGCGAGGAGGTTTAGGTTCTTCTTCTGGAGCTCTGTTATGCTCAGCTCTTCATCCATCAAACTCTCTTTTAGACCTTCATTGTTGACCGGCTTAACTTCTGGACACAGAGCGAGGCGAAGACACACTTCGGCGGGATAGACGCTGAGCATATTTGTCGGCTGACGAGCGAGGAGGTTTAGGTTCTTCTTCAGGAGCTCTGTTATGCTCAGCTCTTCATCCATCAAGCTCTCTTTTAGACCTCCATTGCTGACCGGCTTAACTTCTGGACACAGAGCGTGGCGACTACACACTTTGGCGGGATAGACGCTAAGCATATATGTTGGCTGACGAGCGAGGAGGTTTAGGTTCTTCTTCAGGAGCTCTATTATGCTCAGCTCTTCATCCATCAAACTCTCTTTTAGTCCTTCAGTGGGTTTTGTGCGCTCTTGCTGAAATTCTTCTCTTGGACCTATGTTGACGACGTTCACCTGGTGTGCTTTTGTGTTGCCAGGTCCCTTCTTTTCCTTCTGTAGCTTCAAGCTGTTGTGGTAACATTCTCGGGCAATTTTCTGGTCTGCTCTGATAGTGCCGACCTGTCCATTGTCCAGTGGGTACTTCATGACGAGGAACTTAGTGGATAGGTAGGCGTCAAGAAGGTTGAAAGTCGGGTGGCCTATTATGATGTTGTAAGAACAAGGCGAGTTGACCACTAAATATTTAATCCTGATGGTTTTGGTGTCGTTGCCTGTATCGAAGGTTGTTTTCAAAGTAATGTATCCACGAACGTGCACCTGTTCTCCTGTGAAGCCAGCCAGGATCCCTTTGAAGGGCTGCAACTGGTCCTCATCAAGTCACATTCTTTCAAAGCAGAGTAATAAAGGATATCAGCAGAGCTACCAAGATTAATCAGCACTCGTTTGATGTCCCAATTGAAGATTTGTACAGTGATGACCATAGGATCGTCGTCATGGGGAATTACCCCTTCGCGATCTTTGCCTGAGAAGGTGATATTTGTTTGGTGCTCTGGCCTTGACGGGGTGTGGTCTTCAATAAGCATCACCTGTCTCACATATCTCTTTCGGGAAGCGCTGGATTCACTGCCTCCTGCGAACCCGCCGGATATAGTGTTCAGAGTGTGGCGCTCGCCATCCTTTGTCGCATCTTTCTCCTTTGGGGGGTCTTCGGGGGGGCGTTCTTTCTCCCTCTGCTATCTTTGACGTATCCTCTCAATCTGCCATTCTGAATCAACTTTTCAATCTCTCTTTTCAGATGGATGCAGTCATATGTGGTGTGTCCTTTTATCTGGTGGTACTTACACCAGGCATCCTTATCATTTCCCATTATGTTTCCTCTCGGTGGCGGGGGGTCGAGGATGAGTCTGGAGTGGTAGACATCCCTCCAGATCTATGCAAAACGAGTTTTGAGCGTTGTGAAGGATTATGGTAGGGGTGTGCGCCTGTCCGGGATATTGCGCTTGTAAGGCGTTCTGTCTCTATAGGCGGGAGGATAGTAACTTCGGCGATGGTCATAGTTGCTGGGGGCGCTCTCTCTAGAATCTCTGGCTTTCTTCTCGGTGTTGCTTTCTTGTCCCTTGATGTAGCATTCCGCTCTGGACATAATCTCCTCCATGGAATCAGCCGGTTTCTGTGCCAGTGATTCGTTGAATTGGCCAGTGCGGAGGCCGTTCTGAAAGGCTCCCACGGACAACTCATGGTTTGGTTTAATGACCTTGATGGTGGCGTCTTTGTACCGTGTGAGATATTCACGGAGGGACTCGTTCGATCCTTGACGGACGTTGAAGAGGCTGGTGGGTGATACTTTGCGGTGGAGACTTGCTGAAAACTGGTGCGTCAATTTGCGTGTCATGTCTTGGTAGCTGATGATGGAGAAACAGGATAGGTTCATATACCATCTGAGGGCGGCGTCTTTGAGGGTTCCTGCCAGCAACTTGCACTTGAGAGAGTCGGCGACGCCGATGATGGCCATTTGAGTGTTGAAGGCCGTCACATGTTCCACTGGGTCGCTCTTTCCGCCAAAGGACGAAAGAGAGGGTGGCTTGAAGTGTTGGAACAAAATGTATGAACAACTCTCATTTGGGTTTTGATGATAACAAAGTGTTAAAAAGAAAATAGGTATTGCTAATGCTTGATTCTAAGTGTGCAGAACCATGTACTTAAAGTTTGGTATCTAACATTGGTTATGAAAGAACAAACTAAGAGCAAGAAGGATAGCAAGAAGCCTGTGTTTCAAGTATGAAGCAAAACTATGTCTAAAGCAGCTGCCGAAGGCAGAGTCTGAAGACTGCATCTGAAAAAGTGCGTCTAAATACTGAGTCTGAAGGTCAACGAAAGTCAACGTCTGAAGGCTGAGTCTGAAGGTCAACAAAAGTCAGCGTCTGAACAGTGCGTCTGAAGGCAGCGATTGATGAACAGTGCGTCTGAAGCCTGCTTCTGAAGGAGTGCTTCTGATGAGCAGTGTCTGATGCCAGCTTCTGAAGCCAGTCCTGAAGAGAAGCTTCTGAGATTCAGCAGTCAACGTTTGCAACTGTCAAAGTACTGTTGTGTCAGAACAGCTCTTTGCAAGCCTTGTCTCTTTGGAAGAAACACGCAGCCAGGTTTTAAGGAAACATTCAAAATGGCATGCTCTGTTTTCTGTGCGCATACATTGTCAGAACAGAAGGAATTTTTGCTGGCTAAAGCTTCATTTGCAACGGCTCTTTTTGATGACATGGCTCTTCTACAACAGCTCTTAAATTCTTCTATAAAGGATTGAAGATTTGAAGAAGAAAGCTAAGACTCTGTACAGAAATACAAGACTGCAAAAACCAGAAAGCAATACTCTGTTTTACGTGTCTGTCATCAAACAACTTAGGAATTCTTACAAACTTGTTTATCTTAGAATTCCTTAAGTGTAGAGTCTTAATCTGAATTGTATTTTGTGAACACCACTGATAGTATATAAAGTGTTCAACTCAAACTGTTTTCTGTGTAAAATCTGTTTGAATCCAAGTCTCTAGCCTGCGTGCTTGAGCAACCAGAAGTCTCTTACTAAGTGTTTGAGCAATTAGAAGTCTGTTAGCTTTGTGCTTTGAGCAGGGAAGTCTCTTAACTTTGTGTTTTGAGCATAGAAGTCTCTTAACTTTGTGTCGTGAGCATAGAAGACTCTTAACTTTGTGTTTTGAGCATAGAAGTCTCTTGCTAGGTGCTTGAGAATTGGAAGTCTCTTAGCTGTGTGCTTTGAGCAATTGTAATCAGTTGATTATAGTTCAAATCCCTTGTAAGTGACAGGGGGACTAGACTACTTCCGGTTTGTGGAAGGAACTAGTATAAAAACTATTGTGTCTTTCTTTCCCTCTCTCATTTACTTTATAACCCCTGCGAAACAAACTCTGAAAATAGGTTCAAAACTGATCTATATCAGAATCTGAACTTAATATAAGTTTTGAGAAAGAAAAGAATTTACCCACACAATTCAACCCCCCCTTCTTGTGTGTTTTTCTCACCTTCAGTTGGTATCAGAGCCTGGTTCTGATATTCAATCACTTAACAGTGAGTCAGTATTGATCCTGAGAAAAACATGTCTTCTGGTGGTTCTGGTGAATCTACATCCAGAAGTGGTGGTGGTGGCTATGGTACAGATAACAAGCAATCTCACTCACACAATAAACCTCCTATGTTTACTGGTGATGTTGAGAAATTCTCATGGTGGAAAAGCAAGATGTACAGCCACATCATTGGAATTGATGATTCCTTATGAGATATCATAGAAGATGGAATATCTATTCCAGTTGATGAAGAAGGAGTGGCTATTAACAAAAGAGGTTTGTCTGATGCTGAAAGGAAGATCTACAGGAAGCATCACAATGTTAGAGGAATCATTGTGGACTCTTTACCCCACAATGAGTATCTCAAGATGAGTGACAAATCAACAGCAAAAGCCATCTTCACCTCTCTATGCTCTAACTATGAAGGAAATAAAAAGGTTAGAGAAGCAAAGGCAAACCTTCTGGTTCAGCAGTATGAGCTGTTCAGAATGCAGGAGGATGAAAATATTGAGACTATGTTCTCAAGATTTCAGACTCTAGTTTCTGGACTTCAGATTCTGAAGAAAAGCTATACTACTGTTGATCATGTGAACAAGATTCTAAGAAGTCTGCCATCTAAATGGAGACCCAAAGTGACTGCTATTGAGGAAGCTAAAGATCTAAATACTCTAAGTATTGAAGATCTTATAAGCTCTCTCAAAGTGCATGAACTGGGACTCAATGAAGATAAATCTGTTAGACAGTCTGAGTCTATAGCACTGAAATCTAAAGGATAGTCATTAAAAGCTCTAAAAGCTTCAGAATCTGATGAAGAATCTCCTGAGGGAAATTCTGAAGAAGATTCAGAAGCTGAGGAGCTGGAAATGATTTCTAAAAGAATTCAGTACTTGATGAAGAGACAAAATAAATCTTCTAATAGAAGCAGCAACTTCAAAGGATCTGGTTCCAAGAAGGAAGAACAAAAAGGTTGCTACAAATCCAGAAAGAACAACTCAAAGTCAGGCAACTTCAAAGACAAATTCAGGAAAAGTCTTATGGCTACTTGGAGTAATCTTGACCAAGAATCAAATTCTGAAAATGAAGATGAAGATGAAGAAGAAGCTATCATGGCTTTGATAGCAACAGTATCATCTGATGAGGAATCTGGATCAGAATCTGACAAGGAAAATGAAGAAGAAGCCAATTTGGATTTGGTTGCAAATGTATATTCTGATACAGAATCAGATTCAGACTCAGATGAAGAAGATGAGGTATATTCTGAACTCTCTCATTCTGATCTTGTTGAAACAGTTAAAGATCTTATGAACCACCTCAGAAGCAAGTTAAATCATTTTAAATCTTTGAAAAAGAAAAATAACTTGCTGGCTGATGAGAATCTTCAACTTCAGAATCACATCAATGAGATTGATGAAGAAGTTAAAGAACTCAGAGAAATGGTTCATAAGAAACCTGATGAAGTTCCTAGTGAAAATGAAATTGCTCTTCAGGATTTTATTTTGACTGGAATCAACAGAAGCAAAGTTGCTTCTATGATTTATAATATCAACAGAAACAAAGGAGAAGGAATTGGTTTCAAAAATGATTCATTTAATTTTTCAAATGAAACAAACCTTCCATCCTGTTCTGAAGATAGTATAAAAGGCACTAAGGTATGCTTTGTACCTGCATCTGGCAATTCTGAGAAACAGAATTTAGCAGAAACTGAGACTGCTAAGTCTGAAGTTCTAAACTGCTCAAATCTAAAACTTCTGAACCTAAGGGAAAGATGAAGACATAATCTAAAACTCTGCCAAAGTCTAAACCAAAAGGTTCTAAGTCTAAGACTTTGAGGAAAACAGACTTTCAATCTGAAAAGGTTCAAAGTCTGAAGAGTTCAGAACCTAAGACAAGCAAGTCTCAGAATCTGGAAAATTCAGACTCAAATTTTCAAAAGGCTGTGTTTAATAAACCAGTTTATACAAAACCTTTTCAAAACCAGAATGTCAGGCAAAGCAAACAAAAGAAAGCCAATCTGTCATCTGTTTTTTATTGTATTAAGAAAGGTCAAACTGAAGTTTGCCTTGTGTCAGGAGCTAGCAAAACTGGAGTTCTTAACAGAACAGAACCTATGATTTCTGAATCCAAGATTCTGAACAAATCAGAATCAAAGACTCTTAAGTCCAAAGTTCTGAAGAAATTAGAACCAAAGTGTTCAATGGTTCAGACTCTAAACAACTCAGAACCAAAGACCTTAAAGTCTCAGGTTCTGAAGAAATTTGGGTCAAGACCATTGAGGACTCAGGTTCTGAAGAATTCAGTTTCTAAAACTAAGACTTATTCAAGATTAAAGGATCCATATCCAAAGTATCTGAACAAGTCTGAATGTTATAACTCCAGACATAAGGTGCAACAAAAGACTAAACCTTTCAAGACTAACCCTAGAGGACCCATTTGGGTACCCAAGTCAGAAATCATTTCTGTTGCAGATATGATTAAATGCCAAAGAAAAAGTGAAGTCCTGGTGCCTGGACAGTGGCTGCTGGCACTGCATGACAGAAGGAAAGTCTATGTTCCAAACCCTAACCATGAAAGAGGGAAGAACTGTGGGATCTGGAGGAAACCACAAAGACTAGATCACTGGTACTGAGATTCAGCTCTCAGAGGACACTTCAGAACCTCATTTCTAAGTCTGAAGATAGTCCAAAAGCTGAAAAGCTTCTCAGAATCTGGCACTTCTCCTGAAGCCAATCAAAGAACATTGTTTGAACAAATATGGGAGGTCAGAAACAAACTGAAAGAACAGGAGAGGTAGATCAGAAGCTCTAATAGAGGTATGTTTTGTTCTCAGTTTTTCTTAATAGATTCTACATTAGTTGGAAAACTATCAGATTCATGAAAACAACATAACCTTCTTTGTGATAATACTGCTGTAATTTGTTTCTCTAAAAATTCCAATTCTACATTCAAGAGCCAAGCATTTTTGAACTTAAACATCATTTTATTAAGAGATTTTGTTCAGAAGATAGATTTAAATTTATTAAAAAGAATCTGAACAATGCATTTCATCTCTTGGAAAAATTTGCTTGATTCTGAATAAGAAACTGAGAATCTGAAGTCTAACAGAAGCTAAGACTTAACAGACACTCACTTTGAGAATCTGCAGAAAGTTCAACTTCTGAAGACATCAGAGTCTGAGTTTCAGAATCAGAATTTTTGACTTCTGTTTAACTCATTATAAGTGGACATTTTTCACATGACCCACTAATGAGAGTGAATCTGAACAGTTGTTCAACACTTGGTTAGAATCTGATAAGTAATAATAGCTGGGCTATGATGAATTAAGCCTTGAAAACTGTACTTTGCAACCTCCTAAAGTCATCAATGTGCAGTGTGTTTAAATGTTTTTCTGTTTCTGAAAAGTTTTAATCAAACACACTCAAAACACAGTTTTCAGTTCTCATCCTGTATGTTCAGTTTTCAGACCCAGTTTTAAACTCTCATTTTTGTCTGAAATAGTTCAGCAGTACTGAACAAAATGTTCTGAACAATTGTTTCTGTAAACAGTTTAGCAGTTCTGAACAAAATGTTTTGAAAAATTGTTCCTGAAACAGTTCAGTGATACTAGACAGATTGTGTCTGAACAGAATGCTCTGAACAATCTTTTATGTTTCTGAACATCATTCTCTTTTTTCAATGCAATGTTTTATACTTCATGTATGATCAAGCTTGCTCTGATACTTATCTTTGCTGCTTGATTACCTATATGATTGCATGATTATCTCACTTCTGAACTCTCTCTCTGTTTTAAAACTCTTAAATTTTCATTTTGTTGATGACAAAAGGCGGAGAAAGTGTACAAGTATTCCAGGCTCTGAGCCAGTCAGAATATAAGTTAATTCGTGTCAGTTAATTAACTTATGAGAACTGTTTTTAATCTCTTAGCCTCTGAATTTAATTTCTGTGAGATAAATTACTCTTTGTTGAGTTAAAATGAATTTAAATAACTTGGATAAGACTCAGGGAGCTTACAAACCTCATCCTGTGGATTATCAGACTTAGGGGGAGCTTACAAACCTCATACCCTGAAGTCAGCTTGTTATTTATAATTCTGAGTGATAATTTCACCTTATTGTTTTAAGTTAAATTTAATTAACTTGGATAAGAATCAAGGGGAGCTTGCAAACCTCACCTTGTGGATTATCAGACTTAGGGGGAGCTTGCAAACCTCATCCTGAAGTCAACTTGTTAATTAAAGTTAACAACAATTCTGAAACTGTCACCTTTTTGATCTAAACTGAATTTAATTAACCTGGATCAGACTCAGGGGGAGCTTGCAAACCTCACACCCTGCAGTCAACTTGTTAATTAAATTAACAACAATTTTCTATTAATACTTGTGTTTGTCATCATCAAAAAGGGGGAGATTGTTGGAACAAAATGTATGAACAACTCTCTTTTGGGTTTTGATGATAACAAAGTGTTAAAAAGAAAATTGGTATTGCTAATGCTTGATTCTAAGTGTGCAGAACCATGTACTTAAAGTTTGGTATCTAACATTGGTTATGAAAGAACAAGCTAAGAGCAAGAAGGATAGCAAGAAGCCTGTGTTGCAAGTATGAAGCAAAACTGTGTCTGAAGCAGCTGCTGAAGGCAGAGTCTGAACACTGCGTCTGAAGAAGTGCGTCTGAACAGTGCGTCTGAAGACTGAGTCTGAAGGTCAACGAAAGTCAACATCTAAAGGCTGAGTCTGAAGGTCAACAAAAGTCAGCGTCTGAACAGTGCATCTGAAGGCAGCGTCTGATGAACAGTGTGTCTGAAGCCTGCTTCTGAAGGAGTGCTTCTGATGAACAGTGTCTGATGCCAACTTCTAAAGCCAGTCCTGAAGAGAAGCTTCTGAGATTCAGCAGTCAACGTTTGCAACTGTCAAAGTACTGTTGTGTCAGAACAGCTCTTTGCAAGCCTTGTCTCTTTGGAAGAAACACGCAGCCAGGTTTTAAGGAAACATTCAAAATGGCATGCTCTATTTTCTGTGCGCATACACTGTCAGAACAGAAGGAATTTTTGCTGGCTAAAGCTTCATTTGCAACAACTCTTTTTGATGACATGGCTCTTCTACAACAGCTCTTTAATTCTTCTATAAAGGATTGAAGATTTGAAGAAGAAAGCTAAGACTCTGTACAGAAATACAAGACTGCAAAAACCAGAAAGCAATACTCTGTTTTACGTGTCTGTCATCAAACAACTTAGGAATTCTTACAAACTTGTTTATCTTAGAATTCCTTAAGTGTAGAGTCTTAATCTGAATTGTATTTTGTGAACACCACTGATAGTATATCAAGTGTTCAAGTCAAACTATTTTCTGTGTAAAATCTGTTTGAATCCAAGTCTCTAGCCTGTGTGCTTGAGCAACCAGAAGTCTCTTACTAAGTGTTTGAGCAATTAGAAGTCTCTTAGCTTTGTGCTTTGAGCAGGGAAGTCTCTTAACTTTGTGTTTTGAGCATAGAAGTCTCTTAACTTTGTGTTGTGAGCATAGAAGTCTCTTAACTTTGTGTTTTGAGCATAGAAGTCTCTTGCTAGGTGCTTGAGCATTGGAAGTCTCTTAGCTGTGTGCTTTGAGCAATTGTAATTAGTTGATTATAGTTCAAATCCCTTGTAAGTGACAGGGGGACTAGACTACTTCTTGTTTTTGGAAGGAACTAGTATAAAAACTGTTGTGTCTTTCTTTCCCTCTCTCATTTACTTTATAACCGCTGCGAAACAAATTCTGAAAATAGGTTCAGAACTGATCTATATCAGAATCTGAACTTAATATAAGTTTTGAGAAAGAAAAGAATTTACCTACACAATTCAACCCCCCTTTCTTGTGTGTTTTTCTCACCTTCTTAAAGTTTTCTCGAACTGGCGCATTCCAAACTTCGGCGGAAAGTGGTTGCGGATCCGGATCTACTAATTCGTCTTGTTGGGATTTGTTTCCTTCAGCATGCTGTTACTGCTGGATTGCCTCCATTGTTGCTTGCAAAGCTTCGTTGTGGTCGCGAAGCTTCTGGATCTTTTGTTGTAGAGCTTCTAAGGCCGCCGGGTCCGCCATTGGTGGTGGCGATGACGGTTGTTTGAGTCAATATGAGAAGGCTGAGATTGGTGGTTGGAGATTTGCGACTGAGCTTGCGAATCTCAGGGGTTAGATCGGTTTCTCGAACGGATACGGGTTGAACGTTTGATTTGTGAGGGTTTATGAATCACGGCGGATTCGGAGAGTTTAGGGTTGCTCTGAAAGATACGGCGGATTCACGGCGTTCTGGTGGCGTTTGGAAGCCGTGGATCAACTATTTTTGTTTCAGAGATGGTGGCTAGGTCAGTTTTACCGTAGCCCTACGGTGGGCGCCAACTGTACTGGCTGTGAGTACAATCTTGGAAAACTAGGGTTTTCAAGGTCTGTTTAGGTCATGCCTTAGGAATGATCTCAAGGTTACTATTTGTAGCCCCAATTTGGGCCTACCCGGTCATGGTTTTGGGCCCAAATCATAAAGGGCCAAAACCATGACTAGGGCGCCCTCACAGGCTGCTGAGGGGGCCCCTAGAGGGTGTTCTTTAGGAGAGTTCCCTAAGGTTATAAATGATTGTCAGGTGGGCCTTGTGCCCTTTTGGAGGGCGCCCAACCTTACTCTAAGGGTTCAAACCCTGTTTGTAGGGCTCTAGGCCTAAATGGTAAGATCTATGGTCCAATATGTTTGTGTGGCTTTTAGCTCATAAGTCAAATTATAATAGTCCTGATGTTGGTGTGGATGATGTTACGAAGATGTTGTCAGTCGCGACTCAGTTTAAAGATAATATGCCAGCTAGTTATTATGATGCTCAAAGGTTGGTGATTAAGTTGGGATTAGAAGTTAAAAAGATGGATTGATGCAGAAATGGATGCATGATGTTTTATGACAATGAGTTTGGGATAAATGATGATGCATTGGAGGAATGTAAATTTTGTCAAAGCCCATAGTATGGTCTTCGCAGTAAAGCAATTAATCGTAAGCAGAAACGAGTTGCAATTAAGTTAATGTTTTACTTGCCAATAATACCAAGATTACAAAGAATGTTTCCATCGATGAAAACTGCTAGTCAAATGACATGGCATCATTCAAATGGAATTCCCAGAGTGATGCGACATTCTTCTGATGGTGATGCGTGGAAACACTTTGATCGAGTATATCCTGATTTCATAGCAGATCCACGAAATGTAAAACTTGGATTATGCTCTGACAGTTTCACTTCATATATCCAAGCTTTAGCAAAACACTATTCTTGTTGGCAAGTCGTTGTAACCCCGTACAATCTCCCTCCTGAGATGTACATGACAAAACTCTACATGTTTTTGAATTGTCTTGTACCATGATCAGATAACCATAAAGTATGCATAGATGTGTTTCTACAACCTTTAATTGATGATTTGAAGAGGTTGTGGATTGGAGAATAGATATACGATATTTCAAGAAAACAAAATTTTGGAATGAGAGCAGCTTTGATGTGGACCATTAATGACTTTCCCGCGTATGGCATGTTGTCTGGTTGGAGTACTCATGGTCGATTTGCATGTCCACATTGTATGGAACATACAAAGGCATATACTTTGAAAAGATTACATCAGAAGAAGTGTGGACAAGAGTTTGTGATTATCCAAAAGTCACTAATTTTAGCCAAACTGTCCCAATACTAGGATACAGAGTTGACCACAACTGGACTAAAAAGAGTATATTTTGAGAACTCTCTTATCGGAAAGATAACTTTCTCAGATATAATCTTGATGTAATGCACAATGAGAAGAATTTTTTGACAATATATTTAACACAGTGATGAATGCCAAAGGCAAAACAAAAGACAATTAGAAGGCAAGAAAAGACTTAGAATTGTATTGTAAAAGAAGGGACTTGGAGTTAAAACCTCAACTGAATGGGAAGTTGTTGAAACCCAAGGCCATCTATAGCCTAACTGCCCAAGAAGCAAAATTATTGTGTCAATGGTTGAAAGATTTGAGAATGCCCGACTAATATTCTTCTAACTTAGCCAGGTGTGTCGATGTCAACATTGGAAGATTACATGGGATGAAAAGTCATTACTGTCGCATTTTCATGGAGAACTTGATCCCCATTGCATTTAGCTCACTTCCCAACCATGTGTTAAATCCACTTATTGAGATTAGTCAAAGTTTTTTAAAAAAATTGTGTGCTTCAAAATTGAGAGTAGATAAACTTGAAAAATTGGACAAGATTATTCCAATCATAATTTGTCAGTTGGAGCAAATTTTTCCCCCAGGTTTCTTTGACTTTATGGAACATCTTCTTGTGCATCTGGCATATGAAACTATACTTGGCAGACCTGTTCAATATAGGAGGATGTACCCTTTTTAAAGATTCATGGGTGACTCAAAACGAGCAGTTAAAAATTGGGCCAGAGTGGAAGAATCGATTGTTGTTGTTTACCTTTCCAAGGAAACCACACACTTTATCAGTCATTATTTCATCGACCGTCTACTTACTCCATCAAGAAATGAAGTTGATGTTGAAAGTGAAAGGGATATGTCGACCTTATCAGTTTTCAATCTTGCTGGTCGACACTCGAGTAAGGTAAGTGAATATTTTCTAGCTTGGTTTAATTGTTCATGTGTTGATTAATTGTGCGGAATTTAAGCCATACCTTGAGTAAGTAAATCAAACTTAATCTTTTTTACTAGCCCCCTTACTAATAAGTTTAAACTCATCTAACAACTTTGAATTGAATTTCGGAATAGGGAATTTAAGACTTTTTACGAGGACTTTGGTGAAGATTCGTTAGTTGGTTCTGTACATGAATATTTTCCAGCTTGGTTTAAACAACAAGTGTACAATACCGAGCCAACTGAAGAAGTCATTCATTTAAGGAGTTTATCTCAAGGTCCTTTACAATATGCCAAGGAATATCACACCTACTTCGTGAATGGATATAAATTTCATACTCAATCTTGGACGAAAGGCAAAAAGACTATTAATAGTGGTGTTTATGTAAAAGGAGTTACATAAGGAGGTGAAGATGACTTCTATGGCGTTATCAAACACATTTATGAGTTGTCATACAATGATAATATAAGATGGTGGTGTTTTATTGTGACTGGTTTGATCTGTCTCTAGATGGACAAGAATTAATAAATTATGCAACACTATTGACATTCGAGTCGACAAAAAATATAAAGAGTATGATTCGTTTATCATGGCACACAGTGTTGGGCAAGTGTACAATTGTTCCTTATCCCCCAACTCAACCACGCAAACGAGGGTGATCTGTTGCAATCAAAACAAAACCGAGGGGTCGCATCGAGACTGAAGAACCAAATGAAGAAGTTGCTTACCAAAGTGATTAAATTACACATGTTAATGAGATTATTGAAGTTGAGCAATTTACGAGTTGGCATGACCCCCAAGTTAAAGGGGACCAGGTTGATCCTTCTATTTTGTTGACGCCTAATGAAGTTGAAGATGATAATGAAAATGATGTTGGTTCTGAAGGGGAGCAGCAGGTTGATGATGATGATGATGATGATGATGATGATGTCAATGAGTATGACTATGTGTTAATCAAAACAACACTTGAAGACAATTATTATACACACTTATAATGTTTGAATTTGAATTTATTGTACATGATGACACTATGTCTTATCATCTTGCTAGTAGTCTTTTTGTTCATTTTATTGGAGTTCAGATGAGTCCACAGGTGCCATAAGCTACAAAATGACAGAAAAATAGTTTGCTAAGGAAGAGAAAAATTGGGCCATGATTTTGAGCCATTTTTTAGACTTTGTGTTCGTGAAAAATCGGGCCACGATTTGAGGAGCGTCTGGAGCAAATTTAATGTAAAAATGAAATCGGGCCACGATTTTACGTTACAGGATCTGATTCTATAAAAGCCAGACTTGTTTCTGAGGAAAGGGTTGGAAATTTTGGAGAAAGAAACAGACTTTTGAGAGCTGAAGATCTGAAGACAAGGTGGGAGACCATCAAATTTCATAGCCAGTTATCAAATACATGTAATGAATCCTACTTTTGTATTAGTTACTTGTGCTTTAGCCATGAGTAGTGATGACATCCTGTCATTATGTAATTTTTTAGAGTCTTTGTTAGTGTAAGCATCATTTTTATAGCAGTTTGAGACAGCTTGGGGTGCAAAAAGCAAGAAAACATCAAGAACTTGAACTAATTGCATCGTGACACGATTTGGGCATCGTGTCACGATTTTCTAACCAGATTGCAAGTGGAATTCTGTCTATTAAATCGTGTCACGATTGCACAATCGTGTCACGGTTGGGAAACTGATTTGCGTGAACCTTGGGGACTTTAATGAAGAATCGTGTCACGATGCCTTAAATCGTGTCACGATTGTGGGCACAGGTTGCCTATTTTAGCTGATTTGTTTTCAAAAACAAGGGTTCAGAATTTTTGGAGAATTGAAGCACGATTTTGAGAGCAAATAACTGAAGAGGTGGCCATCCCATCCAACTAACAGTCAGTTTATGTATGTTTCCATGCTTCTATTGATTGAGTTATTTGTAATTTACATTATGAGTAGCTAAATCTCGTAGAGATTAAGTCTGAGATGAATCTGATGTAATATGTTTGAATACATATGGATGTGAAACTCTATTGCTTATGAATCTCAATTGCTCGTAATGCTTTTTATATATTGATAATATATAACATGAATCCGTGAGAATGAACTGACCCTAGCTTTCGACTTAGACCTAATTGAATTGTTCAAATAAACAGGGTTAGTCTAGGAATAGATAATCATTTATTTGTGATAATAGGTTAACATGTTTTAAACCTTCAAGGAATATTAGATCACCTAAGGAATTAGGGGCTGTAATCCAAGAAGAGGGTTCTAACTCAAGGGATTGATTAGAACTATTTTTGTTAACCATTGTAAAACTAGAGGATCATTCATAGAGATAGGTGCAGTTTACCAAACAGAATTAATCAGAGGATTCGAAAGACTCGATCTCATCTCTCCTTATATATTCTAAACAACTTTTATCAACTTATTTACTTTTTATGCACTCAAACCAACTGCCTAGGGCAACCATAATCTTTATACATCCTACTTATCAACAATATTGCTAACTTGAAATTAACGCAGTCCTCGTGGATACGAACTTATATTTTATTACTTCGATAGTTTTAGTACACTTGCTAAAAGTCTATCAAGTTTTTGGCGCCGTTGCCGGGGACTGTTGAATCATTTCAACAAGGCAATATTGTATAATTTAGGATTTCTGTAATTTAAATTCTGTCAAAAAATTTTACTGAATCAATTTTATTAATCTGTATTGTGCAGTGCTACTAAGGTATTCGTTTGCTGTTTATGCGAGGTAGAGTGCAACCCGAAGATTTGTTGCACGATCCTGAGATCGAGAAGACAGCCAGAGCAAATCGAAGAGCTGTATGGTTAGCTCGATCAGCTGATCCTAGCACCAGAACATAATACATTAACCCCACACCGCTTGAAACTGAACCAATTATCATGGGAGATCACGAAGGGAACCCACCACCGGCCAGGCCTATGATAGGTGACTATGGGTTAGCTACTAACCGTGGCCAGCTTACCCATGTTTTTTAACCAGCTAACCCTGTGGCCTTTGATATTAAAACATATGTACAACAGGGTCTGAAAGAAAACCAATATGAGGGGAGAGATGCTCAAAGCCCTCATGAACACTTGAGTAGGTTCTACGAAACGTGTCAATTTTGTGTCCCACCAGCCCATATCACCGAGAGTCAAAAGAAACTTAGGTTGTTTGCCTTTACTTTAACCGGGAGAGCTAAAGACTGGTTATTGTCAATTCCTAGTGGAATTATCCAAACATGGGACGAGCTTGAACTCAAATTCCTTGAGAGATTTTTCCCTATGTCTAGGTATTGGGAGAAAAGACATGAGATCACCAATTTTAAACAAGGGGAAAATGAGTCTTTGTATGATGCTTGGGAAAGGTTTAAGTTGTTACTTAAGAGGTGTCCAACACATGATTTGAGTAAGAAAACCCAGATACAAGTTTTCACCGAGGGGTTGAGACCAAACCATAGAATGCTTCTCGATGCTTCAGCTGGAGGAAGTATGAGGGTAAAAACCAACCATGAAGTCCACAATCTCATTGAAAATATGGCCCAAAATGAGTACTGAGCTGAAACCGAAAGGAGTAGAAAAGGAGTCTTTGGGGTGAATGAGAATAGTGCCTTCCTAGCCAACCAAATGTTGATGACCAAGC
Source organism: Medicago ruthenica (assembly GCA_018208015.1). NCBI lineage: Eukaryota > Viridiplantae > Streptophyta > Magnoliopsida > Fabales > Fabaceae > Medicago > Medicago ruthenica. Next base: position 81,495,536 of record CM031372.1, on the reverse strand, counting down.
AGATGGAAGCCCTTACTAAACAGGTTCATGCACTCACCATGAGTCAATTACAAGCTCAACAAGCCCAAGTTCAGCAAGTGAAGCAAGCACCGGCTGCGCCTAAGTGTGATTTCTGTGGTGAAGGACATACTAACGGTGAATGTGTACCTGAAGGAGCAAGTGAGGATGTTAACTACATGGGGAACTACCAGAAGGGAAATCCTTTCTCAAACACATACAACCCGGGGTGGGGACAACACCCTAACCTCAAATACTCATATAATAACACTTTAAACCCTCTCTTAGCCAATCATCCACCACAACAACAGAGGAAGCCATCAGCTTTTGAAGAGGCCATGACCAGTTTTGTCAAGTTTACCCAAACAAATCTACAAGAGATTAAAGCAAATCAGGAAACGGTGTAAAAGAACAATGAAGCCTCTATGAAGAATCTTGAGAATCAGATTGGGTAGTTGGCCAAACAAATGGCTAATCAATCAAATAGAGGATTTTCTGGTAACACGCAAGACAATCCGAAAAATGAAAGATGCAAGGCTGTGGAATTGAGAAGCAAGAAGGTTTTGACACCATTGGCCCCAAAAAGTGGTGGCGGAGAATGAATTAGGAGAAGGTGAAAAGGATGAAAATGGTGAAGTTGAAAATGAAAAGAAGAATAAAAATTCTGACGGAGAAAAAAAATGATGAGGGAGAAAAAAGTGAGAGTTTAATTGATGTGGAGTCTATTTTGAGGAAGACAAAAAAGCAACTCCTGAACGAAGGGAGTAAGAAGCAAGAAGTTCCATCATATGTAAAGTTGTCATACCCTCATTTGTTAAAAAAGAAAGAGAAGCAGGAGGGGTAATTCAAGAAGTTCATGGAACTTTTTACGCAATTGCAAGTCAACATTCCGTTTAGTGAAGCCTTAGATCAGATGCCGGTTTATGCAAAATTCATGAAAGATTTATTAACCGGAAGACGGAGGTCGAGGGATGATGAAAATATAGCTCTGTCCGAAAATTGTAGTGCTATTCTTCAAAGGAAGCTTCCTCCTAAATTGAAAGATCCAGGAGCATTTACCATTCCTTGTACTATTGGGAAGGTGAGTGTAGGGAGAGCTCTTTGTGATTTGGGAGCTAGCATAAATCTAATGCCACTGTCCATGATGAAGAAGTTAGGATGTGGACAACCTAAACCAACAAAAATGACTATTACATTAGCTGATCGGTCAATTTCATATCCTTATGGAGTGCCGGAAGACGTGTTGGTACAAGTCCATGTTTGGTTTTCCTGGCTGATTTTGTGATCCTAGATATGGCTGAAGATGATGAGATACCATTGTTGCTAGGTAGACCTTTTCTAGCAACCGGTCGTGCTCTAATTGATGTGGAGATGGGTGAACTTATGTTGAGGTTCCAAAATGAGCTAGTGGTGTTCAATATCTTTGAAGCAATGAAGCATAGGAACGAGAACCCTCAATGTTACCGTGTGGATGTGGTTGATGAAATGGTTGAAGATGCGTCCAAAGAAGGAAACCCAACATAACCAATGGAGAGAGTAATAGTAAATTCGGTGGAATGTTGTGAGAAAGACGGAGATGATAAACTAGAGGAGTGCGTGAAGCAACTTGAAGCAAGCAAGCAAGAGGAGGATCCTGTAAAAGTTGCAGATTTGTTTAGTGAAAAAATCAAGAGGGGACCTGTTGCAAGTGAAAAGGAAGGGGAAGTTAAAAAAATTCCAGAATTAAAAGAACTCCCCTCTCATTTGAAGTACGTGTTTCTAAGTAAAGATGCTTCCAAACTGGCAATCATCAGTAAGTCCTTAACCCCGTTGGAAGAAGAAAAATTAATGAGGGTATTGAGGGAGAACCAGTGAGCATTGGGCTGGCACATCTCTGATTTGAAGGGCATAAGTCCAGCCTATTGCATGCACAAAATCCATCTAGAGGCTGAATTTAAACCTGTGGTTCAACCACAACGAAGGCTCAACCCTACCATGAAGGATGTAGTTAAGAAGGAGGTACTGAAACTTCTGGATGCAGGCATGATTTACCCCATGTCTGGCAGTACTTGGGTGAGTCCAGTACATGTTGTACCGAAAAAAGGAGGAATGACAGTAGTGGCAAACGCAAAGAATGAGTTAATTCCTACTCGAACTGTTACCGGGTGGAGGATGTGCATAGATTATCGGAGGTTAAATCAAGCAACAAGGAAATACCATTTCCCTTTACCTTTCATGGACCAGATGTTAGAGAGATTGGCCGGGCAGGCTTTCTATTGTTTCTTGGATGGGTATTCGGGGTATAACCAGATTGTTGTAGCTTCGGAAGATCAAGAGAAGACTGCTTTCACTTGTCCGTTTGGGGTGTTTGCTTATAGGAGGATGCCATTTGGGCTGTGTAATGCGTCGGCGACATTTCAAAGGTGTATGCTCTCTATTTTCTCTGATATGATAGAGAAAAACATCGAGGTATTTATGGACGATTTCTCTGTTTTTGGTAAGTCTTTTAATCAATGTTTGTCCCACCTAGATGCTGCCCTTAAAAGGTGTACCGAGACTAACCTCATTTTAAACTGGGAAAAATGCCATTTCATGGTAACTGAAGGTATAGTCTTGGGACACAAAATAAGTGGAAAAGGCATTCAGGTGGACCCCGCTAAAATTGAGGTTATAGAGAAACTTCCCCCTCCTGTTAACATAAAGGGGGTGAGGAGTTTCTTGGGGCATGCTGGTTTTTATCGGCGGTTTATCAAAGATTTTTCAAAAATTGCTAAGCCCCTTTGTAACCTTTTAGTTAAAGAAAATGATTTCAATTTTGACTCTGATTGTTTGGATTCTTTTTCTTTGATTAAAACCAAGTTGGTGACTGCACCCGTAATCATTGCTGCCGATTGGGATCTTCCTTTTGAATTAATGTGTGATGCAAGTGATTACGCGGTTGGAGCAGTTTTAAGCCAACGTAAGGAGAAATTTTTCCATGCAATTTACTATGCAAGCAAAGTACTAAATGAAAATCAAATTAATTACTCCACAACTGAAAAGGAACGGCTTGATGTAGTGTTTGCGTTGGAAAAATTTCGGTCTTACCTAATTGGATCCCAAGTCATTGTTTTTACGGATCACGCAGCTCTAAAGTATTTGTTGACAAAGGGGGACTCAAAACTCATATTATTGAGATGGATCTTGCTGCTACAAGAATTTGATCTTGAAATTAGGGACAAGAAAGGAGTCGAGAATGTGGTAGCAGATCATCTGTCTCGATTAGAAAACAGGGAGGTCACAGCGAGAGAGAAGGAGATTGCAGTAGAATTCCCGGATGAGAAGTTGTTTGTTGTAGAGGAGAGGTCATGGTTTGCTGATATGGCCAACTTTAAGGCTGGGAACTTGGTCCCTGGTCATATGGATTGGCAGCAGAAGAAGAAATTTTTCAAGGAGGCCAAATAATATTTGTGGGACGATCCCTTCTTGTTTAAGGTAAGCATTGACGGTTTGATTAGACGTTGTGTTGTAGGTGAGGAGGCCATACGTATCATGTGCCACTGCCATAGCTCAGCTTATGGGGGCCACCATAGTGGTGACCGAACCGCTGCCAAGATTTTGCAAAGCGGCTTTTGGTGGCCCACACTTTTCAAAGACTGCCAAGAGTTTGTGAAACAATGTGACAAGTGCCAGCGCACAGGTAATATCTCTAAGAAGAATGAGATGCCCCAAAATGGAATCCTTGGAATAGAACCTTTTGATTTTTGGGGCATTGACTTCATGGGACCTTTCCCATCCTCTTACTCTTATCTGCATATTTTAGTTTGTGTTGATTATGTAACCATGTGGGTTGAGGCAATACCTTGTGTTGCTAATGATTCCAACACGGTTGTAAACTTTTTGCGTAAGCACATTTTTACTAGGTTTGGAACCCCTAGAGTTTTGATCAGTGATGGGGGGAAGCACTTTTGCAACAAATATCTTGAAAATGTTTTAAAGAAATATGATGTCAAGCATAAAGTTGCAACCCCTTATCATCCTTAAACTAGTGGGCAAGTTGAAGTGTCTAACCGCCAACTTAAGCAGATTTTAGAGAAAACTGTTGCGTCAAATAGGAAGGACTGGTCTAGGAAGTTAGACGACGCACTGTGGGCTTATAGGACAGCTTTCAAGACCCACATGGGGCTGTCCCCGTATCAATTGGTTTATGGTAAGGCTTGCCACTTGCCAGTGGAGTTGGAACACAAAGCCTATTAGGCTATAAAATCTTTAAACTTTGATCAAACTCTTGCTGGTAAGAAAAGACTCTTGAAACTTAACGAGTTAGAGGAGATGAGGCTGAGAGCGTATGAGAATGCGCTCATTTATAAAGAAAGAACCAAGAGATATCATGACAAACACTTAGTTCCTAGGGAATTTAACGCTGGGCAACTAGTTTTGTTATATAGTTCCAGGTTGAAGCTGTTTCCTGGAAAGTTCAAGTCGAAGTGGTCAGGACCATTTGTTATTAAAAGTGTATCACCACATGAAGCAGTGGAGTTGATCACCCTGGAAGAGGATAGAACATTTAAAGTGAACGGGCAGAGACTTAAGCCCTACCTCGGAGGCGACCTACCAAGAGAAAGGGTAGGACTGGTGCTGGCGAACCTATAAAGGTCATCTGAAGTCAAGCTAATGACGATAAAGAAGTGCTTGGTGGGAGGCAACCCACGATGTTAAATTTCAGGTAGTATTGTTTTTCGTTGTTTTACTTTTTTTCAATTAAAAAAAAAAGAGGTGAGAAGAAGATGGGCAGGAAATTTTTCTAAGTTTACCAAGTGTGGTTTCTGCCAGCAAAATCGTGACACGATACTGAAATCGTGACATGATTTTGCCCTTCAAAATTACTAACTCACTGCCATCAAAATCGTGACACGATTCTAAAATCATGACACGATTTTGATACTTAAAATTTCATTAAATTGGTAGTTGAGAGAAAATCGTGACACGATTCCTTCAAATCGTGACACGGTTTTCTGTTCAGTTTGAAAATTTGACCGTTACAACTACCAATCGTGTCACGATTAAACCCCATCGTGACACGATTTTGCCTGGCCTATATATACCCTTCACAAATCCTTTTTTTTCATAAATTGGAAACCTGCAGTTACTCTGCCCAAATTCTACCAGACTATACCACCCACGAAATTTCATCCATTTCCTCACCATAAACATCATCCATACCATCTTTCACCCCACAAACTCATCAAATTTCACCCTTTCAAAACACACACAACCCAACTTATCATAACCAACCACTCTACACCATGCCTCCCACCTTAAGAACCAAACACACTGCAAAAAGGGCAAAAACCACACGAAAAGCAGCTAGCTGTAAACCAACCAAACCCCGAACAACGGCAGAACCACCGCCACAACCGTCATTCCATTTCGTTAGTGAAGAGGCAAGGCAAAGATTCAGCGAGATTAAACTCTACAAGGTTGTGATAGAAAGACGGTTTGATCTTATCAACCTTGTGAGAAACCCTGAATTCGACAGTATGATAAGGGCACGAGGCTGGGAATTGCTAAATGTGATGGTGCACGAGAAGACCAATAAAACTTTAACTTTGGAATTTTACGCAAATGCCAGGTTCTCAACAGTGAAATACCAAGCACGTGTGCGCGGGAAAATCATCGATTACAGCCCAGATGCTATTAATCGATTGCTGGATTTGACTGCACCCGAAGAGTGTGATGTAAAGAGAAAACGGGCTAAAGTGAAGGACATGACTGAGGAGGATTGGGAAGAGTTGCTGAACACTTTGTGTAGAGAGGGGACGAGATGGAGGAAGGCCAGGATGGTTGCAAAAGCTGATTTCAAACCGGTGCCGAAAGCTTGAGCATCGTTCGTGGTGCAAACTTTGGAGGGCACGTCATGCACATCAGAAATACCTTTGAAGCATGCCTTGACCATTGCTGCCATTCTGTCAGGTAACCCCATTAATGTTGGTGAGTTGATTGCCAACAACATTTACGAGATAGCAACTACCAAATTGAAATTGGTTGGGCATAGTAGCATAATGTGTTGGTTGTGTGAGGAGGTGAAGGTTGAGGAGTACAGGATTGATTTGGATACCCCGACCATGAAACCAATTACTGATAAAACAATGGATGCATTTGTGAGTGAATATGAAGAATTCATGAGGGGTAAGATTCAGAGGGAAGAGCAGGGCAAGCATGAACAACAACATCCACCACCTTCTCAGATGCATCATGGAGAGGGTAGTCAGCAAGGGACCTATGAACCCGTTCATCCAATGATGCTTGAGTACATGTTTGCATTTGCCAACTGGATGAACGAGACGTCTGATCAGTTATATGTAAACCGCCCTCGGTTTTCGCGGAATTTGCTGAAGCGACACAAGTGCATCGGAGACCTCCGCATGGGACTTATGAGAGGTTTGATGGCTCGAGGGAGTCCATGGTTCAGTATTTTGGGCATCAGAGGGAAAGGGCGGTCAACAGGGAAAGGGAGCTTACAGCTGATTTTGATGAGGGGGAGGCGCGGACTAGTGTGCATTTCATGGAAGAGCTCAACGCTGACCCCCAGAACCCGAATACTTGGTTTGCTCCTGCTGAGTTGGATTGAACTGGACCGTTGATGGTTCAATAATTATTCTGCTATTTTTTCTTTGATGTTTTCAGTTTTTTTTCTTTCTTTTCGTTAAGTCAAGACTTTGTTGTTTCTTTTGTATTCGATTCTGTAATGGATTGTCTGCTTGCGTTCCCTGTTTGTACTAAACCTGCACTTGTTTATTATTGATGAATTTATCTGTGATGTTGATTTTCTCCAGTTTAGTAACAATCTTTGATTAAGTGGTATGCCAAAAGTTCAAAAGGAGGTAGAGGCCTTACACGTCAAGGTTGAAGTGTTCGGCAATGTAAGGATAGATAGTCACAACTCCCAGATATCATAACATGTAAGGACATTGGCAATGTAAGGACATTGCCAAAGTGCTCGAGAATGTCTAGAACTTGCGATTTTTCTCTGTTGTTAATTGATCTTGTCATACACACACTAAGGCAAAGTGCTTGGTACCAAGAGCCTTTGAAGCCTACCTAGTTTGTTTTGTTTTGACTATGATTATCTTTATGTAAAGCCAAGTTGAGCCGGTAGGTTTAGATCCTTTTGTTCGGTGACAAACTACAAGCCTAGAGACCTTTAGTGCATGTACCCAAATTGTGTTTGGAGTTAGGTTGTAGGATGTTGTTAAGACTTAAGTTTGGGGTTGCTTTTGGAATTTGCAACCAACTAAGTTTGGGGTGGGGGTACTAGAGAACTAAAGAGAGTCAAAAGTCAAATACCTCTGAAAAAAAAAAAAAATTGCACAAAAGGTGCAAGGAAAAAAGAGAGTGAAGAGACAAGTTAAATGAATTAATGAAAATATTGTTGCCTCAAAGATGAAAGAGTTCTCTAGTACTTATGATTATTTGTGGGGTGAATGAGGTAGATGTTCAAATTTCTCAATATAGTAGGAAAGCTTAGCTCCAATATTTGTTTAACCTACTTTTTCGAAAAATTATCTCACCTTCACCTAAGCCCCGTTATAACCCTTTAAGTCCTTTACATTGTGTGAATGACATGGATTTTGATTGACACTTAGAAACTTTTCAAGCTTATGGTAATTTGTAGATTTGCATGTGATTGTGTGAAACCCTTACCAAACTGTTGCATGGAGTTGTGAATTGAGGAAGGAGATTGGCTGGCTGGCCGATCAAATGGCTGGTAAAGGTGTTGAACTTTTGGTACTACTACTTGGTTAGGTGATTGATAATTTACTATCGTTTGTCAATATTGCAAGTAAATTCCTTGAGGACAAGGAATGATTTAAGTTTGGGGTTGTGATGACATCCTGTCATTACGGAATTTTTTTAGAGTCTTTGTTAGTGTAAGCATCATTTTTGTAGCAATTTGAGACAGCTTGGGGTGCAAAAAGCAAGAAAACTTCAAGAACTTGAACTAATTGCATCGTGACACGATTTGGGCATCGTGTCACGATTTTCTAACCAGATTGGAAGTGGAATTGTGTCTATAAAATCGTGTCACGATTGCACAATCGTGTCACGGTTGGGAAACTGATTTGCGTGAACCTTGGGGACTTTAATGAAGAATCGTGTCACGATGCCTTAAATCGTGTCACGATTGTGGGCGCAGGTTGCCTATTTTAGCTGATTTGTTTTCAAAAACAAGGGTTTGGAATTTTTGGAGAATTGAAGCACGATTTTGAGAGCAAAGAACTGAAGAGGTGGCCATCCCATCCAACTAACAGTCAGTTTATGTATGTTTCCATGCTTCTATTGATTGAGTTATTTGTAATTTACATTATGAGTAGCTAAATCTCTTAGAGATTGAGTCTGAGATGAATCTGATGTAATCTGTTTGAACACATGTGGCTGTGAAACTCTATTGCTTATGAATGCTAATCTAGTTTTATTCAATTCAATTGCTCATAATGCTTTTTATATATTGATAATATATAACATGAATCTGTGAGAATGAATGACTACTGACCCTAGCTTTCGACTTAGACCTAATTGAATTGTGCAAATAAACAGGGTTAGTCTAGGAATAGATAATCGTTTATTTGTGATAATAGGTTAACGTGTTTTAAACCTTCAAGGAATATTAGATCACCTAAGGGATTAGGGGCTGTAATCCAAGAAGAGGGCTCTAACTCAAGGGATTGATTAGAACTATTTTTGTTAACCATCGTAAAACTAAAGGATCATTCATAGAGATAGGTGCAGTTTCAAGGTGAGAAAAACACACACACAAGAAGGGGGGGTTGAATTGTGTGACTCTAAAAACTTGTTCTTTTTCTTTTTCAAAGACTTAGCACAAGTTCAGAAGATGATATGAATCAGTTCTGAACTGTTATCAGAATATATGCAGCGGATTAAACAAGTTAAAGAGGTAAGGGAAGAAAGGCACACAGAAATTATACAGGTTCCTTCTCAATGTGAGAAGTAGTCCTGTCCCCTTGTATCCAACAAGAAAGTTTCACTATAATCTGAAGATTACACAATGCTCAACCACACAGGAAGAGACTTCCAATTGCTCAATCACAAAGAAAGAGGCTTCTATGCTCAACCACCAAGGAAGAGGCTTCCACTGCTCAAGTCACTAAGACAAGAGACTTCCCAATGCTCAAGTCACAAAGATAAGAGACTTCTGACTCAGACCACAAAGGAATGAGGTTACAATTGCTTAGTATACAGACTAAGACTTTAGGGACCAAACTGGTTTACAAATGAAATAGTTTGGGATGAACACTTGATCAAATATCAGAGGTGTTCTCTTAATACAACACAGGTTAAGACTCTTAACCTTAAGAAATTCTAAGTTACAAAGACTAAAGAATTTCTAAGAGTTTTTATGAACTTGACAGTTTTTGACAGAAAACAGAGTGCAGGTTGAGCAATGCGTTTCAAAGAGTCTTAGACTTTTTCTTCTTCAAATCTTCTTCCTTTTCTAGATGAAAATAGAGCTGTTGAAGATTTGCTTGAATTAAGGGATTTAGTCGTTGCAATTGGACTAGGTTACTGCAAATGTATGCTGCACTTTATCAGTCAGAACAGAGCAGGTGTCATTTTTGAATTGGCCCACCTTAAAAACTGGAGAATGTTTGGGTCAGGGAGACAAATGTTCCATTGAGTTGTTCTGACACATCCAGGCATTAAATGCGCACAGTACTGGTCACTTTCCATGCCACATCAGCTTCAGAAGCTTCTTAGTGAACAGTGATCAGAAGCTACTTCAGTTGTACGGATCAGAAGCTGGCTTCAGGAGTTGACTGTTGCGTTGACTTCATCAGAGGCACCCAGACTTTAGAAGCTGCACTTCAGGAGCACCACTTCAGGAGTACTTCAGAGGCATCACTTCAGTAGTACTTCTTCAGGACCTCTTCAGAAGCTCTTACTTCAGGAGCACTTCTTCAGAAGCATTTCTTCAGGACCAGTTTCTTTCTAGCCTTGCAACCTTGCTTCTTGGCTTTCCTTCTTGCTCTTTAGCTTGTTCTTCATAACCATTATCAATCAATACTTATTAAGCATGTGGTTCTGAAACACTTGAACAAAGTATTAGCAAATAACCAATTTTCTCTTTAATACTTTGTTATCATCAAAACCATAAAGAGAGATATGTTTACACATAAGTGTTTCAACAATCTCCCCCTTATTTTATAAGAGACTTGTTAAACACATTTTGTTCCAACAATCTCCCCCTTTTTGATGATGACAAACATAAGTATTAAAAACAGAAAATTGTTGTTAACTTAATTAACAAGTTAACTGCAGGGTGTGAGGTTTGTAAGCTCCCCCTGAGTCTGATCCAAGTTAATTAAGTTCAGATAAAAACACAAATGTGAAAATTTCAGAATTGTTGTTAAGTTTAATTAACAATCTGACTTCAGGAGAGGTTTGTAAGCTCCCCCTAGGTCTGACAATCCTCAAGGTTAGGTTTGTAAGCTCCCCTTGATTCTTATCCATGTTAATTAATCTTAACTTAAAACAATATGGTGAAATTTACACTCAGAATTTTAAAATGACTTGTTGACTTCAGGTTCTGAGGTTTGTAAGCTCTCCCCCTAAGTCTGATAATCCACAGGATGAGTTTTGTAAGCTCCCTGAGTCTTATCCAAGTTATTTTAAATTCAACTTAGCTCACTAAGAGTTATATATCTCACAGAATGTATCATAGCCAGAAATTCACTTCAGAGGCTAAGAGTTAAAAAGCAGTTCTCATAAGTTAAATTCAGTCAGAAATGTATCAGAGCTTAACTTAGCTTAACTGATCAGTATCAAAGCTAGCTTAACAATTGTATCAGAACTTAATCCTAACAATTGTATCAGAGCTTAATAAGCTTAGCTTCTGACAATTTTAACTTATTTGAGCTCAGGTGCTTTAATACTTGTTTTACTTTTATCCCCCTTTTGTCATCAACAAAAAGATTTTTACTTTTTCCCCTCAAGACAGAAAATTTCTCCCCCTTTTTCAAGAGAGTTCGAAAATATCTGTATCAGAGCAGAAAAGAATTTTGAAAGAGTTTGAAAGCAGGTATCAAAGCAGTTCAGTCTCCCCCTTTTGTAAAGAGTTTTAAAAGAGTTCTGACACCAAGTTTGAAAAAAAATATTTCAAAAAGATTCCGAATTGGGGGGGTTGAACCAACCAAGATTGTGAGATATTTGTGCAATCATATGGATAACCAAGTAGCAAATATGAGTATCAGAGCATACTTGACTTTCAATGAGTATATGACTTGCATTAAAAATGGAATGCTGTTCAGAAGCAGAAAAAAAAAATTTGGAGCTTCTGACCAGGTCATTATGTGTTCAGACATGACTTGTTCAGTACAAATGGTTCAGTATCAGAACAAGAACAACCAAATTGACATTTCAGTGCTGATACCAAAATAAAAAGAGTTCTTAAAACTGAACATGTCTGAAACACTTTGAGCTTTTAAAATGTGTCTGTACTAAACAGTTTGAAAACATACTGATACCAAATGAAAATTGTTTGTCAAGCAATTTTAGCAATGAGTATCAGAGCATAAAATCACATTTTTATTTGATGACTTTGGGAGGATTAGAGTATAAACTTTCAAAGCTTTAATCATCATTGCTCATAGCTATACTTATCAGATTCTGACCAACATTAGATTTCTATCAGATTCAGAAGTCAGAAAATCCAGGTTCTGATCCTTCAGATTCTGAAGTTTTTCAGGCTTAACTTTAGTCAAACTCTCAGAAGATGAGTGTTTGATAAGTCTTAGCTTATGATAAACTCAGAATCAAGGAATACATTCAGATTCAAGCACATTTTCAAGAGATGAAATGCATGTTCAGATTCTTTTTAATAAAATTGAATCTATCTTCTGTTAGGGGTTTTGTGAATATGTCAGCCCATTGATGATCAGTATCAATGAACTGAATATCTAAAACACCCTTCTGAACATAATCTCTTATAAAATGATGTTTTATTTCTATGTGCTTGGCTCTAGAATGCAGAATTGGATTTTTAGACAGACATATAGCAGCAGTATTATCACAATAGATTGGGATATTATCTGCATGAATCTGATAATCCTCTAATTGATGTTTCATCCAGAGCAGTTGTGTGCTACAACTTGCAGCTGAGATGTATTCTGCTTCTGCTGTTGACAAAGCAATGGTTGCTTGTCTCTTGCTGGCCCAGGATATCAGATTCTCACCAAGAAACTAACAGTTTCCACTGGTGGATTTTCTTTCAATCCTGTCCCCAGCATAGTCAGCATCACAGAATCCAACTAGCTTATAATTTAGAGATTTCTTGTACAGAAATCCCAAATTAGTTGTTCCTTTCAGATACCTGAAGATTCTCTTGACAGCAGTCATATGAGATTCTCTAGGATCTGATTGGAATCTAGCACACCGACATACACTAAATAAAATATCTGGCCTAGAAGCAGTTAAATATAGGAGAGAACCTATCATACCTCTGTACAGCTTCTGATCTACTTTGGTGCCATTGTCCTCTTTGCTTAATGTGCAGGTAGGATGCATTGGTGTTGTCATCAGCTTGCAATCATCCAACTGAAACTTCTTCAGAAGCTCCTTGGTGTATTTTGACTGATGAACATAGACACCATCTTTGCATTGGTTGATTTGAATTCCCAAGAAGAATTTCAGCTCACCCATCATGCTCATTTCAAATTCATCCTGCATTAACTTAGAAAATTCCTTGCAAAGGGAGGCATTAGTAGAACCAAATATGATATCATCAACATAGATTTGTACAATTAAGATTTCTTTCTTAACAGTTTTTCTGAAAAGTGTATTATCAACTTGACCTCTTACAAAATTATTTTTAATTAAGAAGTTGCTTAGCCTTTCATACCAAGCTCTGGGAGCTTGTTTCAGACCATACAAAGACTTCTTAAGTTTAAAAACATGATTTGGATATTTTACATCTTCAAAACCAGGAGGTTGTTTGACATATACTTCTTCAGAAATTACACCATTTAAGAAGGCACTCTTAACATCCATTTGATATAAGATGATATCATGATTAATAGCATAAGAAAGAAGTAACCTGATTGCTTCCAGTCTTGCAACTGGAGCAAATGTCTCAGTGTAATCAATTCCTTCTTGCTGGTTGTACCCTTGAGCTACTAATCTAGCCTTGTTTCTGATCACTTCTCCTTGTTCATTGAGCTTGTTCCTGAACACCCATTTTGTTCCAATGATGTTCTTCTGATCAGGTTTTGCAACAAGATCCCATACATCATTTCTTTGAAATTGGTTCAGCTCTTCTTGCATTGCTACAATCCAACCATCATCAGCAAGTGCTTCATCAGTAGTTGTGGGCTCAATCATGGACAACAGGCCAAGCATGAACTCATTCTGAGTGAATGCTGATCTTGTCTTCCTTGGACTGTTCTTGTTTCAAATGATGAACTCATCAGGATGTGAAGACTTGTACTTGAATGAGGTTCTGGGTGGATTAGCTTCTGAAGGGCCACCAGGGATTTGTTCAGAACCATGCTGGTCTTGATTAGCATCAGGAGTAGTGTCTTTATCAGAGAGTTTCTCAGAGTCTTCATTGTTTTCAGCTTCTGAACCTTCATCAGAACCTGAACTGGGTTCAGCTTCTGAAGGTTCTTCTGAGATTCTGACATCTGCAAAACTCTCAACCAGCTCTGGTATTTCACTACCAGGCTTCTTATCATCAAACCTAATGTGTATAGCTTCTTCAACAACATGTGTTTCAGAATTATACACTCTGTATGCCTTAGATCTCTCTGAGTATCCTAAAAAGATACCCTTTTGAGCCTTGGCATCAAATTTCTTTAGGTAGACCTTATTGTTTAGTATGTAACATGTACAACCAAACTGATGAAAATAAGAAATACTTGGTTTTCTTCCTTTAAATAATTCATATGATGTTTTATTCAGAATGGGTCTGATGTAGATCCTGTTCTGAATATAACATGCTGTGTTTACAGCTTCTGCCCAAAAGTACTTAGCAATTTTTGACTCATGGATCATGGTTCTGGCCATCTCTTGTAAAGACCTGTTCTTTCTCTCTACAACTCCATTTTGTTGTGGAGTTCTAGGAGATGAGAACTCATGGAAAATTCCATGATCTTCACAAAAGTTTTCAAAAGGTTCATTTTCAAATTCACCACCATGATCACTTCTGATTTTCAAAATTTTCAAATCAGTTTCTGTTTGTACTTGTTTGCAGAATTTGAAAAACACATCATATGTTTCATTTTTGGTTCTGAGGAATTTAACCCAAGTCCACCTACTATAATCATCAACAATAACAAGTCCATCTTCTTCCCATTGATTGAAGCAGTTCCAACAGGACCAAACAAATCAATGTGAAGGAGTTCTAGAGGTTTAGAGGTGGAAACAATGTTCTTTGGTTTAAAAGATGTTTTAGAAAACTTTCCAATTTGGCTTGTTGAGCACAAAGCATCTGAGTGATAATCAATCTGGGGTAAGCCTCTGACCAGCTGTAACTTGCTAAGCTTAGAGATGAGTCTCTAGTTAGCATGTCCCAGCCTTTTATGCCAGACCCATTTCTCATCACTCACAGACAGAAGGCAAACTACCTTCTGCTGAACCAAATCAGAAAAGTTTATTTTGTAAACATTGTTTTTCCTACAGCCTCTGAACACTACAGACTTGTTTTCATTATTGATTACAGTGCAAGTGTTCTTATTAAACAGGACTTCATAATTACTATCACATAATTGACTTATGCTAAGTAAATTATGCCTAAGTCCATCTACCAGCCAAACATTATCAATGTACAGGGAAGAATTACCTATCTTACCAGTACCAATGATCTTTCCTTTCTGACTTCCTCCAAACCCCACAGTTCCTCCCTCTTTCAGAGTCAGGGTTTGGAACATGGACTTGTCCCCTGTCATATGATGCAAGCATCCACTGTCCAGGTACCAGGACTTTTCCTTTTCTTTGGATGACAAGCATATCTGCAATTGAAATAATCTCAGACTTAGGTACCCAGATTTTCATGGGTCCTTTGGGGTTAGTCCTGAAAGGTTTTGGCTTCTTGAGCTTGTGTATGAAGTTATTATGTTCAGACTTGTTCTGATACTTAGGATATGAATCCTTATATCTTGAATAAGTCTGAGCTTCAGAACCTGAGTGCTTCCGAACCTGTGTTCTCAAAGGTTTGGACTCAGACTTCTTCAGAACCTGAGACTTGAAGGTCTTTGGTTCTGATTTGTTCAGAGTCTGACCTTTTGAGTACTTTGGTTCTGATCTCCTCAGGATTCTAACTCTGTTTACTTCCGGCACAAGGCAAGCTTCAGTTTTGCCTTTCTTAAAACAGTTTGAAGCAGAAAACTGATTGGTTTGCTTTGGCTTGGTTTGCCTAACATTCTAAGATTGAAAATGTTTTATATTGACTGGTTTAACAGATTTTGAAGTTTTAATAAACCCAGTCTTAGAAAAATTTGAATCAGATTTATTCAGATTCTGAGACTTACTAGTTCCAGGTTCTGAACACTTCAGATTCTGAACCTTTTCAGATTCAGAGTCTGATTTCCTCTTACTCTTAGGCTTAGGACCTTTTGGCTTAGATTTAGGCAAGGTTTTAACAGTTGCCTTCATCTTACCCTTAGTCTCAGAAGCTTCAGAGTCTGAGTTGTTCAGAACTTCTGACTTAGTCTCAGATTCTGATACTTTCAATTTCTCAGAATTATCAGAAGCAGGCACAAAACATATACCATTGCCTTTTAAAATATCTTCAGAACATGAAGGTGAGTTTAATTCATTTGAAGGTTTGAATGAATCATAGCCAATGCCTTCACCTTTGTTTCTGATCATATTATACATCATGGAGGCAATTTTTGTTCTATTGAATCCAGTTAACATGAAATCCTGAAGAGCTATTTCCTGTTCATTAGGAACCTCTTCAGATTTCTTATGAGCCTCTTTTCTGAGTTCCTCAACTTCTTCATCATTTTCAAAAATTTGATTCTGAAGTTTAAGGTTTTCCTCAGACAGCAAGTTTGTTTGATTTTTCAAAGACTTAATTTCTTTTAACTTGCTTTTAAGATGACTCATAAGATCATTAACTGTTTCAATTAAATCAGATCTAGAGAGTTCAGAATATACCTCATCTTCTTCATCAGAATCTGAACATGATTCTGCATCAGAAGATGTAATTGCCATCAGGGCCAGGTTTGCTTCTTCCTCATCAGATTCTGACTCATTATCCAGATCATCCCATGTTGCCATGAGACTCTTCTTAAGCTTGTTTTTAAAACTGCTGGACTTAGAGCTGGACTTCTTTGCTTTTTCCTTTGATTTTTCTTTCTGAAGATCAGGACAATCAGCAATGAAGTGGCCAGGCTTTTTGCAGTTGTAGCAGCTTTCCTTCTGGATATCCCTCTTTGAATTTGAACCAGATCCTCTGAAGTTACTGCTTCTGTTACAGAACTTTTTCTTTCTGTTCATCAGATACTGAAGTCTTTTAGAAATCATTGCAAGCTCATCAGCATCTGAATCTTCATCAGAATTTCCCTCAGGAAACTCTTCTTCAGATTCAATAGCTTTCAAAGCTTTAGCAGGTTTTCTTTTAGACTTCAGAGCCAATGTTTTTGGTTCTCTAACAGACTCATCCTCATTGAGTCCCAGTTCATGCACTTTGAGAGAGCTTATAAGATCTTCAATACTTAAAGTATTCAGATCCTTAGCTTCCTCAATGGCAGTCACTTTAGGTCTCCATTTGGATGGCAGACTTCTAAGGATTTTATTCACATGATCAGCTGTGGTATAACTCTTCTTCAGAATCTGAAGTCCAGAAACCAGAGTCTGAAATCTTGAGAACATAGTCTCAATATTTTCATCCTTTTTCATTCTAAACAGTTCATATTGCTGAACAAGAATATTTGCCTTAGCTTCTCTAACTTTCTGATTACCTTCATAGTTAGAGCAGAGGGATGTGAATATGGCCTTTGCAGTGGACTTGTCACTCAGCTTCTGATACTCAGTGTGAGGCAATGAGTCCACAATGATACCTCTGACATGATGATGCTTCCTATAGATCTTTCTTTCTGCATCACTCAGAGATCTTCTGTTGACAGCAACACCTTCTTCATCAACTGGAATGGTGATTCCATCTTCTATGATGTCCCATAGAGTATCATCAATCCCAATAATGTGACTATACATTTTACTCTTCCACCAAGAGAATTTTTCTGGGTCACCAGTAAACATAGGAGGTTTATTGTGTGACCTAGACTTATTTTCTTCAGTACTATAGTCATATTGTACATTTCTTTGATTTCTGGGAGATGGTGGATTTCTGGGAGAGGGTGGAGGTGAATCACTAGTTGAGGCCATGTTTTTCTCAGGATCCTACTGACACACTGTTAAGTGTTAATATCAGAACCGGAGCTCTGATACCAACTGAAGGTGAGAAAAACACACACACAAGGTGTGACTCTAAAAACTTGTTCTTTTTCTTTTTCAAAGACTTAGCACAAGTTCAGAAGCTGATATGAATCAGTTCTGAACTGTTATCAGAATATATGCAGCGGATTAAACAAGTTAAAGAGGTAAGGGAAGAAAGGCACACAGAAATTATACAGGTTCCTTCTCAATGTGAGAAGTAGTCATGTCCCCTTGTATCCAACAAGAGAGTTTCACTATAATCTGAAGATTACACAATGCTCAACCACACAGGAAGAGACTTCCAGTTGCTCAATCACAAAGAAAGAGGCTTCTATGCTCAACCACCAAGGAAGAGGCTTCCACTGCTCAAGTCACTAAGACAAGATACTTCCCAATGCTCAAGTCACAAAGACAAGAGACTTCTGACTCAGACCACAAAGGAATGAGGTTACAATTGCTTAGTATACAGACTAAGACTTTAGGGACCAAACTGGTTTACAAATGAAATAGTTTGGGATGAACACTTGATCAAATATCAGAGGTGTTCTCTTAATACAACACAGGTTAAGACTCTTAACCTTAAGAAATTCTAAGTTACAAAGACTAAAGAATTTCTAAGAGTTTTTATGAACTTGACAGTTTTTGACAGAAAACAGAGTGCAGGTTGAGCAATGCGTTTCAAAGAGTCTTAGACTTTTTCTTCTTCAAATCTTCTTCCTTTTATAGATGAAAATAGAGCTGTTGAAGATTTGCTTGAATTAAGGAATTTAGCCGTTGCAATTGGACTAGGTTACTGCAAATGTGTGCTGCACTTTATCAGTCAGAACAGAGCAGGTGCCATTTTTGAATTGGCCCACCTTAAAAACTGGAGAATGTTTGGGTCAGGGAGACAACTGTTCCATTGAGTTGTTCTGACACATCCAGACATTAAATGCGCACAGTACTGGTCACTTTCCATGCCACATCAGCTTCAGAAGCTTCTTAGTGAACAGTGATCAGAAGCTACTTCAGTTGTACGGATCAGAAGCTGGCTTCAGGAGTTGACTGTTGCGTTGACTTCATCAGAGGCACCCAGACTTCAGAAGCTGCACTTCAGGAGCACCACTTCAGGAGTACTTCAGAGGCATCACTTCAGTAGTACTTCTTCAGGACCTCTTCAGAAGCTCTTACTTCAGGAGCACTTCTTCAGAAGCATTTCTTCAGGACCAGTTTCTTTCTAGCCTTGCAACCTTGCTTCTTGGCTTTCCTTCTTGCTCTTTAGCTTGTTCTTCATAACCATTATCATCAAAACCATAAAGAGAGATATGTTTACACATAAATGTTTCAACAATCTCCCCCTTATTTTATAAGAGACTTGTTAAACACATTTTGTTCCAACACAGTTTACCAAACAGAATTAATCAGAGGATTCGAAAGACTCGATCTCATCTCTCCTTATATATTCTAAACAACTTTTATCAACTTATTTACTTTTTATGCACTCAAACCAACTGCCTAGGGCAACCATAATCTTTATACATCCTACTTATCAACAATATTGCTAACTTGAAATTAACGCAGTCCTCGTGGATAGGAACTTATATTTTATTACTTCGATAGTTTTAGTACACTTGCTAAAAGTCTATCAAGTAGCTAAGTTCTTTGAGATTAGGTCATAGATGATTCTGTTATAAGCTCATGACCATGTAATATGTAACTCTGAATTCTTATGAATGTCATTCTAGTTTATTCAGTATAAATCATGTGTAATGCTTTTATGATTCTAACCCAATATAATTGATATTAGAGATTATAGGACTGCTGACACTAGTTTAGAACTCAGACCTATTTATACTATTCAACTTAACGGGTGATCTAGGGATAGAAAATTGTTAGGTTGTGATTCTCAAATTAACGGACATAAAACCTTTGATGATTATAGGTTCACCTAAGGAATTAGGGAATTATAATTAGAGAAGAGGGCTTTGAGTCAAGGGATTTATCTAAGCTATTTTGTTAATTGTTGTAAATTGAATAACCTTTGTATGATTTAGGTGCAGATTACTAATGAGTAATGGACAGATGATTCGAAAGACCTAATCCTTTCTCTAAACATATTTCAAAACCAATTTTATTGTCAGCATTTATTTACAATTGCAATCAAAACCAATTTGCCTAAGGCAACCCCCCATTTACATACATCCTGATTGTTAATGTTATTGCTAAGTAGAAGTTAAGAATAGTCCTTGTGGATACGAATTATTTTATTACTTCAATACAAAGTAGTACACTTGCTAAAATTGTATCAATACACTTGAAGACATTTGAGTTTGAATGAAGATGTCGTTTGTTTTAATATATTTTTTTGTTGATGATGCCTCTATTATTTTAATATATCTTTTTGTTGAAGATGTAGATATTGTTTGAATATAATTTTTTTTGTTATTGATAAACCAGGCCGCAATGCCTTCGAGACCAGAGGATAAAAGTAAGAGCAAGGGTCGCAGGAGGCGGTACATTACCCATGTTTTGGACCCAACCACACTAGCCAGATTGACTCCATTACCCCCCCCAGAGGCCAGTGTAGCTGCTCCCGCTGGAGCCTCACCTTTCGGATCCTCGCCTCCTTTTCTCTTCCCTCCGGGATATCAATTTGGCTCCTCGCCCATATTTCCCTTTCCTCCAGGATATCCGCTCGGCTCCTCGCCACCATATCCATATGGGTTGTCTGAATATATGATCCCACCCCAACAACAACCCCCACCCCAACAGGTACATGTGGCTTAGGAGGATGTGGCAAATGGAGATGGAGAGGTGGATAATGATATGGTTGATTATCCCATGAATGATAGGAACCACTTCATCATTATGCCCAACGGAAACTCGTAAGTTTTTCTCTATATTCTAAATTTGTGTAATGTTTAACTATGAGTTTTTGTTGTTTTAGTTTTATGCCATGCAAGTCTGTGGCTAGTGCTAATAAAGACTTCATTCAGGGAAAGTATCATAAGTTGTGGAAGACGTATGGTGAAGTTGATGATGATGATGAGAAAGAGGATTGGCTTAATCTCTTTCAGGTTACATTAATACTTACTATAATTTATATTTTAAATTATATGCACATTTGTTATAATCTATTAATTTTCTAAAAATATGTTAACAAATATGCAGGGAAAATGTACATGGGAGCCAAGGTACTATGAAAGGATTAGGCGTAACAACAAAGTTGTTGCCCGTCTCTCTGACATGCTTAGAAATGTCCGGGTTCGTTTTGAGAGGAAGAGAACCACATGCCGAATTGGATAGGGAAGGAGTTGATGATGCAGTTGGTTGATTATTGGGCCAGTGATGAGTTTAAGGAAAAGTCTAAGAATGCGAAGAAGAATCGGGCATCAGAGAAGGGAGGCTGCATTCATACTGGAGGCTGCATAAGTAATGCAGATCATGCTCGCAGGTTGGTAAAAATAATAATTTTTTAAATTTATTTTAGAATGTATGTTTTTAATTTGTGCATGTGGCTATATAATTTAATGTTTTACTAATTAATTAATAATTTTGTGTTTCGTGTCAATTAGGACAAGAAGCTTGGTAGGGAGCCATTTATAAATGAGCTCCATAAGCAAACACATACGTACAGTTCTTGCCAGTATGTCAACGATCGCTCTAGAAGATGCCAGGTAATTGTTACATAAGTATATTTAAATTATTTTCAACTGTTTTATAATTTTTGGTTAATTTTTATTTGTCTTTAACTATTTTGTTATTATTTATTGTAGGAGGAGTATGATAGGCAGCTCGCAGAGGTGCTCTTTCGTGGTTGCTCAGTTGATGAGGCTTTGTCACTTCGCACTTGGACTAAAGTTGTCGAAAAGAAGTCAAAGGGGAGGTTATATGGAGCCGACAACTTAGCAGCCAACTACCGTAAGGGCATTGCTGCAACTCTTGGGCTCACATTGAATGATGGAGAGGGATCTTCAAGGCAGACCGAACTCACTCCTGAAATGAGGGAAATGATACAGAAATTCACTCAGAAGCAGCTTGCGCTTCAAATGGCGAGCCAAGAGCAGCTTGTGCAACAACTGCTTCAAAAACAGCTAAATTACTTTGAGGAGCAGTTGACACAATTTAGGCAAGCACAAGGCTGGCGTATGGAAGAGCAGCAAGATAATGCTCAAAATGTGAGAGCGCCTATTCTCGGTGATAATTATGACTCGTATGAAGTGTTTGGTGAAGAGGAGGAAGATGTTGAGACTAAGGAGGAGGAGGAGGAGGAGGAAGAGGAGGAGGAGGAGTGATGATGAAGATTGCTATTGTGTGTTTTAATTATTGTCTTTATATTAATGGTTTGTAATATTTGGGAAGTTTTCTACGCTTCCCACACAATTTTATTTGCTTGTTTTATGATGTATGATTTGTAATATTACTTAAGGACAATTTTAATTTTATGCCTATTAGACTTAATATTTTGTGTGATGTTACTTTAATTGATATGTAAAATCTTTTTTAAATTATTTTACAAACTAATTTGAAACATTATTTTAAATGAAATTTATTATTAAAATTTGTTTAAAACAATGAATTATTTAAAAAAAATCGATTTTAAAATTAAAACCTTTTTTAAAATTATTAATCATTTTAAATAAATTTTATTTTTAAAATGATTTTAAAAACAAATAATTATTTGTTAAAAAATTCGATTTTAAAAATAAAACCTTTTTTTAAAAAAATTTATTAATTATTTTAAATAAATTTTATTTTTAAAATGTTTTTAAAAACAATTAATTATTGTTAAAAAATAAAACCTTTCGTCAGATTTGAACCCCTCGCAAAGTCACCTACAAATTTGACCTTGTGTCAGTAAAGCAGTGCATCAGAAAACAGTGTCAGAAAAGCAGTTGCGTCAGATAATATAACAGGGGCTGACACATGGGTTTTGACAGGGGTAAAGCGAGGGAACTTGCCAGGGCTCAGTCCCTCGCATATTTCCCAGGGGTTTAACCCCTCGCTTTTTGTTTGCGACGAGCGTATTTGCCAGGGAATCTGCCCCTGGCAAAACCCATGGGAAACGTCATTTTCACAAGGCTTTCAGCCTTTTTCCCAAAGAATCTGCCCATTATAAACTGCAATGTTTCTTGTAGTGAATGGACCATTTACCCATACTCAACTTAAGCATGATTAACTACCTACTAATTACTTATAACACCCTCTCATATTGGATTATAACACTATATTGTCACCGTCTTAAAAAACAGATAGAGAGTTAAGTGAGGGAATAAGATGTTCCAAATCCCTTCTCCAATAGAACCAAGGGAATCATCATTTAACGAACTGTGCATCAATCCTTTGCTTGTATTCATTGGCTCCTTTTGTTTTTCTTTTATTTTGGGTTGGAGTATTCGTGGTATTACCCCTCTTTCTCCTTTCATTATATATATATATATATATATATATATATATATATATATATATATATATATATATATATATATATATCTTTTGTTGTTAAAAGAATTGTGTAGTTTAGTGGAATGTTGTCATGCTTGTGTAGTTGGATTTTATTACCCTTTGTATTTCTCTTTTATATATTAAAAAATTATTATACTTATATGAAGGTTCCTGATCGCAGGCAAGGACTGTGTACTACATGAGATATTGGACAATTTGACTTGTTGCTAGAATTATGGAAACAGGTTGTAAGAGTGTATTTCCCAAGTGCTACGGTTGGTTTACACGTTTCTATGTAAAGTCCAAAGTGAAGGAAAGATGCCGGAAACCTGAGGGAAACAACAAAATGTAGCACCACACCACACCACACCTCTAGATTATGGATATTATTATTATTTAGTATTATGAATTTTTGTTTGTTAGATTGGTGAATTGGCAATTTTGTGTGATAGTGTCAGTGAAGTGTGACAAATCATGTACCAATATAATTCCATGGTAAAGGAGCTAGCACAAAAATAAACTTAAGACACATGAACGGACAATTTGGTAATGCTATATGAAATAATATTAGTGTAGTTAACTATAGGATATTGGATTAGTCTCCACCATTTGTTAGTGGGCATTACGATTCTTCACTTTCACAGTGTTTTTAATTAATGATTACTGGCTAGTTTATTTTTTTTGACAAGTGGCTAGTTTATTATTATATATAATATATATTTGGTGAAAATTACTTTTGGGGCTGCTATATAGTTTTAAATTTTTATTATGTATGTCCACATCGATCCTTTCTCCTTCAAGAGTCAAAATCAAATAATTTGGGATCGTGGAGTAATATTTAGCTGTAGTTTTTATTTTTGGAGAGAATATTTTAGCTGTAGGGTTGGCAAACTGAAATCTTGCATTTTGTACGGATCATCGATGCTCTTCATGTGATCGATCACTAGGGCATTGCATGAGGAATGAAAATTCACGTCTCAAATGAAACAATACATATAAGTTTTTTTTGGTTACACAACAATACATATAAGTTAAATTTTCATTTCTTCTTCAAAAAAAAAAGTTAAATTTTCAAAATATAAAAAAAAGATACTTAACAATTATAAAAAAAAAAAAAAAAGAATAAAAACGTTTTTTATTATTTTAGAGAAAGAATAAAAACGTTGACAATTATAAATATGTATAATTGCTTATCAAAATATATAAATAAATATGTATAATTGTTAGCTGATTAAAATTTAAAATATACAATTTTAAAAAGAACAGAATATAATTTTTTTTTTTGGTTATGCAGAACAGAATATAATTTAAAATATACAATGGATATTATCTGTGTCTTTCATTAAAATAAATACAATGGATATTATCTGTGTCTTTCATTAAAATAAAATAGATTAAAAGATTAAGTCAGTTTCAAGATAGTATATTTTAATCGAATATAATATAACATGAACTTGATTAATTAATGAATACACTCTGTTGCGTGGAGCTTGAGGAATTTTGTTTTGAGTGGTGTCATTGTTCAACTGATGATCAATTGCTATTTGACTTGATTAAGATTAGGTATTAGTATTGGTTTATTACAAAAACTTCATGAAATAGAAAGAGTATATATGATATAAGATGGGTACTCAAATTCCTTGTATTTCTAGATTTTGGTTCTTAGCTCATTTTCTACCAGGAAAAAAAGATACATCATATATATATAGTAGAAAGGATTGTGTGCAATGGGCACTCTACCTAACAACAAGAACGATTAAAGAAAAAACAAAACAAATAAGGCTCTTGCAATGGCTACTACTGCCTATGAATAAAATCCAACCGGATAGCACGCCATTCATTCAAGGGATTTTCTAATATAGACCTCTTAAAAAGGGTTCAAAGGTGGATCATTACAAATTTTAATAAATTTTGATAAAATATTACATCTCTTGCCATTTTTTTTTATCATTATGAAATTCACCTTTTTACTAAAATGGACCTTTTTAGGAGGTCTATATTAGACAAACTCTTAGTTAAATTGTGAGTGATCTTTTTCTGTGTGGAAGAATTCTTTATCAGATTGTTTTTTTAACAGCAAAATTTATTAAAAATCAAATCCATGTTCAAGATGAACAGAGACAAAAGAGACAAAACTAACAAAGCAAAGGGCGCCATATATAGGTGGAAGACCCAATAAAACACTCATACACCTTATACATCCAATAAAACTCCGACAAACCAACAAAAGACCAAAACCAATAAACAGTAAACACCAAAACCAATAAACACTAAACACCAACACCAAAGCCAGCTCCCAAAAACAAAGCCAAAATCCGCACAGAAACAAATCTTGAGCCCAAACCTCAAAACTCCATAGCAAGTGCCGACAAAAACAACAACGGCTTCTCACATCAAAACCCCTCTTGAAAATATCCACTAAACTGACAGAAAACCTCGATAGCAACACCTCTTCTTCTCATCCGCAGAGAGCCCAGTTCTTGAAACAAGCTACTCTCGATCCCTCTAACACCCTTAACCAGCGCTCTTTCGATCCATCACTCAACCTCCAGTATGTCGTAGAAAACCCAAGGACATGCCCAAAATCTTGCATCTAGAATATGACTCCCGATCTTGAAGCAAAATCGATCGGTCCTCCAAAACCCAAAAATACATCACAAAGGCCGTCAATAATTTAATCTTGAATCTAACTATGACTCCCGATTTTGAAGCAAAAGCGATCATCCCACCAAAACCCAGAAACAGATAACTAAGACAGTCAGCAGAGATGGTACAGTGGCACAAAGATAATCAAATTGGAGGTAGAAGACAACAATGATTGTGCAGTGGCACAAACACAACCTAACCAAAACAACCCCATACAACACCAAAAGCACTCCCAAATACCTCCACCAAAGCACACCTTATCCTGAACCCCACAACGCGACAAAATGTTACGTGAATCAGAACTCTATAACATCCAACAAGAACATGTTCTGAGCAACACCAAAGAACAACTTCTAGCTTCGAACAACATAAGGCATCACCAAAGCAGTTAGTGGCAGCACCACCCTTCGTCAAGGCAATCCATAATACAACCAAATAAACACCAAAAACAACTAAGTAAAACACCAACCAAAAACACCAATAGAAGCTTGCTACAAGACTCAAACCCCAAAAACACAGTTGTTAAACTCTGGCAAAGGAAATAACAGCCCAGAAAAACCAAAATTGAACCCAAACGACAAACAGTTGCACCTAAACACGCCATAACAACGAACTCGACCATGAGGCACCAACAGAAAACCACCAGATCCGGATCAAACATGCAAACAAAAACCCAGATCGATACCATAATTAATTGATAACCACCAGTCACACATAGATGACGGTTGAAAGAAAACGAAAACCACACAAAACATGCAATACCATCGGAGAACAGAAACCACAAGGTTGTCGCCGGCAGATCTGACGTTTAGAGTTGGTGCGAAGGACAATCGTCACTCGTCGCACCACCACCCTGACCAGCTACCTCGTGTAACTTAAGGGTTTGGATTTTGGGAGGAAGAAGATATAGACGGTGGATTTGTTCTTTTTAGAGAGAGGTGATATGTTATTTTTGAAGGTGAGAAAAACACACAAGAAGGGGGGTTGAATTGTGTGGACTATTTTTCCTTTCTCAAAAACTTATGTTAGATTCAGAATTGGATTCTGAACCTTTTTCAGAGTGTTATCGCAGCGGATTAAAAAGTAAAGAGATAAGGAAAGAAGAACACAAAGGTTTTTATACTAGTTCCTTCCACAAACCGGAAGTAGTCTAGTCCCCCTGTCACTTACAGGAGATTTAACTATAATCAAACTGATTACAATTGCTCAAAACACAAAGTTAAGAGACTTCAATGCTCAAACACCTAGTAAGAGACTTCTAATGCTCAAGACACAAAGTCAAGAGACTTCTCTGCTCAAAGCACAAAGCTAAGAAACTTCTAATTGCTCAATACACAAAGTAAAGAGACTTCTAGTTGCTCAGCACGCATACTGAGACTTTGGTTCAAACTGATTTACAAAGAAAGAAGTTTGAGTTGAACACTTGATCAAATATCAGAGGTGTTCACAAAATACAACTCAGGTTTAAGACTCTAAACTTAAGAAATTCTAAGATGAATAGTTTGTAAGAATTTCTAAGAGTTTTAACTGACTTTCAGTTTTGACAGATTTGTGTTCGTAAAACAGAGCAGAATTTCAGTTCTTTTGTTTCTTGAGTCTTAGCAATTTTCTTCTTCAAATCTTCACCCTTTTATAGAGGATGAAAGAGCTGTTGAGAATTGCCCAGAAATCCAGCAAAGAGCCGTTGCAATTGTAGAAGCTAGGTCAGCTGAAAATGTGTGCTGTAATGCAGAAAACAGAGCACGCATTTTTTGAATTCTTTCCTTAAAAGATGGAGAATGTCTTGGCCAAGGAGACAACTGTTCCATTGAGTTGTTCTGACAGTGCAGGCATTAAAAGCAGACAATGACAGTTGCTTTTCCTTCAGAGTCAGACTTCAGAAGCTTCTTCAGACACTGTTCATCAGAAGCTCTCTTCAGAAGCAGGTCTTCAGACGCACCCTTCAGAAGCACTGTTCATCAGACGCACTTCTTCAGACGTTGACTTTTGTTGACCTTCAGACTCAGCCTTCAGACGTTGACTTTCGTTGACCTTCAGACTCAGCCTTCAGACGTTGACTTTTGTTGACCTTCAGACTCAGCCTTCAGAAGCACCCTTCAGACTCAGCCTTCAGAAGCACCCTTCAGACGCAGTCTTCAGAGTCAGTCTTCAGAAGCTGCTTCAGACCCAATTTTGCTTCATGCTTGCAACATAGGCTTCTAAGTTTTCCTTCTTGCTCTTAGCTTGTTCTTCCATAACCAATATTAATTACCAAACATTAAGAACATGGTTCTGCACACTTAGAACAAAGCATTAGCAATTCCAATTTTCTTTTTAACACTTTGTTATCATCAAAACCCAAAAGAGAGTTGTTCATACATTTTGTTCCAACAATTTTTAGAGAAAGAACTGGCACACCTCTCCTTTCATTATTCAATTGAAGTAATTCTAATTGTACGACCAGACTCAACTTATCTTCCGGTCGAACTCTGAGTTATCAAAACCTCTTTTCCTTAAGAACCAAAGAGTTAACACACAAAAGTTGTGAGTGACCTTCCTTTTTTTCTAAATACAATATTGTACTTTTTCTAGCATATAAGCAAATCAATATACCTTTAATACATCAAATTCTTGACTACAATTTTCATATCTGAATCAAAACAGAAATATACAATTAGATGAAACTATGAGGAATGTAATTATAACTTGTCTCTAATCAAAGTGAAGAATATGGATAATTTGAAGAAGACTTAAGTTAACTTGATAAAAAAATCACATAACCACAACTAGTAAAAAAATGCAATTTATAGATATTGTGTACAATATAATTAAGTATAAAAAATACTACAATATGAGCCTCACGCGTGTGTGCGTGGGATTTTTCAGATTAAGATACTTTGAACAATTATGCAAGCAATAACGACTATTCTTCCACTTGAACTGAAATTTATTTTTATTTTCCAATACTATATATGGGTTAGTTAAAGAACCATTTAAGTTTTATTCTTGTTAAGAAACATCAAGGCGAAAAATAAATTAAAAAAAAACATTTATTTCGGTATTTTTGTATGAATTTAATTCATATACACCATTAATGTAAAGTTTTAAGTTGTCAATCCATTGTAACGGCCAAAGCATATAAGCATGCGACTTTTATCATAATTTTATGTTAACTCAAACGTATGGTTGGTTGTGATGTGTTGTTGTTAGATAATTTTACATAAACATTGTATGAAAATTAAACTTTTTCTTTTTTTTACCAACAGTCCTTATTATATAATTGAATCTTTTTTTTATAATGGCATTATATTATTGAATCTAAAATTCGACTTGAAATCAATAGCTTGGAATACTAGATAAATCCATTTGCTACAAACTCTTGAATGATCAGCTAGCTTAATTAATTTCCATTTGTAAGTGATCAATATTGCATATAAGGTAATCTAATTTGAAAAGTTGTGTGATTCGTGACCATATGAAAGAGATGTGACACCATATACTATCTACCATGTGAATATAAATTATAGGATAGGTCACGGAAACCATTAAGTTTACCTTTTAATCACAACATTTGCTAATACGTGACAAACAAGCCCCTAAACAATAGACAAAGCTAGACTGTTATTATTAAATAGTTACAAGGGAAATAACCGTATAGTGCTAATTACTCTAAATTACCCATTAATAATTGCTTTGATGATGGAAGCACAATGATAAAAAAAATATGTGCAAAAAATAAAGTATGATTAATACTAATTGTACCATTAAAGCAAGAAAATAATGTAGGCAATGAAGAAAAAGAAAGGCTAAAGCACTTTCATTGGTCCCATACATTGTCCCCTCATTAGCCCTTTGATGTGATAACCTAAATTATTTTTTCATTTTATCTTTAAATTATTATTTTTAATTTTAAATATATTTCTTCCACTTCTATTCTATTGTCTTCTCTCCCTTCTTCTCACTCTCCACCAAACCAAAAACCTTCCCTTTCATTTCATAATAAAGAAATACTAAATGAATTAATCTTAAGAAGATATGTCCAACAAAGGAAAAGACATAGTAGAAGGATCATCAAGATCTTCAATAGGTGATGGTACCGGTGGTGGTGATCAACATCAGCAGCATCAACAACAAATTCCACTTAGTCGATATGAGTCACAAAAGAGAAGAGATTGGAACACTTTTGGACAATACTTAAGGAATCAAAGACCACCAGTGGCACTTTCAAATTGTAATTCAAACCATGTTCTTGAATTCCTAAGGTACTTGGATCAATTTGGAAAAACAAAAGTGCACTTACAAGGTTGTTTGTTTTTTGGACAAACTGAACCTCCTGGACCTTGTACTTGTCCTCTAAAACAAGCTTGGGGAAGCCTTGATGCACTTATTGGAAGATTAAGAGCTGCTTATGAAGAAAATGGGGGATTACCTGAAACTAATCCTTTTGCTAGTGGTTCCATAAGAATCTATCTTCGTGAGGTGAGAGATTCTCAAGCTAAGGCTAGAGGAATTCCTTACAAGAAGAAAAAGAAGAAGAGGATTGCAATTAAACATAACGGGGATACCTCAAATTTACCTATGCAGTAAAGTTTATCATTTTCCCCTTCTTATTGGCTCTTCATTAGCATATATGGTAAGTTTTTCTCTCTTTTTTATTTTTTATACACATGACATATATTAAGAAGAGTATAATTAAGGGATACTCGATCTAACTTAATTTTTTTTAACAGAAAAATGAATTTCATTAATATAAGAGTACAATGGGTCCTATTTTGCTTCTTTTTTTTTTCTTTTCAAAAGTTGAGATGGAAAAGAAAGGAATCATTTCTTGAATAATTAACATTGTCATTATCTAAATAGAAAGGACATAATTGAACAATTTTTTTAGACAATTAATTAACAAACCAGTTTGTGGAAAATATATATACTTTATATAGTTTTTTTGAATTTTTGAATAATGATATACTTTGCATAGTTGAGTGTTTACTAGTTGAATTTTCTGCAACAAGTGAAAAATCATCAATCTCATCAAGACACAGTACACCTCATTTTAAACCATAAAATATTATTGTATTTACATTAGTTTCTCTAACTGCATCTACATTTGATTTCATATAAAACCCTAATCTATAGACTTCAAAACCCTAAATTGTATTTATGTATAGTTATACTTGTTATAAATGTTGGAGTATTATATACCTTGTATCGTTTCTTTTTCTTCTCTTCTTACAATGAACATACAGTACTGGAGGTACTAGCTGGTAATATGATCTTTCATTAGTTTTCTGTTTGTCGATTCCAAATACAAGATGACAATATTACCATGTTTTCCTACATTTTCTAATTATTTATTTTCAGATTATATATTATATTTTGCTTATATATTTACAAGTTGGCTTTTCCACACAATCTTACTTCTTTTTTTTTTTTGTTAAAAAATAAAAAAAAACTTGCTTCTTTTAGCATAATCGGACTATGTTAATGTGGCTTCCATAAACAATGTTTCTACAATGATATAAAATTTAAGCATTTTAAATTATTCATAAGTAGATTTTCTTGGAGACATTGTATGGGCAAAAGGGGACTCGAAATTTTGGGGATCTAATATAGTCCTATGGTGGATCTCATAGACTAACCTGCTACAAGTTTCAATTTGCTGTTACCAATTTGCAGTAATATATGTTTTTTACAGTAGTAAATAATTATAGTAACATTGAGTAAAAAAATTATATATCGAATTAATTAACTTATATACATTTTTTGGTCGGGAAGTAAATAAAATATGTTCTTTATTCAAGATTTTAACAATTTTCTAAAAGATTCATATTTTTATAGCATCTTCAAAATCTATGGATGAGTGAAATTTTAGATTCTCTTCCATGAATCTTATAAGCTGGTGTCATCTTCTAGAATCCAAAATCTCTTGTTTTCTTAAAATATTGTCTTATTCTAACCAATTTTTTTATATCCCATTGTTTTCATATAATATGAATGAATGTCCTTTTTTTTGTTGGTGTATATATCTGACCTCCGTACATGAAACACAGTATTTCCACCACCTGACACTGCCAGCATATCTGACCATACTATGTATGCTCTTGCATTTTCACAATCAATATTTATATCAACAATAAAATGGAAAGTTTTGAAATTAATTGCAAACGATAGTTTCTAAGCTTTACTTTTGACTATGATCTTTAATTTGTATTGTACTACGTACCATCCTTACTCACCATGTGCTTGAATGATGTAATTATCTATTACACTTATTTTGCCTTAGCAATTCATTTTTTTTTTTTTCAATTTATATCAACAATATAATGTAAAGTTTTGAAATTAATTGAAAACGATAGGTTTTTTTTTTTGACTAAATGCAACAATGGTTCTAAATTGCAGTCTTTAACTTTAATTGTAGCCTCATCAAATGTATTCAGAATTATTGTGTTTGCAACATCGTGATTTAGAACCATGATCTGAGTACATATATATTATTTTTGTAATGCACATTTGTTTAATTTTGGATTATCCTTTGTTATTGATCTCAGGTTTCTAAAGTATTTCAAAGTCCTGAATCTAAATTTGTTGCTAGGCCTTGGATAACTACTTCAGGTAAAGACATGGAATGCTGGTTGTTTGTTATCGATTGTCCAGCATATATATTCTTGGGTAAAGTTTTAACCCATTTCATATGGTCTTTATGAGTCATGGGATGTATTTTGTTATATGTTCGAATGAGAATTTTAGAATCAAGTTGAGGAAGAATTGAGTTTACAATATTGGGCAAGTCCCTGTACTCTATCAATTCACCCTTATTATGAATTAATTGCTTATAATTTGATGGGGTATCAAATATATATAGTGAAAGCAGCATTAAATTTTGTATGACTAATGCATGTTTGAATTAAGGTGAGGTTGCCAAAATTACAATGAAATTGTGATTTTATTAATGCTTCAAAGTAGTATAATTTTTACTAAAATCACATTAATTCACCGTCATTTTGTGGACCTCATTGTCAAACTAAACATGCATTCAGTAGTATATGTATTGAGTATTGCACGATATGGAAATTTGGTAGTATAGATTAAGTGCATGTTAGCTCTTAAGATTTCTTCTTAGAAATTCGAACTCAATACCCCAAAAATTACAATACTCAAATATATTGCACACCTACTTGCACTACACCGCAATTCATGATTTGCCGATTTCTTGTTGAATATTTGTATGTTGAATGCTCACTCTCTCCCCCTACACACACAACAAATTAACTTACACCCAATGTAACATTACACTAACATGTATTTTTAAAATTGATTATTGGATTGAAAGTTTATATCATACAGAACGTCTATATAAACTTTTATATAAATGTAATATCATATTTTAGATTGTAAAGGTATGTCAAATGAACGTCTTAAATATTTTTATTTTACAACATTAATTTTTATGCACCTCAATAGTGTAACTAAATGATTTTAGATTTATTTAAAAGCGCTTATAAAGATGATTTATATGATATTAACTTTCAATAAAATTCTCAGATTTAAAAATATTTTTTAGGGGCAAATTTAAAAAATATCTATTGAGTAAAGTTATTGAGTTGTGTAATAATTGTGTAATGTTGCATCAATATAAATTCCAAATAAAGTTCCTAAAAAAATGATTTTAGATTTATATGTGCACTATTCTCATAATGTATTTTCAACATACTTTTCTACTACTGTTCAAAAAAAACTTATTTTCTACTAATATATGAAGACAAGTGGTTATATAATATGTCTTTGAATTTGTCTCGGTTTTTTTTTGACACATTTGAATTTGTCTCGATAAAGATTTTCAAAATATCATTTTTTATAATCTTTGTTAATAGATAGTTAAATATCTGAAAATATACATTAGAATATATGAAACATTCAAAATTTTGGTACGAGATCGTAATAAAAAAATTGAGAAGCGTAAGCAGTATATTGGAAAGTACAATTATCCTTTTTTGGATTTAGAAGAATTAATCAGTTCTGAAAATTTTAGTTAGTATAAAAATTTTATAAAAAAATGTGAAATTTGTTTCCAATTTTGTCATTCAATTTACTATATGTTTGGGTACACGATAGAATTGGTTAAATGTTTTTTTTTTACAAAGGAATTGGTTAAATGTAATAAATTTGATTCTAGTCGGACACTAATATATAATTTTCACTATTAACTTTAATTGCCCTAATAAATTTATTATCTAAAATTGAATCAAAAATTGATCTCGATCAACACCGTTTTGCTCATTTACAAAAGCAATTTTGAAACAAAATATTTAAACACAATCTCTCATAAAAATCACATCTATTGTGAAGATATTAAAAAATAAATTGCTTTACATTTGATTCACTTTTAGTCAAGATTAATTTTTGCAAAATCAATTCAATCAAAATTAATTATCTTGCAGCCAAATACACGCTTAGTGATACAAAAATCATTTATAGATTTATCCAAGAGTGTTTAGATGAGATAGCGCTGATCTCTTCTAGCTTAACCAAAGTTCTGGGTTCAAATCTAACATTTGGCATGCAGTTAAAACTCTTAGGGAGAGTTTGTCGCTTATTTGGGTATCACAAGGTTCTAGAGCTTAGTCTCAGTAGTTGCGCGAAGAGAATACCTGGTTACGCAAAAAAAAAAAAACATTTATGGATTTCAATTTTCTATTTCTAATTTTGGTGGTTAATTTAATTTTGGAAATTTTTTATACCTTGAAGTTTTGTCGGATACAGATATTATATATGCAAAATTAGTTTAAAATTTAAATTTACTATAAAATAATTAAATATAAAATGATGAGATGACATTGAATAACTAAAATAAGGATTATATCCAACAAAACTACAAGGATATTAAGGTGTTCATCTTTCTTTTGTCAAAAAAAAGTGTTCATCTTTCTAAATTTTTATATGGTCTAAATCAAACGGACTACAATTTTTTCACTATATATACCACCAGTGATGTTTACAGATATGTAAGATGATGTGCATATTTCAAACCTAGAAATCATTAGATACCTTTCCTGTCCACTTCAATATCTTTTATTTAATTCCTCTATTTGTTGTTCACTTAACTCGCCATTCTCTCAATTAAAAAGATTGATTTGATGCAAAATATTGTCAGGCATATATAATAAATAAGCTGCTCCGATTTCATTTGTGTACACACGTCAACAAGACTCTTTTACGAGCGACAAAATTGTGACGCTCACACAAAGTTCAAAACAAACAACATCTGAAAAACTCAATGTTGTATTCTTGAGGTCATAACTATTGGTGCGTCAAGTAGTATGAGTCTAACATATGCCACACTCGAGGGTTGACAAACTCTTTACTCTCAACTTCAACTGAGGGGCTTCTTTTACGGTACACAAAAAAAATCATATTTCTTAAAAATTGTAGCTAGGCATAGTTTATACTTTATAAACAACATTCATTCTCCTCAATTCAACAAAGCGTCTTTTACAAAGGACAACCGTGAGGGCTCACACAAAGTCCAAAGTGGACAATACGTCAAAAATGTGTTGTTATGGACTTACGGACGGAATATTAGCACACCATTGAATGGTCTAACCTATATTACGGTCGATGGTTGACAAATTCTCTAGTCTTTTAGAATAATTTTTTAGTAATTTTTCTTATCACAAAATAATCGGTCATATATATATATATATATATATATATATATATAGAGAGAGAGAGAGAGTATTGGTATTATCTCTTGACCAAAAATTTAGTATTTAGTTATCAATTTCGATCCCAAAAATTTCAAAATGGTCGTTACACCAATATTTTTTTTGTCGGCTTTGTTGATGATTAATATCTGTCGGATAGTCTCTAACCACCTATAATGAGTCTTCTCCCAACAAATTTTTTTCAATCTACAAGACTATAATCTAAAACCTTCGCTACTGCACCATTGATTTATAAATTAGTCGTTATATTGATTGAAGTTTTTCAATCTCTAAATTAGTCACATCATAACAAATTGTTGATTGTACATTATGAGATATTTTGTCATTTTAGAATCCTATATGTGTTCGACTCTCATTTGACTATAAAGGGAGTAAGTTAAAGTATTGCCTAAAAAACATATACATAGTATCCTATATAAACGAATCTAGCCATGAAGGATTAAATACATATTCTAAATGTGTAGGGTTATTTATAGTTGTATACTTTTCTAATTGAAGATAATGTCATAATATCATGTAGCTTAAATGGTGGAGCTAGTAGCTAGGCATAGGCACAATCCTTCTTAAATTAAAACATATCCCGAATAGTAATTGAGTAAGTTTTGGGGTGGCAGAAATATTTGTATTTTCTCTAATCAGGTCTCAAATTAATTGAAGGTGGTTGAACTTATTAAGGTCTAATATATTTTTTTATATAGTCAAACGTTCCTGGTTATGTTAGTTTCTACATTCAAACTCAGGACCTCTTACTTAAAAATTATCCCTTAGATTATCAACTTAGTTGTCTATGCAAGACTATTAAGGTCTAATATAAAAAGTGGTTCCTAATTGAAAGAAGAAAAAGTTACTGTCTTAGATTGTATGTTGGATAGGTTTCGTTTCAGTGAGAAGTGGAATTCGTGGATGTGTACATGTGTTTTTAAGGTAATATGTACCTAAGAGATCAATATTCAAAGAAGCTTCAAACAAAGGGATTTGTTGGCCTCATTTTGGTTTCTTCTTGAAGCGGA
Organism: Medicago ruthenica; assembly: GCA_018208015.1. Taxonomy (NCBI): domain Eukaryota; kingdom Viridiplantae; phylum Streptophyta; class Magnoliopsida; order Fabales; family Fabaceae; genus Medicago; species Medicago ruthenica. The sequence continues at coordinate 81,459,349 of CM031372.1, read as the reverse complement.
AATTTTTGGTGCTTTTATCAGGAGAACAGTTGTAACTCATATATTCAGACCTAACCCAGTTAGGTTGGTCTCATTTAGGGCTGGTAATGAACCGAACCAACTCGAATATAGTTTGGAACTTGACTCGACAATTAACTCGTTGGGTTTGGTTCATGAATCAAATGAGCCGAACTTGAGCTAAAAATTAAGTTCGTTAACTAAATGAGCTGAATTTGAGCTATACATAGTTCGGTTCGTTTGATTCATTAGTTGGATCGGTAATATATGTTCTTCTTGATCCCTTTCTCTAGATTTTTCTTTGTGTGTGGATATGTCTTTTTTCAAAATAGAAACCGATGAAAATGGGTCATGGCTCATATTTGTCCCGCTGTCTGTTTTATAAAATTTGGTTTCTATGCTCTTAACTTATTTTTTCTCTCCCTTTTTTACGATGTTGTATTCCTTTTGTCTAGTAAATAAACCAATTTAATTACGTCTTCTTTATTTGTTGGAATATGGCTACTACCAAATTGAAAGAAGAAGAAAACAGATGGTGTGTGAATTCACAATCATAAAGAGATACCAATTGCTTCAAACATACAGTAGCTTGTAGTCCCACATCGGCCATTCAGTTAACATTGAGAGATAAAGGAAACTATAAATAAAGTAGTGCACTACTTAGTTAAAATGTACAAGTACAAAATTAACCATTAATTTATATATAGTATATTTATTGTCACGGTAAGTACTGGATTTTTCAAAGAGATTACCATTTTCAAGACAGTTGAAAAAGTTAAATATTTGTTTTCTCTTGAGGTTTATTTTGTGCTTAGAGTGCAAAAGAACAAAAACTAGGGTGTTCAAAATATAAGAAGTTAGAAGTATTAGTGCAACTTTTTAAAGTTCATTTGCACGCCCTTGAGCATACGAGTCGACCTCGAGCATATGAACATAACGAGCCGAATTGAACCTAACAACAATTCGTTGTTCGTGAACTTTAAACGAGTCGAGCTTAATAAAAGGTTTGTGTCGAACTTGAGTCGAGTTTCGAGCTGAACTAATTTTTATCGAGTCGAGCTCAGACAAGTTTGATTTGACTCGGCTCATTTTCAGCCCTTGTCTTATGGTGTTGGCTCTGGACTTTCGAGTGTGTTTTTCTCAAGGTCTCAAGTTCGATTCTTCCTAATGTCAATTTTGATGGGCTAGTTTAAATTCTTCAAAAAAAAAACTAATATATTCATACGTTTTTCAATAGGAAAAGAGGGATGGGTTGTATCCCAACTAAAATATAGAGATGACACACTGTATACAGATGAGTGACAATGGAGAATATGTGGATTTTAAAGGCAATGTTGAGGGGATTCGAACTAGTATCAGGACTAAAAGTTAATTTTATAGAAGAGTTATCTTGTGGGTATCAATGTGCATGAGGAATTCATGCACATGACATTCAGATTTTTAACTTGTGGGATATGTAAGGATCTTTTTAAGTATCTTGTATTCCTGTGTGGGAAAAAGACATGTAATACTCGAACCTTCGTGAAGATGCCAACAATTTTGTAATGAGAAGGAACATGTAATACTCCAACCTGACCACGAGCAACTTTTTCACGCACAAAATGAATATTCACCTCAATTTGCTTCGTATATTTCTGTTGAACGGTGTTACAGAAAGATAAATTGCACTTATATTATCACGATAGACTAAAGCAGCTTTCGTGAAAGGAAAATGAAGCATCAAAAGTAAGTTCCTAAGCCAACAAGACTCAGAAACTACATTAAAGACACAACGGTACTTTACTTTAGCACTGGATCAAGACAAGCTTGTTGTTGTTTCACTGACCCAAAGATTAAATCATCCCCTAAATAGATACAATATCCATTGTGGGCCTTCTGATGTCGGGACATCCACCCCAATCGACATCGGTATATGCCGTGAGCTTATCAATGAATAAACGAGATAGATGTAGACCAAGTATTAGAGTGCCCTTAATATAATGAATGATTCACTTCAAAGAAATTATATGTTGTGTCCCTGGATCATGCATGGAAATACACATTTGTTGAACGCCATAAGAAATATATGGTCTTGTAAATAACAAATATTGTTAAGCTCCGGTAAGATTGTGATATTCAGCTTGATCATGATATGGATTCCATGAAAATCAACTGAGCTTTTCTTTTATGTCCACTGGTGTAGAAGATGGTTTACAAGAAGACATGTGTACTTGGTCAATAATTTCTTCTGTATGTTTATTATATGAGAGAAAATGCCTCTTGAGTATTGTGTAACAGATACCAAGAAAAACACTTAGGGGGCCCAAATCCTTCATGGAATTTTTTAATAAGTAGAAATGATGGATTTACTAAGATCACTTGAAGATGCAGTGAGAATAATGTCATCCATATAAATAAGGATATAAGTTGTGTCTTCACCACGGTGATAAATGAATAAGGAGTAATAAAGCCCAAGGAAGCTAAAAAATAAGTAAAACTCTAGCACCATGCATGAGGTGCTTGTTTGAGGCCATAACGAGATTTATTTAGGAGGCATACATAATCAAGATGTTGAAGATTGTGAAAACCAGGAGGTTTATACATGTACATAGTTTCCTCAAGATTACCATGCACAAATAAAATTTTAACATCCAATTGATGAAGACACCATTATTTTTATAGAGCAACACTAAACATCGTTTGAATAGTAACTTATTTAACTACCAAACTGAAAGTCTCATAACACTCTACACCAATTTATTGACTGCACCATCACATATTAACCATGCTTTATAATATTCATAAGAATCATTAGGTGTTCTTTTATGGTTGAAAATCCACAAACTTCAAATAATATTCACATTAGATGGACATGGCACTGATTCCCACATATTATTTTCAATAAGAGCATGATAAGTGCTAAAATAATGTTCATTTCTATGGCATTTATTAACTTTTTTTGCAAGTAATCTAGGTATCCCACTCTCCAAATTTAGTATAAATACATAATATTTGTAATTTTAGACCAGTTAAGCTACTACTGTCTATTTTCCATCATGTTTGTAGGTTGTTGATGTGATTCATAAAATAACAGAGAATCTTAGCAAAAGTAAATTCATAAGGCGAGCTAGAAGCGATCAAAGACAGAGAGTTCTAAAGAGAAAAGGTAGAGTAACTTCGCTAGGCGAGAAACAATTCTCGTAGTGAAGTAAGGAGGTTTAGTGATTTTCAAAAGACGAGTTGGTTTTAGTAGGAAAGGTTGGACGGAGGTGTGAAGATTAAATAACTTGTGACGTTTCAAAATGTCATGTTGTGATCGAGTTTTCACTTGAGGATTAGCTACATAATCGGACTGTTGTAGGTTTGGAATTGGTGTAGAGATGTAACGAGAATTAGACTGATTTGAGGTAGATGAAGTTGTTGTATTTGGAGAAGAAACTAGTTCAGGTTAAGGGTAGAAGGGATCGGTTTTGGTGCTGTGGTATTTTGGATGTGTGTGTGGTTGGGGAGGTGTTATGAGAAGGAGTTTAGTAGGTTAGGACTGTAGGTGAATTCTGGTTGAGTATGGGAGGTTTGGGGGTGGATTGGTAGTGTTGAGATGTGAGGGCGGATGATTTTGTTAAAAAAAATGGGGATGATGTAAGGGAAAGAAAGGTGTAGTGCTTATATCCAAGGGATCATTTAATTTTAAAAAGAGAAACATATTTTCATCAAAGACCACATGCCTAGAGATAATGATTTTATGACTTGACAACTCATAGCATTTAACACCTCTATGGTTTGATGGATACCCTAAAAAACACAAAGGGTTGATCAAGCTTGGAGTTTGTTTATTGAAGTGGAGGGAATGAGGGGATAAGAAAGACAACCAAAAACACGAAGATGAGAATATGATGGATCTTTTTGGAAGAAAATTTTGGTGGGTGTTTGAAGTGCGAGCTTGTTGGTGGGATGAATATTGAGGAGCTAAGTGGTCATTTCAATTGCATGATGCCAAAAAAAAAGTGAAAGGGAGACATGGGTGAGGAGTGTACGAACGATGTTACTTATGGTACAAGTTTTTCTTTTAGCTTTTCCATTTTGAGGAGATGTATGGGGGCAATAAAATTGAAAGGCCTTTCTATTTAATTAACAAAATTTATGAAATTGTGCGTTGTCGTACTCCATTTTGTTACACGTTGAAAATAGTTAATTTCTCTTTTAAATTGTGTTTTAATGTGATTGTGAAATGGAAGGAATTGAGATTTGTTCGCAAGAGGAAAAGTAAATAAGAAATTTGTGAAATCATCAAGAAATAAAGTATAATTATGATGACCACCTAAACAAAAAATAGGTGATGTCTAAAGGTCACTATAAAGACCCAAATGCTAGGGATTTCATTGGTTTCATCCTAGATTCTATGTTTTGGAATGATGTTGAGATTGTTGTTAAAATTGTTTCACCGATCATATGTTTGTTGAGGATTGTTGATGGTGATGATACGCCATCACTTCCTTAATGATGTGTATGATTGCGTGTTTAGAGCAAAACGAGTTATTAGGAGCATATTCATAAACCAAAAAAATCCTTCGACAAACCTTATACAATGATTATCAAGAAAATGTGGGATAAACACCTTTGTCAACAACTGCATGTTGTTGCCTATGTTTTAAACAGTCATTTTTTTAAGACATTGAAAACATGACTAAAAAGCTGAGGTTATGGCAAGATTCCTTCATGTGTTGACCTCATAAGTTGAGGGTAACGAAACTGAATTCTTGAGTGCTAAATAACTATATCGTGTAGGGATGGTGATTTTGGTACATCATTGGCACTTAAGTCTATTAAGACTATGTGTTTTGGTACGTATAATTCATATAATGTGTTTTAAATTGTGCATCTTTATGTTATCATATTGACCATGATTTCAAATATATTATGATTTCGATAGATATGTGGTGGAAGACTTTTTTACATAGTGTGTTAAAGGTGAAATCTTGGAGAATTAAAATACTAAGTAAAACTCCTTCATCATCAGGTTGTGAAAGAATTCATACAAAAAAGAGGAATAGATTGAAGCATCAAAGGTTAAATGATCTTGTGTTTTTGCATTACAACTTGCGTTTGAAAAATAGGTATGTAATTATTTTAAATTGTTTACCTTCAATCCACTACATTTCATCATATATTATCATTTGAATACCACTTCTTAATTGATATCTCTCTTTGGTTAGAGTGTTCAACAAGAAGGGAGCAAATGGTCCTATTGACTATGAAAGAATATGAAAAAAATGAATTTTGGATCACAAATGAAACAAAGTCTACCCCTATTCTTGATTTCAACGAGATAGAAACTTTTCTTTACAAGGAAGAATCAATTCACATATTTGGTTTAGTCAATAAGGAAGGTGAGAATGAGATATTACTTATGTGCATTTTTTATTATTTTATGTTAGTTTATGAATATGCTAGACTTAATGACTTGTTACTATTTTTAATTACAGAGGGCCCCATCAATGGAGTTTAAGAGGAAGGACTTAATTTGGATTTAGGGCTGGAAATGAGTCAAGTCGAACCGAACTCATCTGAGCTCGACTCGATAAAAATTAGTTCAGCTCGAAACTCGACTTGAGTTCGACACGAACCTTTTTTATAGTTCGAGTTCAGCTCGTTTAAAGTTCACGAACAACTCAGTTCGGCTCGATAGGCTCAACTCTTTAGCTCGATTCACATATTTCAAAAGTAATTTTTTTCTTTTACAAAAAAAAGGACAATATTTAGACCTTTTGACCTTTTAATTTAGTTTAAAGAAGGTCAAAAGATAAACTAGATAATATCACAAAAATTGCTACTGTATTGAGATAAGGAGACAATAATTGTTAATTTTAATGGGTAAAAATGAAACCGGCCCATATAATAATTATTTGGTTTCAAAACCACAAATTATTTTTTGGTCTCAAAACCACTTGAATATATGGGTGTTCGTGGTTCATAAACTGAACTGAACTGAACCATATTAATGGTTTGGTTCAGTTCGTTAAAACCACTTCAGTAAAGACTGGTTAATTTATCGAATCAGTTACAATTCAGTTTAAAACCGGTTCAAAACTGGTGTATATTTTTAAACCGGTTTATCTAATTTGAACTAGTTTTGAACCCGTTTTCTATAAAAACGTGAGTTTTTTTTTTTAGTTTAGTTCCATGTAGATTATTTTTGAAGCAGATTGTTTTCGTTAGATTATAAGCTCCGTATCTCTTTCTTTCTCGACACAAAAAACTGGTTTATCATAATTGCTTTTTTCAATTCTGCTTTTCTATCATAATCGCTTTTTCCAATTCTTCTTTTCTATCATAATCGCTTTTAGGATGCCGATTCTTACCAAAACAAAGTTTCTCTCAGATCTCTCTTCGCTCTCTCCTCCAACTCCCACTTCCTTCTCACTTTGAAGATCTTACTCTTCTGTTTTCCAACACGGCTTTTCCGACGCCGATTCTTGCCATGTATTCATTAATTCATGCACCGATTCTTTTGTTTTTATTGAATTTAATTGAAATTGGATGTGAATTTTCAGGAATTTTGCATTTGGGAATTAGCGTATTCTCAGATGATTTTGACTTCAATTGAAATTGGAATGATTAATTGTAACAGTGGAAGGAACTTTTTAATTGCTTCTTGAAGCTTTATTCGCAATTGTTTATGAGATTAAGCTGAAGATTAAGCTAAAGATTTTTGTTGGTTAATTATAGGTCAAGGATTAATTATGTTTATTATTGCTTTTTTTAGTAAAAAAAACATATCATACATTTTATTTATTTTGGTTAAAAAAGGTTCATAAATATGAACCGGTTCTTAAGCGGTTTTAAACTGAACTAAAACTGGTTTTAAAAAATGGTTCAATTCAAGACTATAAAAAATGGTTCAGTCCAAAATATGGTTCAACGCAGTTCAGTTCATACTTTGGTTCAGTTAACTATTTGGTGACAACTTGGGGGGTACCCATCAATAAAATGTGGGTAACACAACCCATGATGAGTTGGCACCAATCAAAGTTATTTATTTGTTTTTTATTATTTTTAACTAGACTCTAACCCGAGCGATGCACGGGTTTTGTAGAGCTTCATATATAACTATTAAATCGTACGATGCACGAATTTTGTAGAGTTTCATATATAAGTATCAAACTGATTGTATTATTAATTTTAGAGTTACATTCAAAGTCATAGAAACAATCAAACTAAGTGATGATTGAGAGTGATCGACATGCAAAATCTCAAAAAAAATAAATTAGAAATATTCAGTCATAAATTAAATTTTGTGAAAGTAATCAAACGTGGAAATAAACACATAAAAATGATAAATCATAGAAAATACTGTAATGAAAAGAAAACAATATACAAAAGTTTGCAAGGGCTACTAAATCTATAAAAAAAAGAAAAGGAACTGATACGTGGTAACATAAAGAAAAAAGAATAATGAAAAGGAATTGCTAAAAAAATGAAAAGGAACTGATATGTAGTAACTAAAAGAAAACAAATAATGAAAAGGAACAACTATCAGAAAAATGAAAAGTAACTCCTATTAGAAAAGGAACCACTGCTATCAGAAAAGGAACCGCCAATAATAAAAAGAAACTGCTATCGAAAAAGGAACCGTCAAGGTGTTAGTGGCTTAAAAAAAGGCCTTTGGGATTGCATATCCATTTTAGAAGCAATAATATTTCAATAAAAAACATCAGTACCTTGGTGGTAAGAGTTCTGAATTGGAAGCATGAGGTACCAAGTTCGATTCCCACCAAGAACCCTAGTTTTCCTTTGATCTCTAATCTTTTCTTGTTTGTTGTAACCCTAATTCTCTAATGCTCTCCTCTATTTATAACCTTTTAACTGAGCTAGGTTTCTCTCATAACTATTTAACGGGTTTACTCTTCAATTTTAAAATATATTATTAAGTACAAAAATATATTAGATTTAGTACAAAAATATCTCAAATTGAGTACCAATTGTGCAAGGATTTTTTTAAATATATTAGATTTAGTACAAAAATATCTCAAATTGAGTACCAAAATATATATTAGATTTAATTCAAAAATATCTCAAATTGAGTACCAAAATATATCATATTCAGTATAAAAATATATTATTGAGTATTAAAATATATTTCATATCACAAACCAAAATATATTAGATTGTGCAAGGATTTTTTTTCATAAATTTCTTTCAAAAGAAAAGTTAGGGTTAGTCATTAGGGTTGTCAAGACTACCTAACATTTATATATAAAAATATATTATTGAGTATTAAAATATATTTCATATCACAAACCAAAATATATTAGATTGTGCAAGGATTTTTTTTCATAAATTTCTTTCAAAAGAAAAGTTAGGGTTAGTCATTAGGGTTGTCAAGACTACCTAACATTTATATATATAAAGATAAAGATGTTATTGTTTTGATTGGGCCAACTCAGCATGGGTAGTATTACCTACCTTTTATTGATGGGTAAACAAGAATTTGCCTAACTAATTTAGTTGAACACCCCTATGTGAATAAAAAATAATAATAGTTAATAGCACTACTAATTAATAACTATAGCACTGCTAATCCATTCACAATTAGTTGAAGAAGGTTTTAGGCGTTATTTTATAGCTGAGTTTGATACCTTCGCCTAATAAAACTTTTGATGTGGGACTTCAACGATCGTGTGCAGTAAGATGTTAGCAAGCTTAAACTAATAAGACAACAGTTCATGCATAATGTTCCTCATTTCGTCCTAAATTGACAAAGCTTATATTAAAAAAAGTAGTAATAATATATAGCAATAATAAATATATATCGAGCCAAATCATGAACCAAATGAGTCGAACTACATGTGGCTCAAGTTCAGCTCATTTATGTAACGAACTTAATTTTCAACTCAAGTTCATCTCATTTGGTTCATGAACCAAGTTCAACGAGTTAATTACCGAATCGAGTTCCGAACTATATTCGAGTTGGTTCGGTTCATTGTCAACCCTATTTGGATTAATTTTCACAAGAAGATGTGAATAGTTATAGTGGTGCTATATATAATAAACCAACCGACATGGTTGATCATTTGACTGCATGAGAATTTGATATTTTGCTTTTTGAATTTGAAGTTTGAACTTTGACTTTATATTATGAAGACTTGTCTTTGTTATAGATTTATTGTATTTGCCATGGACGCTTTTGTGTATTTTGTATGGATTTATGCCTTTCTAGTTTATTAGTTGTGACTTTAAATGAATTATTTCTAAAAATTAGCACTATATGTATTATTTATTTATTTAGTATCTCGTTCAACTAGTTCTATAGCGGTTCAATCAATTTTGATGCTGTCAATTTCAGTTGTGTAATAAGCAAATGTGTCACTCGTTGTAATAGGGAGTGATTTTTACAAATTTTAGATTTTGTCTAACATGCACAAGTAAAATGGTCTTGCACCATACACAAGTGTCTTTTCTACAATTGATTCAAAAAGTCACAACATATTTCATTTAATTTAATGATGAGATTTGTTGATCTAATGATGGAAACTAGTTTGTCTTTAATGCAAGATTTGTCTCACTTGTGCACCATTGAATTGTTTACAAACTTATAAATATGAAATGACATACAAAAATGTGCATTTAATTAAAAAAAATCAATTAAAATTGCAGGGTTAAAATTAAGATAAAAAGTGAAAAGTCATAAGCTGTTTGAATTAGCTTATCACAAACCGCTATAAACTCATAAAATAAGTTATAAGCTCGTGTAAAATTAACAATTACCAAACGAGTGTGGTTAAATCGTGCAAGCTTATAAGTTATAAGCCATAAACTCAAATTTTTATCTTACCAAAGAGAGCCTTAATGGGTTTGTCTATCCTATGCAATATTGCATAGGTTAAGACTACTACAAATGATAAGTTTTTATTGAAAACAACAATTATTTATTAGAAAATTATGTACTCCCTCGGTCCCTAATTATAAGACCCCTTGAAAAAAAATCTAGTCCCTAATTATAAGCCTCTATACAAATTACTAGGTGCATTTATTATTTTTTCCTAAACTTACCTTTAATTAATACCACTAACTTGCATTGTAATATGAAAGTCAAATTAAATACACATACAAACAAAGGACAATTTAATAAAATTCACACATTAACTACTCCCCCGGTCCTATTTACAAGAAACAATTGACTTTTTAGATACATTGAATAATTTACGTATTTCTTGTAAATAAGACCGGAGAGAGTATATTACCAACTTTTCTTAATATGTGTGAAATTAGTCAAAGATGCATATAATAAGAAACGAATGGAGTATTTAGTACAAAGTACTTAAGTTTCAAGATAAATTTACTATTTTTGACTTCTTAATTCATGCAAGTTTGTACATGATAGAAAAACTCATATTTAATTGGCATGACCTCAAATAAAAAATGTTTGACAGACATATAAATAGACAAAATAAAATTGAAATAATTTAATAATGTTATCTAACATTATTTTTACTTTTAATTTTTTATTTGTGTGTTCAAATATTTTTTATTTAGGGTTGTACTCAATTAAGTTTTTTTCATATTACGATTCAAAGAAATTTGTTCCAAAAAGAGAAAAGAAGCACAAAAGAAATAAATAACTTATAAAGGACTGCTATATTTTTTGACAAATAAAGGACTGCTATATTGTGATGTTTCAGTTAATATTAGCTCTTTTATCCTTAATCCTTTTAAGAAAATACATAGTAGTTCTCGTTGTTGCAACAGTGGATATAAGTTCTTTTATTTAAAATAAAAACAAATGCTTAATTCGTTATCATCACTAGGAGTTGATCTATCTTCCTATTTAGTAAGTTCTGAACATTTGTCCTAATAATGGCAATTGATATTCTGTCTTGTGGAAGAGAAAAGGTAAACAAAGAGAAATTGAAAATTTGATACTAGTACTTGACTTTAAAAAGCTAGAGATGAAGCTAAGGGTATGGGGCCACTACTACAAAAATGGTTTTTAGCATACAATGTTGAATACTTGAATTAGTGTTAGCCAACCCTCACTGATGTAATAAAAATATTAATGTTGGCCGACCAACTCTAATTCCTGGACAGTGGAAGCAAACTATTTTTTTTAAAGAATAATGTTAGCAAGATACTCTCTCTCCTAACTATTATATACTAGTAAATAAATATTTATTTGTTCATATTTTTTTTTGGTACAATTATTTGTTCATATTTATTAAATGAATGATGTATCTGAAGTATATTATAAATCAGATACATCAATTATTTGATGTTAAAGAGTGTGGTTTCATAAAATTTATATGAGATCCATATGATTTGTTGAAATGGTCATGTGAATTTTTGAGTTTTTTTTTCTACCCTAAAAATAATTAAAAATTATTTTTCTACCCTACTTTTTAAAAATTCCAAATATGCCCTACTTTTTCAGATTCTCTGCCATCCCACAACCTCCCCTTGTGGGATACCTTTTTTTTGGACTTATTATATCCCACAAGATTCAAACAATTTGTTTATTTATAAATAAAAAAATGTTAACAGTGACACAAAATCTTCTCTTTTATGCCAGTTCATATGGATGTCCTACAAGAGAGTTCCGCATAATTTGCAAGACGATTTTTGGGATTGCATTGCAACGACTTTTCTTTTATGTTTTGACAAAGTTGAATGACATGAAACCGATAGAGTCAAGCTCCAATTTGGTTTGCCACAGAATATACCAGGGGACCCAGTTGACATGCGGCCGTACCATAAATTGAACAAACGGTTCAAGTCGTGGTACACGTCAAATGGTTATCGCTTTCCACAAGAGAGTGAACATTGGGATAATCGACGACAACATACTTTACCTCGTCTGCCACCAAGAAGACTACTCCCAACTCCGACGTATATTTATTGGTTTACAAATGAATGCAATCCCCACGTCAAGATTTCGATCCAAAAGGTACCAAAGGAAGTGCCACATTCAGATTCAGAGTCGGAGATGGAACCAGAACCACAAAATTGCAACAACCAACAAGAACCAGAGCTAGATGACTTCTGGTCACAAGGATTTCTTTCAACAATACCCAATCAAACTACCAACCAAACAACAACCAACACAACACAACACACACATGGTTCTATAATGTTTGATTTCCTCAACACCCCCCAACACAATATTATCCAACAACCACCATATACTAGCCCAAGATATGATTATGCACCCCATGATGGGTCAACTTACATTCAAAATTCAATGCAAAACACTAGTTACCATGACCTGAACCAAGCTGGCCCATCAAACACATGTTACCCCACCTACGACAACCAAACCGACAACAACCAACAACACAACAACACAATGTACATCAACACAAACTACAACCACCCACCAACACCAACAAACCTACTATCCCAATTCACTCAGGCTGATGAGTTTGATTTTGCGAATACTCCTGGTTTAGACGCTGAGTACGGTCAACCGTCTTTGAGTCGTTTATCATTGAACTCCAATGAAAATCATTTTCTGGATGTTGGATGGCCTTCAAGGGAACACGATGTCTCATTGACGCTTGGTCAAAGTAGTTGGATGCAAGCTACTACAAACAATGATGACGAAGACCAAACGGAACCTGAAGTAGTTCATCGTGGAAGATCTCGCCGTCAAATAATTCACGAACCGCGTAGAAATCCGCAAAGGGATGCTCCAAGACCATGGTGTGGAACATTTTCATCACTTATAACAATTGTAGTTTTTTTAATCTAATATGTAATTATTATTAATAAATTAAATTTTTTAGAAATAATTATTAATTTTAATTAAAATAATATTTTAACATTTTTGGTGAGAAAAAAAAACTAACCCGCAAGTGGGGGTTGTGGGACATGAAAAAGTAAATAAAAAGTATCCCACAAAGGGTGGTTGTGGGATATAATAAGTCCCAAAAAAAAAGGTATCCCACAAGGGGAAGTTGTGGGATATAATAAGTCCGAAAAAAAAATCACACAAGGGGAGGTTGTGGGATGGGAGGGAATCTGAAAAAGTAGGGTACATTTGGAAATTTTTTAAAAAGTAGGGAAGAAAAATAATTTTCAATTATTTTTAGGGTAGAAAAAAAAAACTCTGAATTTTTAACATATAGAAGAGAATGCGCTAAAGTGTGTTAAATAATGCATTCTCTTTGTACAATAAATTCGTAAACATATCTTCCGCCTAGATGATGCTATTATTTTTCAAATCTTTATCTTTATCTTTATAATACTAAATGTTAGGTAGTCATGACCTAACCCTAATGACTAACCCTAATTTTTTGTTTTGAAAAAAATTTATGAAAAACAATTCCTGCTGAGAGTTGAACCACGGACCAAGTTCTGGCAGATCACAACCGTTACCACTGGATCACTAAAGTTTTTTGTGACTTATAGTTGCTTTCATTTTATTTATCTAGCACAAATGTGAGTTCACTTTAAATCATTCTCACAACCCTGAATTCCAACATCATTTGAACACAAATCGAACGTCATTCACACACATCATGCGATTCAACTTCATTTTCACCGCCGCCGGTGACCCCAATAACAACATCCCGCCGCCGTTGCAACTGCCACTTCAACAACACATGCCGCCGTAACTGCCACTGCCGAAAAATCACTTTCTCTCACTGATCCACACACATCACGCCGCCGCCGCAACTACCACCTCACCAACAACTGACCGCCGTAAATGTCATTGTCGGTAACTCACTTTCTCTCACTGATTCACACCATCTTTCATCGAATTGACAAAAAATTATGACCAATGTTGATATTGATTGTCTGAATTTTGTTAATTTTGAATCTTTGACATTAGGGTTTGAAAATCATTGATTTTGATATGTGATTGAGTGAATTTTAGTTTTTTCTTCATTGTTCTTTTTTTCATACTAAATGTTAAGTAGTGTTGCCCTAACCCTAATTATTAGCCCTAATTTTTAGTTCTAAAAATTTATGAAAAAAACTTCTGGTGGGGATCAAACCAGGTACCACATGCTTTCAATTCACAACTCTTACCACCAAGGTACTGATGTTTTTTATGACATGCGATTGTTTCAATGTTGTGTATTCAACACAAATCTCGGGTTTTATATGAAGCTATACAAAACCCGTGCATCGCACGGGTTAAAGTCTAGTGGTAAACAAAAGTGTCTTAGTCTTCTCGCAAAAATCTTTCACATTTTCGCTCATTTAGAATAAAATGAAACCCTATTCATCAAATTTTTTTTTTTGAGGGAACCCTATTCATCAATTATTGTGGTCCTCTTTGGCATATTCATCGCTCTCACTTCACTCCTTCGCCAATCACCGCATCATTGCTCCCAAGAGAAGTCGTCGAGGTTCTAGATATGTCTCTAGCCATGCAACACTACTGCTTTGTAGGTGTGTTCGCCGATTACGTAACCTGCTTCTATTTTCCGGTGATCATGGGTTCAAATTCCAGTGGGGAAGTGTTTGTAGACAAGGATGCAAATTGATCTCCATATGTGAGTGGAGCAAAGAATATGAACAATAGTGAGAGTGTTGAGAATGAGGAGAGAATCTTGCTACACTACTCGAAAAATCGAAATTATAGACGAACAAAATTCGTCTCTAAAACATGAAATTTACATGTGAAATAGATTAGAGACAAATCCAACTATTTTGTTGATTTATTCTTCACTAAGCCATTAGGGACGGATTTTATTTTGCAGTAAACTAATTTAATGAATTTAATATATATAGCTATGCAATATTCCATGCAAGACCAAAATCATCATGCATGTCATCAACTCCAAGCTCATCAAAACGTTTGCAGTTATATAAACATCACACGGTCAAATCACAAAATCAAACATCTACATAAAGACTTAAATCCACTCTAATATATCCTTGTACCTTATCATAAATTACATCCATGATAATATTCTTTTTGGTATCCTATTCAGCAGAATCAGCATCTCTCTTTCGGCCTTTATCTTGAATATATTCTCCATTATCAATTCTAGTAGTACTTAATTTTAATCCTAATTCCTAAACAAGGAACCACTCACATACCACTTCAAATATGCTTATAGGTTCAACAATTATAAAGTCAAACACAAGCTTTCACATAAATTCTTTCATCTTTCACACTATTTAAGGAAACCGTTTTCATACATTATAGATCTAGTTCGAACTTGGCTATTCAGTTAAACTCTAACAAAACTTTATAAATAAAATGATGAATTGAGCTATTACTTGACATCTACTTTTTTGCTTAGAAACCCTGCAATTAGGGTTTTTGCCACCCCAATGGCTTCACATATATCCCCACAAGTTTCGATCATTTGGACCGGCTATGGACTGGTCTCCACTCCGGATGCTTGTAGTTTAAAACTTTTCGTCACTCGCCATGAGTTTGTTCTACGGGTATCGAACTTTGGTCTTCCCCCACAACCACACACTGCTTAACCAACTGAGCCACACTTATTGGATACTTGACAACTACTTCATTATACATGCCCTCAATCAAGCGTAATTGGGTCTACTGTCTACAAAATCATTTTTAACTATAATAAATATTAGAGATATGAAGATAAAATAAATTATCTAATATTTGATTTTAGTTAAATTCATAATATTAATTAAAGATTATGTTCATGTTTAATTATCCTACTATTGGATCCAATTAGTGTAGATATCAGTGTCGTGTATGTGGTAAACATTTCTCATAAAAATTCTTATGAGATATCGATATTTATGAAATTATATAAATAAATTTGTGTGACAAAATATGTATCACAAAGTATAGACATTTCAAGTTTACTATTGTAATCAATTCTCCTTCAAAAAACAAAAAGTCTACTATTGTAATCAAGTCAAAATTAAAGTTTACTACAGGAATATTGTTGTTTATAAGCAATTGCGGTAACCGAATATATTCAAAGGTTATGTGATGTGATATGATATGATATTCCCTTAACATTCATATCAACACATTCTTATGTGTCCCTAGACATATTTTTCCAACTATTCTCCCCCCTGCATCCTAAGCTAAGTTTCTATTCTTCCACATTTAATATTCACTCTCTCCAATTATGCATCCTTTATAGATAATCTCTCTCTTGGTTCTGCTACTAAACAAGAGAAAAATGAACTACAATCACAGAGAAATTCCTGTTACTGAAGGAACAATTACTAGTACAGGCATGCACAACAATATCAACAACCCTTATGTTCAGCTTTCTCCTGCTAACCCTTCTTCTGCAGCTGCCAACCGTGAGTGATTTCTATGAGATTGTTTCTGTATGTAACTAAAGTTGCTATGTTTTTCAGTGATGTTGATAACCATGTTGTTATGATTTTAGATCCTAATCCAATGGATAAAGTAAGTGGTGCACTAAATAATTGTAGTAGGAAGGTTGGAGAAGCAACTAGACATGCTGAGAACATGGTTGACAATATTTGGAATCATGGTGAGTTTTTCTCTATCTTTACTTTTACAGCAAGTTTGTGTATCTTTAAATTCTTACTAGACTTTATATTCATTAGGGTGGAATAGAATCCATTGATCCATATCCATCGAATTCATCAATTGCTATATCCATTTAATTCATCTACTAAACAGTAATTGATGAATTGGATACAGTATATTTTAGGACCAGTTTGTTGCAAATTAATAAAAAAAATGATTTTTACATTCAATAATTTAGAGATTATTTGTTTAGAGATTTTTAATAAAAGAGAAGCTATTTTGTATTTGTCTTCCATACTAAAAATCAATCTAAAGAAAATTACTTTTAAGAGAAGCTACTAAAACAAACTCTTCTGTTCAATTAGTTTTTAGATTTTTTCTGAGATATTCATTTTTTCAAAAAGATGTAAGTTGTAACAATACAAAAAGTGGGTTTCTAAGAAAAATTATAATAGTCAGACCCTTGTATGAGTTATTAGTGATTCATCCACTGTGGAACCCATTTTCAATGTGTACAGTTAGAATGAGTTCTAGTCCAGCTGATGCTGCAATGGCAAGATTAGTTCAAGGAACAAAAATGATTGCAAATGGAGGGTCTGATAAGCTATTTCAACAGACATTTGGGACTTTTCAAGGAGAGAAACTGTTAAAACAATATGTTTGTTACATATCAACAACAGCTTCAGGACCTGTAATTGGAACACTTTATATAACAACTAAAAGGTTGGCATTTTGCAGTGACTATCCAATGTGTCATCACCCATTCTCCTTGCAGCATCAATGTTTGTACTATAAGGTACTTCCTTATCTCATTGCCTCGGTATAATTTCATGCATCTCACACATTTGGAAATTGGAGTTTGTTTTTGTTTTTACAATATGTTACAGTAATTAAACCAGATGGAATGAAAGATGAAAATTTATAATATGACTTGAAATTTTAGACAGACAAGGGCTAATGATTAAGGAGCCTTAACACTTGCATGTTATTAGAAATTATTTTATTTATTTATTTTCACATCTGGTTACATAAGTATAATTTACTAGCAACCAAACTTGGTCCATTTGAAAAACATTTGATTCATACAAAGACAAGTTCAAATTCCATTGTCGATGTAAAGACTTTTCTTATTGAGTAATTTGTAAATGCCTATGAAATACTCTTTGCATCTTGAGACCTGTCTAGTGAGTCAACAGGTGCTCAACTCACACAAACCATTTTTTTAATAAAAAAACTATGTAGCACAAATATTTTAGATTAAGGTGTGTCCAATGTTCGAACGTATTGGTGTCCGGCACCAACACGACACTAATATATATATAGTTACATTCAATTACTTCTATTTTCTTAAATTACATTGGTATCTATTGTCAGTTTTGTGTTCGTGTCTATGTCCATGTTTTAAAAGAAGTATCAGTTTATTTCTATTTATTCAGTGAGAATAAGAAATAAAAACAAAAGTTATGCTTTGCTTGGTACTTTTTAAATCCTGTGTAAGACAATCGCCATCCTATGTTATATATTATGAGACCATAGTACTTGTAGATTTTCCAACTTAGCATCTTGTCAAAATTCGGAAGTAACTTTATGGTATCTATCAAGTGTTAATTTATGTCTAACATAACTTGTAGGTGGTAATACAGCTGGGTCAGTTGGGGACAGTTACTCCTACAACAAATAGATTTAACTCAAGAGAAAAATACATCGAGATTTCCACAGTGGATGGTTATGAGTTCTTGTTTATGGGGTTTGTGTCATACGACAGGGCTCTCAAAACTCTGAATGAGGTTCTACACCAATATGGCAACCATTCCGGTGGAAATGTTAATGGTCACCTGTTGTGAGTTGTGACAAAGCATGTGGTCTGAAAAATCACATGGAACACTTTACTGTGTGCATGGACACACCCTTCAATGTACCCTTACATAGTTATCCCCAAAAGATACATAAATTGAATAAAGAAATAAAAGGAATGTACTATACTATTTTACTTTACAAAAAAATGCATTTTGGATTTTCTATGGTAACCATGTAAACAATTTTATATTGTAAGAAGTATAACTGAATACAGTTGGCTTATTAGTTAGTCACACCTTCAGTTTGTTAGACTAGTTTTTCTATAACAAAATCAAAGGTTTATATTATAAACAAGTTCATTGTATTTCCTTTGTTCAACATAGTTGTGAAATGAAGTGTGGGATTATGAAGTCTCGTCTATTAACAATGCAATAATTCACACAAATTATATTTCCCTTTATTTTGGTTGACAGTTGTAATTAAAAAAGAAAAGAAAATCAACCAACCGAGGTTGATCTAATTAGAAAGAATTTGACTCATATTCCACAAAGACGTAAGTTCAAATCAAGTTGCAGATGTTGAGATTGACGGATAATTTATATCTATAAACCAAGTGAATCTGATAGGAACCAGAATTCAGAGAGAACTGATAAACTATTAACAAATAACAACTAACAACTAATTTCCTACCCCTCACTTCTCCTCCCAACTATTTATGCTGCCTGTCCTAACAAACTGCCAACCCAGCACGTTTAACCAATTCCCTTCGTTTAAGCAATTCTGTTTCATACGCTTAATTCTCCCATGTTGTGGGATTCCCATGCTTTGAGCCCAATAAAGGACCTACTCAATCCTCAGGTCCTATCAGAATCCCCAAAACTCAATGAAACTAAACTTTATAATAAAAACAAAACAAAACTACACTGAATCTAGAGTACCAAGTTCATCAGAACAAGTCAAAGCTATCAACAAATAAATAACAATTTTTTTTATTATACTCAAACAAATAGAAGTAATCCTCTAATTAATTTATCATGCACAATTACAAAATACAGAAAAATGTAGAGACTATTTTCATCTATTAGCCGACACAGCAATGTACAAAACCTCAGACACTGATCATTATCACATAGCTGCATAAGAATCAAGGACAAAACCTGAACTCTTCCAGAAATGGCTTGAACTACCAGGCAAAGTAAGTACAACAAGTGGCAACACTAACGTATTTCTCTTTAAGCTACATTTGCAGTGTTATTTTGAGAGAGTGTCTCAAACTTCAAGCTCCTCGCGACGTCAAAGAAATGTGCTACAGCTTCTTCAGGTGTGCCAACAAGAACACCATGCCCAAGATTAAGGATGTGTTGTCTAGGTCCTGCAGACCTCACAACCCTGAAAATGTCAAGTAATCATATTAAGTAATCAAGATGATTGATAATTCATCAGCAAAATTCATTTATCCAATCTTATACACGACAACGAGTGTTCTCATTTGGACAAAAAACTAGTAACATAATAACAGTAAGTGATATCAGCTTGTCACCACGTCATACAAAACTTTGGCCTTTCTGGCAAAGGTACCCAAGTCTGATTAACCCAATTCATAATTTTGAAACTAAAAGATTACTAACATAGTAACAATTCCTTGAGAAACATTTCTATCACTATTTGTTCAAAGCCCTTCGTGTCACTATTTTCAGTTCTTCAGTCAGTTAAGCAAATACCAGGGAGATTAGACCTACACACATCTTAGATACTGGATCATAAACAGAAAAGATCCAGAAAGGACATTTGCTAGGAAGATCCTGGTATGCATTTATCACCACGTAATGAAACATCAGTTTCTCATTATGCGGAATCATCTAGGAGAGTCACTTAGGACCTACTCTGGTGCAGTGTTGTCATAGTGGCTATAGCGTAGCGGTACATGCTATAGCGGTATTTGAACAAAATGTTATTGATTTCTGATTCGTTATTTAGTATAAATAGTGGCTATAATATAGCAGCGCCATGGTTGTCAAAATCGGGATCTCACTAAAGATCGTTGGGGTATAGAAAAAGCGTAGATCTTAAGATCGTAACAAAGATCGTAAGATCCTACCAAATAGACAAAATTATAAAAATAACTAAGAAAAATAACCTTTGATAAAAAAACTTATAAATTACAACATTAAACTAAGTTAATTAATAATTCATAATAGTTTTTCCCTTAAAAAAATAAATTCATAATAGTTTTTGTTTTGTTACTATAATTCATAATATTTTATTATACGTCTTGTAACCAAAAAATGAAATTATAGGTCTAGGCCCACATTAGTCTTTTTTCTTTTTGTTCTCAGACCCAAATAAGTCATAACAGCTTATTTATATTTATGCAAGTCTAGGCCCAAATAAGTCTTTTCTACTAACTTAAGTCTTTTCCACTAACTTAACCTAGACCTAGTCTTCTCCTTCAATATAACACAGCCGCCGCAGGAAACAACAAACGAGCAGCTCTTGTCATTCCAACCTCACTCTTCGCGCGAAACAACTGGGTCAAACCGTTCTTCTCCGATGCGAATCAGAGCGACGATTTCACGATCTTACGCTCTTCCTCTGCGCGACGCACGTTCCGCCGTCTTCTCCGATCTTTGAACCGCTCCAACTCGGTGGAGACCTGGTGACGCGCGAGATCGTACGATCTCACGATCTATTTCGCGATCCTGACAACCATGAGCAGCGCTATAGCATAGTGGAATTTAACAAACCACTATTTTCCATGATCTATGATTGACAACTCAAGTGGTGTAGTCTCCCCTAGAACCTACATGGCAATAGCCATAGAATGACGACACAAATGATTAAGTTAATGGCAGTTATGTCACCAACCTCTGAATTTCTTCTGTCAGGGCAGTAAGAGGAGAGAATAAGGAAGCAGGGTCCACGTTTCCTTGCACACCTATCCCGCTACCTAATCTTCTTCTCCCATCAGCCATATCCACTGTCCAATCGAGTCCAATAACATCAACTCCAGTGTCTATCATACGCTCGAGAAGGCCACCATTTCCATTTATATAAAGAACAAGTGGTGTGTCTGGGCACTTTTTCTTGACCAAATTTACAATCTGGAAGTTCAGAAAATGTAATATTACAAATGAGAAAAAGAAAAGGAGAAATTGGCACAATAGAAGTCAACCTATAATTTGCTATTTATTATAATTTTTTAAACAAGAAAAGATACTAATAGCAATAATTATCTCAATGAAATATAAACAATACGAAGATGTAGCTTCTGAGTTCTAATTTCAAATTTTCTCCCGTGAAGTCACAAGCACGCTTAATATCGAATGAGCTTATGTAATAGCCAAGGCTTACACATAACAAGTATTTTCCATTTGCTGTAAAAATTTACAAGTTACAAGCTTTTACCAATCACATTATTTACCAAACCAACCAACCAAGAAGAATCATAGAGACTTGGAAAAGTATATACTAATTAACTTGACATAAACCTAACTATTAAAAGCTCGGCCAGCTACATGCTATTTCCCTTTCTTCAACAAAAGAAATTGGTTATACTTAGGCTTAATAATGAAAAATTTAAAAAATAAAACAATTTTATCAGGTAAGAAAGAAATGGGAATTTTCCCTTAGTCTACCTCTTTGATATAAGGCTTTGACCAGAGTTCCCACATATGAGGTGGCAGTTGTCCACCCCATGAATCAAATATTTGTATGCAGTGAGCCCCAGATTCCACTTGGAAAACGATGTAATCTGCTATTGCCTTTGACAAATGAGAAAGAAGAGTCCTTAGTATGTGTGGTGCTGTATGGCACATGCTCTTAATAGTTGTATATGTGCGCGTTGTACCCCCTTCCACTATATATGTTGCCAATGTCCAAGGTGCTCCCACAAAACCTAAAACAGCAGCATCACCACCAACCTAAATAAACAAGTAGTGAGGGAAACATGCTTAGAAAGATAGCCATGATATAAAAAGTGACGACATGTTGCAACCAAATTTTACCTCTTGCCGCAGGATCTTTAGTGATTCTCCTACAAATCTAAGCTTGTCGAAGTCAATTGGGTGCAAAACCTTTAATCCCTCCTCAGAGCGTATCGGTGACTGTATTACAGGTCCCCTCACATCTTCTATGTCAAAGTCGATCCCAAACGCAGGTAGAGGTGTAAGGATGTCGGAGAAAATAATTACTCCATCAGGCCTGAAAGCTTTCCAAGGCTGCAAAGAAATTTCTACAATGAGATCAGTCGTCTCCGATCTCTCTCTGAAGGATGGATGTTTCTCAGCTAACTTTCTGTAAATAGCCATGTACCTTCCTGCTTGGCGCATCATCCATGCTGGAGGACGACTAACAGGATCTCCTCTCGCAGCCTTAACCAAGAGAGGATCTGATAGTAATTAAAAAAAAACAAAGAATTCAAGTCAATTTCTCTTGGCTGTATCTCAGCAGGGTCACATCTGCATATAAAACAGAAATGGAAGGATAATGAAGGGTAAGAAATGTTCCTAACATTATCTTCAATGATACTATTTATGTGACATTAGTCACGTTCGAAGAAGTTGCAAATGCACAAATACAATGTTAAATGGCTTCTAGGAATAAACAGTAATTTACTCTTCAAAGAGACATTCTTTATCTTCAATCATATTAAGCCATCACCTTTAAATAATTCATATAAATTCTGAACCACTCTTTCCTTAAATCAATGATTAATGTCAACACACAGTAAGCAAATTAATAGACTCTCAAGCATGGTTTTAAATTGCTATCTACAACCACAATTTCAACTGAGTCGGTTGCATTTTGTCATAGTATGAAGGTTCGCAACATAACCGCGACTGCAGTTTAATCTTAGGTAGTTCTTAACATGCAGACTTCAATGATTTTCTTTATCCTTTCATTTGTTTTGTTCAAATTTTGTAGTAAAAATTATAAATTTTACAGCAACAGACACAAACACCGAACACAACACTTACACATAATTTGAGACAATAGAAATGAGAAATGATATTTGTACAATTATTTTATGACAACTTTCTCTCTCATACTCATACTATGTTTTTATTCTCTCTTCCTTTTTCTTTCTTTATACTGTTTCTGACCAATAAGAAAAGAGAAAAAAAAGGTTGCCACAAAATGGTTTTAGAATATCATTACTCAATAGAAATATACATGTAATCATGCGTGTGTTTATATAAAAAAAATGTGTTGGTGCCCGACACCAACAAGCACGTGTTAGATACCAAACTCACCTTCAACTTGAAGTGTCAATGCTACAATGTGAATGTCATATGGGAATTTTCAACTTTTTTTGAATGAGTCATGTTAGTTGTTAATATGTTTGGTTAGTAGTCAGGATTTCAATTCTCAACTTCATTTTCAAACTCTCAAGTGTCCCATCTCAACCAATTGAGCTACGCCTTCGTTAATTAGGTAGCATTCGGTAGAGGATAGAATAGGACAGGAAAATGCCATAAGGGTGTTAGTCTATATCTGACACATAATTTTTTTGTGTTAACCATCTACTTCTTGGAGTAAAGGGATTCTGGTAATTTGGAGTTTGGTTGGAAAGTAAGTAAAGTCTGACCAACAATTGTTCCACTAAGAAATCAAACTCTGGTTCTCCTGAACAATCCATCTTTAAAAACTTTGAATGTGAGGATAATTTTGACCGTAATTAATGGGTATTAAAGTAGGGATATGACACAACTTTGAATGCATGGAATTTCAGTGGAAACATTGGGAACAATTGATTGAAGACGTTAGAAGAACTTGCAGAATTTTGAGGGCTAACCTAAAAGGACCATTATAAGAGCAATTTCGTTTCTGAACAAAACCAGTGGGAAGATTTTAAACAATAGGAATAATAAAAAACTGATAGGAATAAGGAAATATGATTTCATTGATAACTATGGAATTTCTCCATAATATACAATAGTGGAAGCCTATGGTTGGAACTTCAAGCTCTTGATACCATGGGAATAAAGGAAGTCTAAGAAATGTAAAAAGATAAATAATGATTATGTATCTAATCTAATAAATGAAAATTTTAGGATTTCCAAAGACAAGTTTTGCTGCTCCCTTCAGACACAAGTCTTTTAACTCAGAAAAAGATTGAAATTCGTAGAGAGCGAGTGTTAGACAGAGTGTCCTGTCCATAGCACTCCTCTACATGAAAATCTACTTACGTAGTTGGTGAAGGATCACCACACCTGAATAACTAGCTAATTGGTAAAACAGTCATAACTGCTAACTGAAACTAATGTTGTCTAGCTAACTGGTAAAGCAGTTATAACTGATAACTGGAACCAATGTTGTCAAATAGCGCGTACAGCAGCGTTACACAATAGCGAAATTCAAACAAATTCGATATTGTTCCGCAATACGCTATTTGTAAAAAAGTTGAGGGAAGATAAATCCAATTCTCCTTAACATTTAAGTAGCAACAAAAGATTCATAGAAAAAAAAGATATTTCACATGACATAAGAAATAAGAAGTGACGAAAATAGATATCTTGGAAATCGATTTGAATACAAAAATGAAATCGGAATACGGTTTAACCTTCATCTTGAGTTCACTTCACATCAGTTTTCCTAAAACCAAAACAAATGGCACTCAGAGGAGACAGTTAACATATCCAAAATGACTCTGCCTAAACTCCCTTTAAAAAACAAAACAGTGCATAACAGACTATTGTATTTAAATCTCTTTTTTTCCACTTCTATAAATGATTCGCCATCTTAGTTGAACCAAAGGACAACCCGGTGCACTAAAGCTCCCGCATACACTGGATCCGAGAAGGGGTCCCACCATTTTGGTGTAATGTGCGCCAAGGCTCCCCCTTAATGTATCATATTTTTAGCCTAATGTCAATTTTTGTGTAATACTAAAAATTCTATAGCAAAAATACATATCCTATAAAAAAAATTAAAAAAATACACATGTTTTGTTGTGTGTCATTGTAACAAGTCTAAAACAAACAAAACCAAACAATGCATATGAAGAGCTAAAAAATGTTATCATTAGATAGATAAAGCAACTAAATTTCAAGTCTAAAATAATAAACCCAAGTCAAATTGGGAAGAATTAACAGAAGAAAATGAAAGTACCATTAGAAGATGAGGCGGCAGAGCAAGTGAGAGTAAATTTGGTGAGAGAGGGTTTTGGTTTGAAAGGAGAAGAAAGAAGGTTGAAGCAATTGGATTGTTGAAATAAGGAGGAAGATTTCCATCCTAAACCACTGCACAAAAGAACAAATTCATAAGTGAGAATCTCAATTCAATTAATTTTAGAGGGAGAGAGAGAGAGTGAAGGAAAACCTGTTGATGGAAGTAGGGATGGTTTCCATGAGGAATTGAAGTGATGAGAGAAAATTCCTAAGAGTGTTGACCTCACTTCTTTTTCTTCTTTTCCTCTAAACTGCTACCAATAGCCATTACCCATATCTTCATCTTAGCGGATTCTCTATCGTTTTTTGCGGGAAAGGTTGAGTGCCTTTCACACTTTGTCACCCGTCCAACCAATCTCACGTTCCAGATATTGCCACGTGCTCTCGAATTCTATTCTTCCTTCATCTAATTGTTTTTATGAGTAAAAAAATGAGATTAATTAGAATGGACTCACACTGTAAAATAATTTTATATTATCATTCAATTAAAGTTACTCAATTAGAAAGATCAAACATAATGTTAAAAATAAAAAAAATCAAATAAAATATTTTTCAATAAATGTCTTCCACACCACCTGCTCCATTACAATATCTCTTCATGAGAGAACAAAACAAAATCATCAAAAATATTCATCAACAAACATAAATAAACAACCCATTTTTGTTTCTATTATTAATTTAATACTAAAAGATCATCCCAACAACCATAGACTAAACAAATTAAACTTTTTAAATCGAACCCGTTTAAAGAAAAAAAACTTTAAATGTTTCAAAAGAAAAACATTTAATCATGAAGAAAGAAACAATCTGAAAAGATAAGTTCCTGGATTTAGAGGGTAAAAAGACGAAGAGATGCAGAAGAATATTGAGGATAATAGAAACCTTAAACTAAGAAATGTGGTAGAAGGTAGTTATTAAAAATATTTTAATTGCAACTGAAGGCCTAAATGTTATGATGAATGTTTTAGTGGCGGCTGGTCTATTTACTAGTTATAAGGTGGAAGTCTCTAATTTAGTTTTCATCACTTACCTTCAATTTGCTGATGACACATTGTTAGTTGGACCTCGTAGTTGGGCAAATATCAGAGCTATAAAAGCTTTGCTTCTTCTCTTTGAAGCGTCGTCTGGCCTCAAGGTGAACTTTCATAAGAGTATGTTGTTTGGTATTAATATTCATGATTCTTGGCTGACTGAGACAGCCTCTGTTCTCCGCTGTAAAATGGGTCGTTTACCTTTCCTTTACCTAGGATTACCTATTGGGGGTGACTTCCGAAAGCTAAATTTTTTGTGCCAGATCAAATTAAATCAAGATTGTCTGGTTGGAAGAGTAGAAACATTTCTTTGGGTGGCCGATTGGTTCTTCTGAAGTCTGTCTTGTCCTCTCTTCCGGTTTATTTTCTTTCCTTCTTCAAGGCTCCCGCAGGTATCATCTCTTCTATTGAAATATTACCGCAGGCACTTACATACTTCCAACAAGTACAATGTAACAAGTGCTTATTATTACATGATGTCGTCGGTTAACATTGTGGCAGCTGATCACTCAAACACAATTTGGAATAACGAGGTCCCTCTGAAAGTTTGTCTTTTTGCTTGGCGTTTGTTCCGTAATCGATTACCAACAACGAATAATTTAATCAGAAGGCACATTCTTCATCATAATGCTCATCTTTGTGTGGGTGTCTGTGGTATAATTGAAGATATATACCATCTATTTCTCTCTTGTGATTTTTTTAAAAAAATTTGGATTGGTATCTCTAATTGGCTGGGCTTTACTACGGTGCACCCAAAACATGTGGCAGACCATTTCCTTCAATTTGAAAATTTAGGCGGGTTTTCAAAAAACATCTGAATATCTTTTCAACTTATATGGTTAGCTTGCGTTTGGGTGATTTGGTGTGAAAGAAATGCTCGAATTTTTTGCAATCAAGAAGAATCGTTACAACAACTTTTTGACAAAATTAAGCTTCAATCTTACTGGTGGCTGAAAGCGAAAAGAATTAATTTTGCTTTTACCTATCACTTGTGGTGGCTTAACCCTTTAGTTTGCTTGGGAATTACTTTGTAATGAGATCTTTTTGTCCTCTTTTTCCCAGTTTTTAACTATTTGATGTAATGTGATTTTTATCCAGGGTTCGGCACTCCTTGTGCAGAATTTTCATGGATTTCGGTTAATATATTCTATTTTAACTTCTTCAAAAAAAATATTTTATTTGATTTTTTTCTATTTTTAACATTAAACTGATGTGTCTAATTGAGTGATTTTAATTGGGTAGCAATGTAAAGTTGTTTTATAGTGTCAGTCTATTCTAATTAATCTAACCAGATACCACATGCATTCAAATCACAACTCTTACCACCAAGGTACTGATGTTTTTTATGAGATGCAATTGTTTAATGTTATGTATTCAACACAAATTTCAGACCCTCTTTCTTTCAATCTCACAATCCCTAAATCATTTCTCACTCACTTTCATCTCTCTCACCATCATGCAATTGAACCTAATAACCATAACCCCGCCCTTTTTGACTGACCTAATTAATTAGAGTGTGTTTGTTTCAAGGATTAAATTTACAATCCTGGGAATAACTTTCCCTGGAACATTATTCCTAGGAATCTTAATCCTATTAAAGTGTTTGGTAATTAATTTAGTGTCTCCGGAATATTTTTAAATAAATTTAATTTATAATTTAAAACAATAAAATAAAAGAGTTAAAATAGTATGAGAGTGAGAAGTTATGAGTGGTTACCTCTTATTCCCATTGGAATACAAGATTCCTATACTTTAACATGGGAGTAACAAGTGAAAAAATATGTGTAAATTTTATTCCTAGGAATAAAATGTACCTAGGCATATTTTATGAAAACTTGAAACAAACATGGGAACAAAGATTTCCAATGTCACATTCCTAGGAATAAATTTACAATCCATGAAACAAACACCCCCTTAAGAAAATAAATAAATAAATAGTAAAAAGGTGAATGAAAACCTATAAGTAAAACAACGGGGGTGTGATAGCAAATCCTATCAATATGAAAGAAAAGACCTTTCCTATATTTGCACCCGAATCACAAAGCCCAAATCCACGAAACTAAGCTTCAGCTTCTCATTTCTCAATCATTATTTGACTAATACCCTAACACCTTCCTCACAAATTCAAACTCTCTCTCTCTCTCTCTCTCTCTCTCTCTCTCTTAAGATGAAGATTACTGAATCATCTGTGGTAATAAATTAAAAAATGCATGCTTTTTTAATCTTAATCAAACTTTATTCACTTCATTATTTTCTTATCATTACATCACTAACCTTGTTTTCATATGATTTTAACTTTATAGAACAATGCTGATACTGGAAATGATTTTACCCTTAAACCCAATGATAATGATTCAGTTCCAGTTGAGCTTCAGGATCATGCAGAAGAGCTTCATCAAACTGTTACTAAGGTTCATTTTTCATTTTTTTTCTTTTTACTTTTTATGTAACAGCTTTAATTCACTTTTTTAAGGGTTTAAATGGGTTCATATAGTTTTGCATGGTTATAAATTTCTAATGTTTAAGGCCCTACAATAAAAGTGATTATGAGATAAATAATTGAGAGATCTTTTTTTTTTGGAAAATTTTGTTTGAAGCAGAAATAAACTTATTTGAGTTTGATTATAATCTTTGTAGCACCGACACTTCTCGTTAAAAGCATGTCTGGTGTCTGACACTGACACATGTGATTACATTCAATTAACTCATTTTCGTAAATTATTGTAGGTGTTCACGTGTTAGTGTTGTGTTTGGTGTTGGAGTCTGTGCTTCATAGATTATAATAGTGAAATTCAGTTTATTAAAATCAGATTTTGTGCATAAGATACTAAAAATAACAACTCATTTTAATCATTTTTTTAATAGATTATGTTAATTACAAAAGCTCAAAGAAACCCAATTAAAAAAAAAATCCTAAAAATGTTTTTTTGTCCGTTACAAAAGTGATTTTTATCTTGAATAATCTGTGTAACAATTGAGCTCTAAAGTTTTCCATTGATTGTTGTGTCTGCAGAATTGTTTGAAGGATGGTGAGATTCAAGATGGAAAAACATTGGGTCTGAGTTCAGAAAATGGAGGAGAATTAGTTGAGGTAAAACAATTTGGTCTCTCTCTCAAAATCAAATGTTGAATACAAACATATATGAACTTTTTACTTGTTATTTTGCTTGGTTTTTTTTTTTTTCATTTTTAATTTCCCTTATGTTTATGTTTCTTGGTTGTATAGTCTTTGTTATCGCTATATTGCTACCTATGAAGCACTGACACGGACACCGGACATGACACATACACTTTGACACCAGTAAAAATTCTTAAAATGAATTAATTGAACGTAATCACATTTGTCGCGTCTGTCAGACACCAGACACGCCTACCATCAAGAGCGTTGGTGCTACAGAGAATGCTACTCCCTTGATGCTTTTCTTGTCAGCTGATTACTGTATTTTAAGAGTAAATTATCTGTGTGTTATTTGGTAATCTAGGTAAAATGTAAGACCCTTCATTTTCTGGTTAAATCTGAAATTAATTTTATGCTAGTAAAGAAATACTATAGTTTCCAGATGTACAGAACCGGATTGTTATCCTGCTAGTGTCAATTTAATTGATGTTGTATCCCTTTCATTCTGTTAGGTCTCTTATAAGTAAGCATTATAATAAAAGACCCAAAAGTGTGTGGGTCGGTTATTAGAAGTTAATATGCTATTTAAATAAATAGACAAGTTAGGCAGTTTGCAAAATAGTAATTATTTGGGATTGGATATTGTTTTGGAGAGATCAAGCTCTTGAAAATCTTGGTGGGCAATTGCTGTCACTGTTTTTATATTTTATTTCTGTCAAGAATCAAGATTGTGAGTTTTTATGTGTCTGTAATTTGTATTACAACTTCCTTTGTTTTGTGAATCGTTTTCCAGAGGTTGGAAATAAATTCTGTGTTTATCCCTTGATTTTCCAAATCATAGATACCAATTTCTATCACATTCATGACTATTGTTCGTTCCCGAGGAATACCAGTGTTATTAGTGTTTGTGTGCTTGCTGAGAAATCATGATTTTCACATATTTTTTGGAACGATTCAAAAGGCAAATGTTAGTTAGGATCAAACACTCAATCACCTTATTACTCCAATTCTTAACTCCCCCGCCCCAACCACGAAGCCACCCTTATGTCCCCTGATTCTCAGAGATTATTTCCTTCTGAATTCTGATTAGTAAAAGAATTATAATGTAGGTAACTAATGAATCTGCGGTTTCTGATGCTGAATGGGTTTGCAAAAGTCCGGATGGTGGATTATCGTCAGGGTGGCCTGCCTTCAACACTAATCCATGTTCTTATCCTTATTCTCTTGTGGGGGACGAGGAAGCTATTATGGCAGTTTTGCATTTACAGCACAACGCAATAGAAGCTTGCCAAAAGTTCTTAGCTCCCGATGTTGGTTCTGACAGCGATGAGGATGTTATTGAAGATGAAGATGAGGATGAGGATGAAAGTGAAGATGAGTTGGTAGAAAATTGTGATGAAGAATCTAAAGAGTATAAGTTCTTTGAGAAAGTGTTCGCTGAA
This sequence comes from Medicago ruthenica, assembly GCA_018208015.1. Taxonomy (NCBI): domain Eukaryota; kingdom Viridiplantae; phylum Streptophyta; class Magnoliopsida; order Fabales; family Fabaceae; genus Medicago; species Medicago ruthenica. Next base: position 81,428,372 of record CM031372.1, on the reverse strand, counting down.
GATGCTGGCTTGAGGAAATATTACGAGAACAATAGTAAAGAAGGAGATTTTTATTGTTTGGTTTGTGGTGGTGTTAAGAAGAAAATGTGGAAGAGGTTTAAGGATTGTGTTGCACTGATTCAGCATTCCACTACTGTACTAAGGACGAAAAGGATGCGAGCTCACAGGGCTTATGCACAAGTCGTCTGTAAAGTTGTTGGTTGGGACATTAATCAGTTACCAGCTATTGTGTTGAAGGATTTGGATTCCTCCTTAACAGCTTCAAGAAAGCTTTTGGTGAACAATCATAATTAATAAATCTATAATATATATTTCAAGTTCATAAATACCTTATTATTGCTTATTAGGTTGTATTGATTTTTGCAGGTTGAACCCGGAAAACCTGCTGCTGTGAGTGATGTTGATGACCGAAATGTAAGTATCATAAGTGAGATACTGTAAAAGGGCTTCATCACACTGTTACTGAGGTTCATTTCTTTTTATTATTTTTTGTGTATGAGGTTCTATGCACCCTTTTAAGGGGCAAAAACTAATTTGGCATGGTTTGAAATTTTAATATTAAAAGATTTTCTTTTGATTGTTTTGCATGCAGAATTCTTTGAAGGAAGTTGAGATTCCAGATGAAAAAACATTGGATTTGAGCTCAGAAAATGGAGGAAAGTTAGTCGAGGTAAAACAATTGTGGTCTATCTCAAATTATAAACGCTGAATACAACAAACATATATGTACTCTCATTTTAAATTTTTATTTTATGTGCATGTTTCTTGGTTGGATAATATAGTCATAGTAATAGTCATTGTGATAATGCTACTGCCTTGATGCTTTTCTTGTCAGCTGATTACTGTATTTAAAGACTAAATTATCTGTATTATATGGTAATCTAGGTAAAATATAAGATCCTTCAGTTTCTGGTTAATTCTAAAATTATTTATCTGCTAGTAAAGAAATAGTTACCAGATGCACAGAACTCGATTTTTATCTTGCTAGTGTCAATTGAATTGAAGTTGTATCCCTTTCATTCATGGCTATTATTGGTACGAGTTATTTGTTAGCTGCACTTCAATTTTTTTTAAATTGAAATAGCAGAGGAATACTAGTATTGTTAGTGCTTGTATGCTAGCATAGAAATCTTGATTCTCTCTTTTTTTTTTTTTAAACAACAAATGTTAGTATTGTTTCTTTGATATTAACTTAGTGTTATGTTGGGAGTGGGAAACTGGAGATCAAACCCTCGACCACCTTATCACTTCACTCTTGAACTCTCCATCCTAACCACAAAGTCACCCCTTATATCCCATGATTCTCATTGATGTTTTACTTCTGATTAGTAATGAAATTTGAATGTAGGGAACTCATGAATCTCTGGTTTCTGATGCTGAATGGGTTTGCAAAAGTCCTGATGGTGGATTATCTTCAACAGCTTCAGGATGGCCGGCCTTCAACACTAAACCATGTTCGTACCCTTATTCTCTTGTGGGGAACGAAGAAGCGATTATGTCAGTTTTGCATTTGCAGCACAACGCAATAGATGCTTGCCAAAAGTTCTTAGCTCCCGAAGTTGGTTCTGACAGTGATGAGGATGTTATTGAAGATGAGGATGAGGATGAAGGTGAAGATGAGTTTGGAGAAAATTGTGATGAAGAATCTGAACAGTATAAGTTCTTTGAGAAAGTGTTTGCTGAAGATGTTGGCTTGAGGAAATATTACGAGAACAATAGTAAAAAAGGAGATTTTTATTGTTTGGTTTGTGGTGGTGTTAAGAAGAAAATGTGGAAGAGGTTTAAGGATTGTGTTGCACTGATTCAGCATTCAACTGCTGTACTAAGGACGAAAAGGAAGCGAGCTCACAGGGCTTATGCACAAGTCGTCTGTAAAATTGTTGGTTGGGACATGAATCAGTTACCAACTATTGTGTTGAAGGATTTGGATTCCTCAGCAGCTTCAAGGAAGCTTTTGGTGAACAATCATAATTGATATATCTATAATTTCTATTTCAAGATTATAAATACCTCATTATTGCTAATTATGTCGCGTTGATTTTCACAGGCTGAACCCGAAAAACCTGTGGCTGCAAATGGTGTTGATGATCGAAATGTAAGTATCATAAGTACGATAATTGTATGTCAGATGTAATTTGGTTTTAGATTATAGTTACTAAAAATATATACTGCTGACTATAAGTTGTTTTTGCAGGGTGAACTTGCTAATTCTGTTGATGACAATTAGGATGTTCTTAATGAAAGTGAAGCCAAAATGAATGGATCAAAAATGGTTTGTAGGGAGACCCTTGCTGTTTTTCACAATATTGGGGAGCTTGTTGGTTTGTGAGAGTAGTAGGAATTTCCCTTGCACTAACTACTGAGAGATAATTTTGTAAATACTTGCATCTCAAACTCCATGAATCTCAAAATACGATGCTTAAAATTGCAAGTGGTTACTCTCGTTTCCCCATGCTCCTTTTATTTATTGTGTTTGCTATAAGTAAGAATTTCTTTGGCACATCTTAGTGCTAATGAGACGTCTCTTGGTGGTATTATAATTCATTTTTGCTCGTTCAAAAAAAGAGGAGAAATGATATTTAAACAAACACTTTTGAACAACTTTTGAGAGAATTTTCCCTCTCATACTCTCATTGTACCTCTTATTCTCTCTTTTCTCTTTCTCCCTATTGTTATTGTCCAATAAAAAAGAGCAAAAAAGATTGTCACAAAAGTTGTTTAAAATGAGTCGTACAAATATTATTCCTCAAAAAAGAATAACTATAAAACAGCAAATAATGAATAACATGAAAGTGATACTTACTGGTCGAAATGCGACACAGTGATATTATTGACTAGGAATGGGTAAGGTTTTTTGGTTGCTGTAAATAATACTTAACAATGCTTTTCTATGAAAAACTTCTGAAGAGTTTGTGTTATTTTGACATCAAATTTTGATATCAAATTAGATGTAGAGTATTGATAGATTGCTTGACAAATAGCATAGATATAGAGTAGATGTAGATTTATCTATACAAAAGATTTGCAATAAGCAACTTTTTTTTTAATGTTGAAGAGATTGTTTTAATCAAGGTGAATTGTTTTGAAGATTTATGAGTATGATTATAGTGTAAATGTAAATAATCAACATTTTAAACACAACTGCTAAAATAAATGTGTTATCGTTTTTGTCAGTGTTGTTTAAATTATGAGAAATAATATTTATACAACTATATTTGAACAATATTTTTTCTCATACTCACATTGTGCTCTCTATATAAGAGTGGAAAAAAGTTTGTTCCAAATTTGTTTAAAACATGGTTGTACAAATATCATTTTTCTTAAATTATATTTGGAAGAAATATGGAATATAAATTGATTGAGAATATAAGGTGATTTAGAATGAATTAAGAATACTACAAATTGATTGAGTACAAAAAAGAATAATAAATTGGTTCGCCTTTCAATTGATTGACAAAGTTCAGGTTTGTTTGTTTTTAAACGTTTTTTTTTTTTGACAATTTTGTTACCTATATATGAAGAGTTGAAATTATATAAATTTGACAATGGAGTAGTTTTAACAATTAAATTGATGTCACACACTATGAATCTAGTATTAGTTGAAGTCTTGGTTGAACTCTAAATGTTTAATAAAAGAGTTGGAGGGAAGTTAAAGGGATGTGTAGTCAACTTTTGGGGTCTAAGGCGAAAAATCCACAAACTCGAGCATAATTTACTATACAAGGAAAAGTTATAAAAGCTGGATAATTGATAAGTGTATCTAATGAAAAAAACTATCAAATAATATTTTAATAGGTATTGCACATTTATGTTGGAAAAATGGTAATTGGTAATATATATATGAGTCTGTTTGACAAGACACAAAAACAAACTTATGTCTTATAACTTATAAGCTTGTATTATAAGCTTGTATTAGTAGAGCATTTCATGAAGTTTTGGAAGCAATTAGCGGTAGAAGTAGGGGCTACAGGGGTCTTGCACGTGATATCATAAGACCAAAGGATCCAACTTTTCAATTTGTACCACCACATATCGCTAATGATGAGCGATACATGCCATATTTCAAGGATTGTATTGGAAGTATTGATGGTACTCATATAGCTGCATGTATTCTTGAGACAGATCAAATGTGTTATAGGGGCAGAAAAGGAATACCCACCTTCAATGTCATGGCCACTTGTGATTTTGATATGTGTTTCACATTTATATCAGTTGGATGGGAGGGATCAGCACATGACACACGTGTTTTTCTTCATGCAATCAACACACCGACATTAAACTTTCCAAAGCCACCAGATGATATTGTTATTTATATGTATTTCTACAATTTCTTCATTTAAAAAACACTTTTTTGATGAAGTTTGTTTTATAACTAGACTCTAACCCGTGCGATGCACGAGTTTTTGTAGAGTTTCATATATAACTATCAAATTAGTTATATTATTATTTTTATAGTTACATTCAATATTATGTTATCAAACCACTTCAAAAAGCAACAAAAATAAAAGATGTACTGCAATAAAAATGACAAATCAAAAGAAAAGATTGAAAGAAAGATGACCCGATATTTGTGTTGAATATATAAAAGTGAAGCAATCACATTTCATCAAAAATATCGGTGCCTAGTGGTAAGAGTTGTGAATTGGTAGCATATGATATTTGGTTTGATCTCTAGTAAGAGTTTTTTCATAAATTTTTTAAAACTAAAAATTAGATATATGAAAAGGTTAAAAGGCATGTCATTATGTGTTTCTCATGCAATAAAATTATAGAAAACTAAGAAAAGGTTTTTCCTTTACAATGTTAGTAACAGAAACCTTTTCTTATAGAATTTCTTATGATACATATATTTTTATAATCCTTTTGGATTTAAAATTTTCTTTAAGAGGAAATTCTAGCTAGCTTAAACTCGTATATTATAGCCTGAAATCATATATTTTTATAATCTCAAAGGCATGGCGGGAAGTTATAGCGGGAAGTTAATAATAACATGGTGTAGTTACCACAGTAATAGTGGTTCAATAATAGGAACGTGGAGGGAGTGATGCTTCAATTTAATTAATTATAATTTTAATTAATTAGTATAGGGAAAAAATGTGGAAGAGAGAAGAAATGAGAAAATGACATAAATATTGCATATTAATTTTGGAAGCAAGATTATTTCAGCAGAAATTTAGGTGGCCGAGTGGTAAAACATGTGTTGTGATAAGATTTGGTGTACGGTTCAACTCTTGGCAGGTAGGTATTATTTGGTTGATAAAGGATATCCTGATAAGGAAGGATATATGGGGCCTTATCCTAAAATAAGGTATCATCAGTCTCAATTTGAACATGAGCCCCCAACTAATGCTCATGAAGCCTTTAACCGTGCACATCATCTCTTAGTAGTTGTATAGAAAGATCATTTGGAGTGTTGAAGAAAAGATGGAAGATACTTAATAGAATGCCACAATTTAGTGTTAAGACCCAAATTGATGTTATAATAGTTGCATTTGTGTTGCATAATTATATTCGCATCAACTCAGAAGATGACACAATATTTACCGTTCTTGAGCAACATCCAAATTACATTCATCATGATGAACTTCCGGATATTGTTGATGGTTATCAATGTAGTGAAAAACCAGATGGGAGATCAACAAAGACAAAGAAAATTCGTAACAATATTGTTGTTTTATTATGAAATATTAGGCGATAGACTTATTTTTATTATTATTTTGGATTAATATAATTGTAGTTAAGATTATCTTAATTCGTACTTAAATGACAATGATATTGTTGTTATTATTAGGGAAATGTTAACGAGTGCCCCCGGGGCACTCTTTAAGACCTTTAAATTGTAATTTTTTATGAAATTATGTGTAATCAATGCATTGAAAATCGAAATATTTGACTTTTGTATAAAATAATTTATTCTTTTGGAATCCTTAAAGAGTGCCCCGGGGACACTTGTTAACAAGACCCTCTTTATTATTATTATTATTGTTGTTATTGTTGTTGTTGTTGTTGTTATTATTATTATTATTATTATTATTATTATTTTATTGTTGTTGTTGTTGTTATTATTATTATTATTAATGTATGTTGTTCTTGTCTTCATAAAAAATTGAATGATATAAAAATGTCCTTTTATGTCATTTTACATTTAGCTAGTTGAACCGCTAATTTTACCAAACACTTCCATTAGCTTATCAGCCATAAGTCATCAGTCATCAGCTATAATCTATCAGCTATCAACCATCAGTCATCAGTCATAAACTATAAGTTATCAGCTAACTTATTAACTATCCGCTATTTTTGCCAAACAGACCTTATATTATATATATAATCTATTTTCTTCTTACTTATGTCTTGTTTTTAATGACTTTCAACTACTCAGTCTTCCTTTGTTGACGTGCGCGCATTTGCGAAAACATAGTCTTAAACTATTATATAGTCTATAAAACTATTGGCTGAGAAGTGCTATTTCGTAAACTATTTTAAAGATGAAATTCAATCCTCTATTAGATTCTAAATGATTTGATAAACCTTTGTTCCTTTGATTCCAAGAGATTTTAGTTTAGTACTTTATTTAAGTATTATATGAAAGTGTAAAATGTGGCATCCGAAGCCTTATATTTGAAAAGAAATTTTGATACTCCATTTAAATTTGGATTGATTCACTATTATAAAGTCTAAGGTCTGGGTACACTACTCCTGACCTTAAAAACCTCACACCCACGACACTTATTTACTTGATCGTCAGAGACTCAAAGTGTTTGCACAGATATGCTACACCATCTACGGAGATATCTAACAACCATCACTGTCTTCAAGCCTTCGATCTTAGGTCCGGTAAGTATCACACTTATTTTTTTTTCTTTTAAAAATTCAAAACATTAAGAATAAATGAGGTTAACTCACCAAGTCCATTAATTTAGCTTATAGCTAATATTTATCCATATAAGAATTTAAAATCATAAAATACAAAAAATTAAAATAACGAGTGATTTTAATTTTATTGCTATTTTTTGCATATGCTTTGCTATTTTTTGATACAATCCAATTTGAAAATTGCTATTCCCACAAACAAAATTGCTCACTCCCGAAGAAAATGACCAAAATATCCATGTGTGACTTAAGTCACGCTCGGTACATCAGCGTGAGTTAAGTCACGCTCGGTACATACCAGCATGACTTAAGTCACGCTGAGCCAGCGTGAGTTAAGTCACGCTCGGTACATACCAGCGTGACTTAAGTCACGATGTGTGTTGTTATAGGAACAACATAAACCAGAACAAAGAATCAATGCGTTCTTGTTTTCAAAATCGAATTTTCTCCCTTCAAGTGTGATTTTCATCAATCTTGAGCAAATTAACGTCAACTTCTACCCCAAAATCAAGTAAGTGTTTAATATCCTATTGCATTGGCTTTTTTTGGTTTAATTTTTGGTTTTTTTTGGAGAAATTTAACATATTTATGTTTTTAGAAATTTGGTTTAAATGTTAGTTTTTATGGTTGTTAATGATGGATTAAGTTAGGAATTGTAGTTTAGAAGTTGTTTAGAGTAAATTTGACTCCAATGTGGTAGTTTAGGGTTTAGAAATTGTTATATTTTATGTTGATTGAATGTTGCACTCTAGGTGTTTGATAAAATGTCTCAATGAAAATTTGTTTAATTTTTGTATTGTTAATGATGAAATTAGTTAGAAATTGGATTGTTAATGTTGATTATATTGAGTTTGAGTGCAATGTGGTAGTTTAGGGTTTAGTTAGAAATTGGATTGTTAATGTTGATTAATGTTGATTATAGTGAGATTGGATTGTTAATTTTGCATTGATTTTTGGTTTTAAAAATGTTGTGTAGATATGTCTGAGAGACCGGACATATTGAGAGCAGGTAGGGAGAGCATGACACAGAGTGCAGAGGCCGAAAAGGCGGTTGCGCGCCCTCCTGCTCGAAGGAGACAGGGCGTTAGGAGACAGGAGGATGTGGGGTCGTCGTCCCGGGCGGGTGCGTTCCAGATAGTGGACCTCACTCAACATCAGCATCAGTAGCAGCATGAGGAGTATCAGTCTAAGTACGACCAGGCGGCTCACCAGCAGGAGGGTGAGGCCCAACATCAGGCTCAGGAGGAGACCGCGCCGCAGAGTTTTCCTGGGGGCCCTATTGACTTGTCGCTCCTACCGAATTTTGGTAGACACGTGACATGTCAGCTTTGGAGCGATGCGCAAGTAAGTATAATTGTTTAATTTTATTTAATTACGCGTCAATTGATATGTTTATTTTAACTTAATTTTACGATTTAATTTTTATGTTAAAATATTTTAATTACGCGCGTCAATTTTAGTTACGCGTAAATTTAATTACGCGTCAATTTTAATTACGGGTCAATTTTAATTACGCATCAATGTAATTACGCGTAAATTTTAATTACGCGTCAATGTAATTACGCGTAAATTTTAATTACGCGTCAATTTAATTACGCTTTTACGCGTCAATTTTAATTACGAATTAATTTTAATTACGCGTCAATTTAATTACGCGTCAATTTACTTATGCGTCAATTTTAATTACGTGTCAATTTAATTACACATCAATTTTAATTAAGCTTACGATGTTTATTTTAATTATTGTTTTTTTTACTATTAAATTGTTATGTCTTTGTTAGTTATTGAAATGTTTATATTTTTAACGGTTTGTTGTTCATTTAATTTTTTGTATTTCAGTTGCAGATGACGCATAAGTTGACCGCTGTCTCGCACGGGAAGAACATTAAGAGGCTGACACTCCTGACAAACAATCAGGTTTGGTTCTGGCAGCGGGTGAATGCATCCGGTCTTGCACCCCTCCTTCAGACTGGGTACGAGAGCATCAGTCATGCCCTCATCACCGCCTTCTCAGAGAGATGGCATGAGGAGACCAGCATCCTCCATCTGCCAGTTGGGGAGATGACTGTCACACTAGATGATGTGGCGTGTCTTCTACACATCCTCATCCATGGGAGGCTCATGAGTGATGATGATGTGGGATACGACAGAGGTATGGTGCTGCTACAGGAGGGTCTGGGTTTGACGGCGGCTGAGGCTGATGACAAGACAAAGGCACAGTGAGGTGGTTATATTAGTATAACCAACCTGAGGAAACATTATGACACATAGGTGCATAGGTGCAATGAGTTGGAGCAACCTGCTAATGATTATGAGGAAGAGGAGGAGGAGGTGACGGTTAGGGCGCAGTGCATCAGGACGTTTTTGTTGTACTTGGTTGACATCACTATTTTCGCCAACAGGAACAACAAAAGCGTTCGGTTGTTGTGGCTGGAGATGCTTGTGGATTTGGACACGGTAGGGGAGTGGTCCTGGGGCGGGATGACACTTGCTTGGCTCTACCACCAGCTTTCTCATGTTACGGACCCGACCAGAGGCGCCATTGGCGGTTACATGACTCTACTTGAGGTAGTATTTTTCTTTTATATAACATATTATAAATGACTTACGGTATTATTGTGTATGTTAATGGGTTTGTGATGCTGAAATATTTGTTTGTAGGGATGGATATTGGTGCACTTCAGGAACATGTATCCGAGGAAGCTGAATTCGGACTATCATGTTGATATGCCACTTGCTGCTAGATGGATTCCATCCAGGGGTCATGCTGATACTGCACACTATCGTAGCCTCATTGATCTGATGGTCAATTCTGATGTGACCTGAATGCCGTACGAGGACCGGCGGCACATCATGCCTTTCCAGGACATTTGCTGGTACTTCGGTTGGATCATGGCCGACATGACGACTATGTTCCTTCACTTGCAGGAGCGGGTTCTCAGGAAGTACGAACATGTGCAGAGGATCCCCAGATCTCATACTGATATTCAGGCTCAGGCGGTTGTTGCAGCCTTTCAGGACTTTCTGCTCCATGTCCTTCCATGGGCGTTTCGGGGTCGGCCGACATTAGAGGCTCGACAGTGGAGGTATCAAGAGGGGTACATAAGATAGTTCTACAAGGTATCTCATCCTATCATGACCGACCCTGATATTGTTGCTGAGGACGCACCTCCTGTCCCTCCTTACGAGGAGGTTATTGTTGAGCATCAGTATGCTAGACAGGTTCCCGACCCACTGCAGTTTATTGCGAACATCAGACGCAGAGTGGACAGTGCAATGGATTGTCTTGATGTGTTTGGGAACCCAACCGTCTTCGGTATTATACAGGGCATCCAGTCGGAGTATCACATTCTTCAGGAGCAGGGGGTTCCCCAGATGAGGACTAGGAGCCATAGTCCAGCGGAGTAGGGTTTTGTATATTTTTAGTTATTTTTTTATGACATGGATGTATTATATTTACACTCGCGCCTTTGCGCATTTTTATGACATTTTGGTACATTTTTGGTTTTATTCTTGTGTATTATAAATTTGATTGAATTTGCGTATTTTAAGTTTGAATGAATAAATGATTGAATTACTGATTGAATGGACGAAAAATTGATGAAAATGGAATAATGAATGCATGAATGAAGGAAGGAATGGATGAATGAAAACAGGGAGAATTGGGAATTCTACCTGTTCTGTTTGCTGACACAAACAGAGCGTGACTTAAGTCATGCTGACGTATAACCTGCATGACTTAAGTCATGCTCAGTAGATGTCAGCGTGACTTAAGTCACGTTGCGGTCTTTTATAACCCAGGCAGAACCTCACTTCTCTATTTCACTTCTCAAATATCTAAAAAATCTCCCAAATCATCCAACCTCAAATTTCTTTAACTTCAAATCACCCACCACTACAACAACAAGTAAGTTTTCATAATCAAGTACTGTTGTCATTTTATGTTTATATGTTACATTTTTCCTCTTAAATTAGAAATTTCTTAGTTTTAGGGTTTGTTTAAATTTTGATTTTTTTTGGCAACAAATGATACAATGTTTACATGTAAAAGACTTATGTTGTTTAAATGTTTAGATGTTTGCATGTTTATGTTCTAGTTTTTAGTTTTAGGGTTTATGTATAATTTGCACTCCAAGTGTTTGATGAAATGTTTGAATGAGTTTTTCATTGATTGTTTTTAATTTCTTATGATGTATATCTAAAACAATGGACAATTTGTTCAACGCTCAAGTATGCTTCAACGGTGGAAACCCTAATTTTTTCAAGGTTTGGGACGATGCCACGGTAAAAGATCTGAAGGATCAACTGAATGAAATTAACCAACAACTCAACCACGGAGACACAAGGAGGGTGGAATACGTTTTCTATAAACGTCCAACAATGTTAACGTTAAGCCGGACGGAGTTAACGAACGACGACGACGTGAGGAGCATGTTCTCATTATATCGCCAGAACAACATGTTGTCCCCGAGGATCGAGATGGATGCTACGTTGCTGAGGTCGCCTGAAGATATTTTCAAGAGTTTGATTCGGTCGGATGAAGATGTTTAGGTAGTATTATTATATTGTGTCATTATTTTGTTGGATTTTATTTTAATTTTTGTTAGTTTGATGAAAATGTTGGCATTGAAGTGTCTTTTACTTAGCGTAAAGGTTTGCAAGTCTCTTTGGAAACTCAAAAGAATGAAGAAAACACAACATGTATTCTGCTGAATCAGCTATATAGGTTCTCACATCAAATTCCTTCATATAAGATGAGTGTGACAAAAGGGAATGCAGTTCTAAGATGATGTTTTGTGCTTGATCATGCTCCTCTGTCAATTAAAACTTGTCAGTTGATAGGGCAGTATGATTAAGTTCAAAATAATATATTGGAATGCATTCCGTTTTTTCATGACTCATCTTATATGAGAGAATTTTTGTGAGAACCTATATAGTTGATTCGGTAGAATACATGTGTTGTGTTCTCTTCATTCTTTTGAATTTTCAAAGAGACTTGCAAATTTTTTCACTAAGTATAAGACACTTCAATGCCAATATTTTCGGCAAACTTTCATGAATTTAATTTTAATTCAACATCATGATGATACAACATCCTTAGGAATTTAATGTAATGTAATGTAACGTAACGTTTCGTTTATTTGAACGGAGCTGAAATTATAACTAAATAAATTTGTCGTATTCTATTAATTTTGGAATTTATTACGCATACTTGTGTATTTTTAGTTATGATTTATTTTGGATCATAATTGAATTGTTGTTACTGTTGTTTCTAAGACATGTCATGTTTTTCAAAAATGAACATAACATATTGTATGTTTGGGGTCTTCAAAAATATTATCTTTGTGCAAAATTGGTGAAAAGATAACTTACTTAAAACAAGGGTGACTTAAGTCACGCATGTTATACACCAGCATGACTTAAGTCACGTTGATATACCGAACGTTACTTAAGTCGCGTTGGTGTATAACCTGCGTGACTTAAGTCACGCTGAAAGTATTTTCCTCGGTTTGTATGGGAGTTAGCAATTTTGTTTTGGGAAGAGGAATTTCCATCCAATTTTACTTTTGGGTAGTTTTTTTTTTTTCAATCTGCACATGCTTGTACTCTTTCGCCTCCAACCTACAATACACATAGAGGTATCTAATGTTGAAGGAGCAGTAGAGTTGTTGGCAATAAAAGGAGGTTCGAACATAAAACAGAGGTTCAAACAAGAGCTCTCTCCATTTAACAAAAGCTTGATACCTTCAACACTGTTCATTTATCAAAGAAAGCAGCAAACCCTTCGTTTGTCTCTCATTTTAGAATTTTAGTCCCTTTAAAAATTTAATCAATTTTTAGTCCTACAATATTATCTTGTAAGCAATTTTAATCTACCTTCGTATGTTTATAACATTATAAAAAAGTTCATGCACTAGAAAAAACTCAAAATTCCATTTCTAGATCCACATTTTTGTTACTTTTATTTTGAATTTTTGACGTTTAAAATTTGATTTTTAATTCATCTCATGTTAAAATAATTCTAAATTTTTGTGGAAGAGCTTTTTATAATAATCTTCTAAATATGCCTATAGAAGAAAATCTTCAAAGAATTAAAATTTGAGTGATGATTAAACATGTTTCATTTCACCAAAGACTAAAACTGTTTGTAGGGATAAAAAATTAACGAAAAATTGTAGAGACAAAATAAATTTGTTGAAATTTTATAGACTAAAAATATTATTTATAAGACAAGCAAGGGAACTAAAAATATTAGCCCAAGGAAATTAGGCAAAATTTAAATGTCAAAAATTGATGACAAATTGGTGACTAAAAATATATTTAACTTTCGATTTTTTTTATTCAATTAGTTGGTTGCCTCTTGCATTTACTTATCTTAGTTATTTATGTTTTAAGAAGTCCCTCAATTAATTCCATGAGTATCACTTGTTTATGATGATGCCACATATTAGGGAAAAGATCACCATGTCTGACCAGAAAGATCTGCCAATAACAAACCAAGACTATGTAGTGGGATTGCATGAGCAACTCAGTTAGGTCGTGTTTATGCATGGTGCAACAAAGAACTAAGTCATTATGGATCCAATTGAGTTGTTCATGTGAACCCAATTACAACGTCTTGATATGTTATTCTTACACTAGAGTGAATTCAAAGAAACCATCATTTTGCTAATTTAAATTTCATGTTAGATTGCTCTTATGGATGTTAAGATATCTTTTTGGAAATGCGAAGGAATTGTTGCAAGTTTGTTATATATGCAAGGTTTGTCATGGCAAGGAATGTATGTGGAAACATGAAATTTGACATTTAATGTATTTCACAACAGAACTCTAATTCATTTTATCTCTCATAACTCGTCACTTGAGATCGAGTCCTTTTTATAGGCCTTATTCCTTATATGATGTCTTATAATCTCGAAAATGAAATTTCAATCATGCTTAGGTTAATGAAAATAGCAATAAAAGGTTGTCATGTCACATGTAACATGATCATAAAGTGTCATACTCAATTATTTCATGCTCATGTTCATACTCAATTCAATGCTAAAATTTAGTCTGTTCAGTCTGATTTTGGGGGAGAATTTCACCCTTTCACCAAGCATCTCAATGAGTTAGGTGTTGTTCATAAACATACATACGACATGAAAAAAAGTTGGTATACCAAAGGGGGTTAGTGTAATTAAAGTTAAACAAATCATGCTTCTACTAATCTCCACCGGTGTATATGAGAGATGTGTCCTAGATTAAATTTTATAATCGAAAGTCAGTTATTATATTTGTTGAATTGAGTGCTTATGGACAAAAAGTATGTGCTCTGAATCTATAATTCTGTTGTAATCTAGTTTTTCATGTTTCACGGGATTGACATAAAACTCTTTCTAAAAATATTCGACAAACTTATGTAAGTTTACGGTTTGATTATTTTAAAATTCCATAATCCACATCTCATACTGATATATCAAATTCAACCATAGTAAGACATTCTATACATGGTAATGTGTCATTTTTTATTTGCTTTTATAATTATAAAGAGTGGGGGTATGATTAATTTCCACTACTTTTATTTGTTTGTTTGCAGAAATAAAACAGAAGTCAACATAAGCGGGTAGAAGCTATAACTACTGCTCATTAGAATACTAGAAGAGAATTCCTTTTTTCAGCCTTTTCATATGGTTTAGATTATGAAAATCGAAATGTCATAGGGTGTTAGAGGGTGTTTTAACTTGTTTTTACACTAATCGAATTCTATAATATGAAATAATGTAGGACATGCGAGAAGTCAAGAGGGTGGAAAAAGAAAATCTCATACCAGAATACTCTGAAAGATATTGGCCCAAGCACAAGATTGTGAGTGAAGTTGACCTAAATGATAATCCAAACCTAATATTGTGAGTGGTAAAGACACGTTTGTGGCAAGACACGTATCCATGATGCGTGTAAGACAAGTTCCATTTCTCATGTAAAGCAAAGTAGCAAAGTGAAAATTGGAAAGTTGCGTGCATCGACAATTTGCAAGATGCATGAGTTGCAAGTGACATGTTGCACACTTGGTGTATTATATGGAAGACAAGTGGTTTGTTGCATCTAAGGAACCATGGTTTGTCTCTCCTATAAATAGCAAGCTCATTTGCATCATTTGGTCATCCCATCAAATATTAACACAATAACAAGAACTAGAGCTTGTCGAGAGTGAGAGAAAAATATAGGGATGGAATATAGTTTCTCCTATGAAGTTTTTCCTAGTGTTAGTATTCTCTTATTTTAAGAAAGAGGGTAATTTATCTCTCCTTGTATTTAGAGAGCACTTGTAATTTCTTCTACTTCGTGAAAGTTCTTTACTTTTTCTCAGTAGTTTTCTCCTCTTACTTGTTTTGAGGGTTTCCATGTAAATATTGTGTGTTTATTTCCTTTTTTCGTGTATCTTATTTTAACTGTGTGATAATATTTTGTTACCACATGCTTCTAATTCACAACCCTTACCACCAAGATACTAATGTTTTTTATGACATGTGATTGCTTCAATGTTGTGTATTCAACACAAATCTCGGGTCCTCTTTCTTTCAATCTCACAATCCCTAAATCATTTCTCACTCACTTTCATCTCTCTCACAATCATGCAATTGAACCTAATATACATAACCCCGCCCTTTTTGACGGACCTAATTAATAAGCCACTAACGTCATTGCAATTCCTTTTTAGACAGCAGTTCCTTTTCATTATTATTTTTTCTTTTAATTACCACATAACAGTTCCTTTTTATTTTTTTCTTTCGGTTACCACATAACAGTTCTTTTTCATTATTTTTTTTCTTTTGATCACCACATAACAATTTATTTTCCTTTTCATTGTTATAGATTTAACAGCTTTTGCGGTTAGTGAAGGTGAGAAAAACACACACACAAGAAGGGGGGTTGAATTGTGTGAGTCAAAAACAGGTTTCTTTTACTTTTCAAAACTTAAGGCAAGTTCAGAAGCTGATATGAATCAGTTCTGAACTATTTTCTCAGAGTTATGCAGCGGATTAATAAGTAAAAGAGATAAGGGAAGAGAGAGACACATCAAATTATACTGGTTCCTTCTCAATGTGAGAAGTAGTCCAGTCCCCTTGTTTTCCAACAAGAGAGTTTCACTATAATCTGAAGATTACACTTTGCTCAACCACTAAGGAAGAGACTTCCAGTTGCTCAATCACAAAGAAAGAGGCTTCTATGCTCAACCACCAAGGAAGAGGCTTCCAATGCTCAAGTCACTAAGACAAGAGACTTCCCAATGCTCAAGTCACTAAGACAAGAGACTTCTGACTCAGACCACAAAGGAATGAGGTTACAAATGCTCAGTATGCAGACTGAGACTTTGAGGACCAAACTGGTTTACAAATGAAATAGTTTGGGATGAACACTTGATCAAATATCAGAGGTGTTCTCTTAATACAACACAGGTTAAGACTCTTAACCTTAAGAAATTCTAAGTTACAAAGATGAAAGAATTTCTAAGAGGTTGGGTAACTTGCGTATTTTTGACAGCAAAACAGAGCAAGAGTTCAGTTCTTTGTTTCAAGAGTCTTAGACAATTTTATCTTCAAATCTTCTTCCTTTTATAGAGAGAAAAGAGCTGTTGAAGATTTGCTTGAATTGAGGAAAGAGCCGTTGCAAGGCTAAGCTAGAATTTCTGCAAAAGTGTGCTGCACTTTTTCAAACAGAACAGAGCAGTTGCCATTTTTTGAAATGGCCTACCTTAAAAGCTGGAGAATGTTTGAGTCAGGGAGACAACTGTTCCATTGAGTTGTTCTGACACATCCAGGCATTAAATGCGCACAGTACTGGTCAATATCCATGCCACATCAGCTTCAGAAGCTTCTCTGTGAATAGTGATCAGAAGCTGCTTCAGTTGTACTGATCAGAGGCTGCCTTGTACGGATCAGAAGCTGGCTTCAGGAGTTGACTCTGCGTTGAATTCTTCAGAAGCACCCAGACTTCAGAAGCTGCCTTCAGAGTCAGAAGCTGCACTTCAGGAGTACCACTTCAGGACCACTTCAGAATCTCTACTTCAGAAGCACTTCTTCAGGACCACTTCAGAAGCTCTTACTTCAGGAGCACTTCTTCAGGAGTACTTCTTCAGACCCAGTTTCTTTCTAGCTTTGCAACATTGCTTCTTGACTTTCCTTCCTTGCTCTAAGCTTGTTCTTTCATAACCATTATCAATCAATACTTATTAAGCATGTGGTTCTGAAACACTTGAACAAAGCATTAGCAAATAACCAATTTTCTCTTTAACACTTTGTTATCATCAAAACCATAAAGAGAGATATGTTTACACATAAATGTTTCAACAATCTCCCCCTTAAAAAACACAAATGTGAAAATTTCAGAATTGTTGTTAAGTTTAATTAACAATCTGACTTCAGGAGAGGTTTGTAAGCTCCCCCTAGGTCTGACAATCCTCAAGGTTAGGTTTGTAAGCTCCCCTTGATTCTTATCCATGTTAATTAAGCTTAACTTAAAATAGTATAGTGAATTTAACACTCAGAATTCAAAATGACTTGTTGACTTCAGGTTCTGAGGTTTGTAAGCTCTCCCCCTAAGTCTGATAATCCACAGGATGAGTTTTGTAAGCTCCCTGAGTCTTATCCAAGTTATTTTAAATTCATTATAACTCACTTAAGAGTTATATATCTCACAGAATGTATCAGAGCCAGAAATTCACTTCAGAGGCTAAGAGTTAAAATCTGTTCTCATAAGTTAAATTTATTCAGAATTGTATCAGAGCTTAACAATTGTATCAGAGCTAGCTTAACAATTGTATCAGAGCTTAATAAGCTTATCTTCTGACAATTTTAACTTATTTTTGAGCTCAGGTGCTTTAATACTTATTTTACTTTCTCCCCCTTTTGTCATCAACAAAAAGTCTTACTTACTCTCCAACACAGAAAATTTCTCCCCCTTTGTCAAGAGAGTTTGAAAATATATCTGTATCAGAGCAGAAAAGGATTTTAAAAGAGTTTGAAAGCATGTATCAAAGCAGTTCAGTCTCCCCCTTTTGTAAAGAGTTTGAAAACATTTCAAAAGGATTCAGAGTGAAGGGGGGTTGAACAAAAATTTGTGAGATATTTATGCAATCATATGGATAGCCAAGCAGCAAGGATAGTCATCAGAGCCTACTTGATTTTCAATGAGTATATGACTTGCATTAAAAATAGAATGCTGTTCAGAAGCAGAAAAAGTTTGGAGCTTCTGACCAGGTCATTCTGTGTTCAGACATGACTTGTTCAGTACAAATTGTTCAGTATCAGAACAAAGCAACCAAATAGTGTTCAGTATCAGAGTCAAAACATGCAAGAAGGTATCAGAGCAAATCTTACAAGAAGGTATCAGAGCAAATCTGAGCTGTTTTTTTTTTTTTAAGAAAATAGTTCAAATCAGAGTATGTCTAACTCATTTTTAAAATAAAATTTTTCAGATTAAAGACCAACTGAAAAGATATCTCAGAGCTTGATACCAAATTAGGATTATATCTTAGAGTCTGATACCAAAATACAGTTTTAAGACTGCTGAACTTGTATCAGAACCTGATTTCAAAACATGAAGGTTTACCTCAGAGTCTGATACCAAATTGACATTTTAGTGCTGATACCAAGATAAAATAAGTTCTTAAGACTGAACATTGTCTGAAACACTTTGAGCATTAAAAAAAATGTGTTTGTGCTAAAATTGTTTGAAAACAAACTGATATCAATGAATATCAGAGCAGAAAATCACACTTTTAAATTGATGACTTTGGGAGGATTAGAGTATAACTTTCAAAGCTTTAATCATCATTGCCCATAGCTATACTTATCAGATTCTGACCAACATTAGACTTTTATCAGATTCAGAAGTCAGAAAATCCAGGTTCTGATCCTTCAGACTCTGAAGTTTTTCAGGCTTAACTTTATTCAAACTCTCAGAAGATGAGTGTTTGATAAGTCTTAGCTTATGATAAACTCAGAATCAAGGAATACATTCAGATTCAAGCACATTCTCAAGAGATAAAATGCATGTTCAGATTCTTTTTAATAAAATTGAATCTTTCTTCTGTTAGGGGTTTTGTGAATATGTCAGCCCATTGATGATCAGTATCAATGAACTGAATATCTAAAACACCCTTCTGAACATAATCTCTTATAAAATGATGTTTTATTTCTATGTGCTTGGCTCTAGAATGCAGAATTAGATTTTTAGACATACATATAGCAGCAGTATTATCACAATAAATTGGAATATTATCTGCATGAATCTGATAATCCTCTAATTGATGTTTCATCCAGAGCAGTTGTGTGCTACAACTTGCAACTGAGATGTATTCTGCTTCTGCTGTTGACAAAGCAATGGTTGCTTGTCTCTTGCTGGCCCAGGATATCAGATTCTCACCAAGAAACTGACAGTTTCCACTGGTGGATTTTCTTTCAATCCTGTCCCCAGCATAGTCAGCATCACAGAATCCAACTAGCTTATAATTTAGAGATTTCTTATACAGAAGTCCCAAATTAGTTGTTCCTTTCAGATACCTGAAGATTCTCTTGACAGCAGTCATATGAGATTCTCTAGGATCTGACTGGAATCTAGCACACAGACATACACTAAATAAAATATCTGGCCTAGAAGCAGTCAAGTATAGGAGAGAACCTATCATACCTCTGTACAGCTTTTGATCTACTTTAGAGCCATTGTCCTCTTTGCTTAATGTGCAGGTAGGATGCATTGGTGTTGTCATCAGCTTGCAATCATCCAACTGGAACTTCTTCAGAAGCTCCTTGGTGTATTTTGACTGATGGACATAGACACCATCTTTGCATTGGTTGATTTGAATTCCTAAGAAGAATTTCAGCTCACCCATCATGCTCATTTCAAATTCATCCTGCATTAACTTAGAAAATTCCTTGCAAAGGGAGGCATTAGTAGAACCAAATATGATATCATCAACATAGATTTGCACAATTAAGATTTCTTTCTTAACAGTTTTCCTGAAAAGTGTATTGTCAACTTGACCTCTTACAAAACCATTTTTAATTAAGAAGTTGATTAGTCTTTCATACCAAGCTCTGGGAGCTTGTTTCAGACCATACAAAGACTTCTTAAGTTTAAAAACATGATTTGGATATTTAACATCTTCAAAACCAAGAGGTTGTTTTACATACACTTCTTCAGAAATTACACCATTTAAGAAAGCACTCTTAACATCCATTTGATATAAGATGATATCATGATTAATAGCATAAGAAAGAAGTAACCTGATTGCTTCCAGTCTTGCTACTGGAGCAAAAGTTTCAGTGTAGTCTATTCCTTCTTGCTGGCTGTACCCTTGAGCTACTAATCTAGCCTTGTTTCTGATCACTTCTCCTTGTTCATTGAGCTTGTTCCTGAACACCCATTTTGTTCCAATGATGTTCTTCTGATCAGGTCTTGCAACAAGATCCCATACATCATTCCTTTGAAACTGGTTCAGCTCTTCTTGCATTGCTACAATCCAACCATCATCAGCAAGTGCTTCATCAGCAGTTGTAGGCTCAATCATGGATAGCAGGCCAAGCATTGACTCATTCTGAGTGAATGCAGATCTTGTCTTGATTGGACTGCTCTTGTTCCCAATAATCAGCTCCTCAGGATGTGAAGACTTGTATGAGGTTCTGGGTGGATTAGCTTCTGAAGAACCATCAGGGATTTGTTCAGAGCTATGCTGATCTTGATTAGCTCCAGGAGTAGTGTCATTGTTGGAGAGTTTCTCAGATTCTTCATTGTTTTCAGCTTCTGAACCTTCATCAGAACCTGAACTGGGTTCAGCTTCTGAAGGCTCTTCTGAGATTCTGACATCTGCAAAACTCTCAACCAGCTCTGGTATTTCACTACCAGGCTTCTTATCATCAAACCTAATGTGTATAGCTTCTTCAACAACATGTGTTTCAGAATTATACACCCTGTATGCCTTAGATCTCTCTGAGTATCCTAAGAAGGTACCCTTTTGAGCCTTGGTGTCGCGGTGATTTTCGGAGATCAAGCTATTGATTAGCGTTGACTCACTAATTTTATTTCACGACTGAACTTTTAATTTTTAAATGAAAGGTGGAAAAAAGTTCTAAATTACCACAATTTTAAAGATTTTGGGTTCGGGGGTTAGTTACGTTTAGGGAAGGTGTTAGCACCCTAAACGTTCGTAGTACTCTACGAGAACCTCTTGATTTTATTTATTTATTTTGGGCTATAACTTGCTTATTTTTTTTTTAAAAGAAAGAAAAGAATGAGTTAGAGTAGTGAGAAAAAAAAATGAAAATGTTTTTGTATTTTTTATGATTTGGAAGG
Organism: Medicago ruthenica; assembly: GCA_018208015.1. Lineage (NCBI taxonomy): Eukaryota > Viridiplantae > Streptophyta > Magnoliopsida > Fabales > Fabaceae > Medicago > Medicago ruthenica. Next base: position 81,407,168 of record CM031372.1, on the reverse strand, counting down.
ACATGGTCCTTTGCCTACGTACCCGTGAGGGATCAAAACCTCGTAGTTCGGGGTAAAAAATGACGTTTGATTTGTTTGATGTTTTTTATTAGTTTTTAAAAAAGTTTTAGAGATAAAATAAAAGCCAAGTGGCTAAATAAGATTGATTTGTGTTTTTTAATTTTGAAAAGGATTAAAGTGTGATTAAAGTGGATTAATGATTATTTAAAGAAAATAAAAGAAAAAACGGACACTTGATTGAAAATCAAGGTTTATTAAGAAAAGATTTTTTTTGTGATTTTGATTATTTGCATGTTTTTGTATTTTTGTTTTTTTATAATAACTAACTAAGACTAAAACGTAATAAAAGTTAAAACGAGGGATTTCCGTGGTGACGTTGGATCACCACGAAACCCTTTTAAAATTAAACTAACCTAACATTTTTTTGTATTTTTTGATAAAGCGAAATAAAAAAAAATAAAATAAAAGACGTAAAGCAGAATAAATAAAGTGCGAGTGTCAGTGCATATTCTCATTTATGATTTACATTGTACCTAAATACATTCTAATAAAATGGAATAAAAATAACAAAATGATAAAGAAAGAAAAAAACAAAGTTACAAATAATAAATATGCTAAAAAGAAAAATAAAAAATGCATGAAATAAAAGGAAAATAAAAAAATAAAAATGCATGATGTGCTAAAAATAAAGGCATTAAAATAAAATGCATGAGAATAAAAATAAAACGGAAATTAAAATGCAAGTAAAGAACTAAAAGGAAAGAAAATAAAAAAAAGAAAATAGAGAAGAAAAGGGGGTGCAGAAATGGAAAGGCAGGGAGTGCAGGAAACAAATGAGTAGAGAAGATGAAAAATGAGAAATGGGCCATGCTGACCCAGGGTTGCTGGGCTCAGCCTTGAGTGTTTAAAAAAGGTTTTCTAAAAAAAGACTCATTTCCCATTCTTCTCCCTCTCTCTTCTTCTCTTCTCTCCTCTAAACTCTCTCCTCTCTCTGAAAAAACAGTGCCTGGCCGGATTGGGGTCTCCGGCGCGGTGGCCTGCCGGCGGCGCCACCGCGCCGGAGAAGAAAACTCTCCTTTTTTTAAAAACTTTTTATACTTTTAAACATCCTTTTTTACTCTAAAAACGAAAATCAAACTATTTTTTCCAAAATCTTTTTTGAGGAGTGTAGATCTGAGTTTGAAAGTGGGACGGCTACCTCTTCTTGGGTTCAATTTGCTGGTCGTTTCTTGTGTTTATGCGTGTGGTTTGGGTATGTATGGCTGGGTCGCGTGCGGTTTGGGTGGTCGTGGAGGAGAGGGCGCGGTTTGGGTGGTTGTAGAGGATATGGAGGTGGCCGGTTGCTGTTTGTATGTGGAGGGAAGGGAGTGTGTTGTGGTTGTGTTGTGATTAGGTGTGTTGTGGGTGGTATTTGGAGGGTGGCCGTACGGTTTTGGGGTTGCTAGTGTGTGTGGAGGGTTCTTGATGAGTGGTGGCCGTGTAGTATGTGTGGGGCTGGTGGGGAGTGATGGCTGGTGAGGGATGTTGGGTTTTGTTTTGTGTTTGTGTGTGTTGGAGGGAGTTGCCGTGAGTGGTGATGTGGTGAAGGGTGTGTGTTTTGTGAGGTTGGATGTGGCCGAGTGAGAGTGGGTTTTTCTGATACTCAATTCTGAATCCCCCTTGTGCGTGAATCCTCCCCCGTTAAAATACTAAAGTGCCAACACTAATTCTCAATCAAAGTCAGCTTGACAAATTAAGTGACAATAATACTCAATAATGGACAAATTAATGGACAAATAAGTGACACATTAAGTTTATTAAGTTTAAGAAAAAGTCTCCTCCATAATGACAAATTAAAAGGAATCAATTAAGTAGCAAAGTCAGACTAAAAAATTTAAAAAAAGGTAACTAAAAAGAAAGAAATAGAAATGTTAAATAGAATAATAATAAAAGTATTTAAAAGAAAAAAATAAAGATAAAAATAATAATAAAAACAAAAACAAAAAGACGGACCCGAGTGAAACCAAAAAAAATGAGGTATTTTAAAATACCTCCCTGTCGAAATTTCGTCTGAGACGACGAAAAATTCCGAACTAAAAAGACGAGTAGAAAATAAATTTTAGGTCAAAAATTGGGGTATGACACTTGGCATCAAATTTCTTTAGGTAGACCTTATTGTTTAGTATGTAACATGTACAACTAAACTGATGAAAATAAGAAATACTTGGTTTTCTTCCTTTAAATAATTCATATGAAGTTTTATTCAGAATGGGTCTGATATAGATCCTGTTCTGAATATAACATGCTGTGTTTACAGCTTCTGCCCAAAAGTACTTAGCAATTTTAGACTCATGGATCATGGTTCTGGCCATTTCTTGTAAAGACATGTTCTTTCTCTCTACAACTCCATTTTGCTATGGAGTTCTAGGAGATGAGAACTCATGGAGAATTCCATGGTCTTCACAAAAGTTTTCAAAAGGTTCATTTTCAAATTCACCACCATGATCACTTCTGATTTTTAAAATTTTCAAATCAGTTTCAGTTTGTACTTGTTTGCAGAATTTGAAAAACACATCATATGTTTCATTTTTGGTTCTGAGGAATTTTACCCAAGTCCACCTACTATAATCATCAACAATAACAAGTCCATACTTCTTCCCATTGATTGAAGCTGTTCCAACAGGACCAAACAAATCAATGTGAAGGAGTTCTAGAGGTTTAGAGGTGGAAACAATATTCTTTGGTTTAAAAGAAGTTTTAGAAAACTTTCCAATTTGGCATGCACTGCACAGTGCATCTGAGTGATAATCAATCTGGGGTAAGCCTCTGACCAGCTGTAACTTGCTAAGCTTAGAGATGAGTCTCCAGTTAGCATGTCCCAGCCTTTTGTGCCACATCCATTTCTCATCACTCACAGACAGAAGGCAAACTACCTTCTGCTGAACCAATTCAGAAAAATTTATTTTGTAAACATTGTTTTTCCTACAGCCTCTGAACACTACAGACTTATTTTCATTGTTGATTACAGTGCAAGTGTTCTTATTAAACAGAACTTCATAATTACTATCACATAATTGACTTATGCTAAGTAAATTATGTCTAAGTCCATCTACCAGCCAAACATTATCAATGTACAGGGAAGAATTACCTATCTTACCAGTACCAATGATCTTTCCTTTCTGACTTCCTCCAAACCCCACAGTTCCTCCCTCTTTTAGAGTTAGGGTTTGGAACATAGACTTGTCCCCTGTCATATGATGCGAGCATCCATAGGGTTTAGATTATGAAAATCGAAATGTCATAGGGTGTTAGAGGGTGTTTTAACTTGTTTTTACACTAATCGAATTCTATAATATGAAATAATGTAGGACATGCGAGAAGTCAAGAGGGTGGAAAAAGAAAATCTCATACCAGAATACTCTGAAAGATATTGGCCCAAGCACAAGATTGTGAGTGAAGTTGACCTAAATGATAATCCAAACCTAATATTGTGAGTGGTAAAGACACGTTTGTGGCAAGACACGTATCCATGATGCGTGTAAGACAAGTTCCATTTCTCATGTAAAGCAAAGTAGCAAAGTGAAAATTGGAAAGTTGCGTGCATCGACAATTTGCAAGATGCATGAGTTGCAAGTGACATGTTGCACACTTGGTGTATTATATGGAAGACAAGTGGTTTGTTGCATCTAAGGAACCATGGTTTGTCTCTCCTATAAATAGCAAGCTCATTTGCATCATTTGGTCATCCCATCAAATATTAACACAATAACAAGAACTAGAGCTTGTCGAGAGTGAGAGAAAAATATAGGGATGGAATATAGTTTCTCCTATGAAGTTTTTCCTAGTGTTAGTATTCTCTTATTTTAAGAAAGAGGGTAATTTATCTCTCCTTGTATTTAGAGAGCACTTGTAATTTCTTCTACTTCGTGAAAGTTCTTTACTTTTTCTCAGTAGTTTTCTCCTCTTACTTGTTTTGAGGGTTTCCATGTAAATATTGTTTGTTTATTTCCTTTTTTCGTGTATCTTATTTTAACTGTGTGATAATATTTTGTTACCACATGCTTCTAATTCACAACTCTTACCACCAAGATACTAATGTTTTTTATGACATGTGATTGCTTCAATGTTGTGTATTCAACACAAATCTCGGGTCCTCTTTCTTTCAATCTCACAATCCCTAAATCATTTCTCACTCACTTTCATCTCTCTCACAATCATGCAATTGAACCTAATATACATAACCCCGCCCTTTTTGACGGACCTAATTAATAAGCCACTAACGTCATTGCAATTCCTTTTTAGACAGCAGTTCCTTTTCATTATTATTTTTTCTTTTAATTACCACATAACAGTTCCTTTTTATTTTTTTCTTTCGGTTACCACATAACAGTTCTTTTTCATTATTTTTTTTCTTTTGATCACCACATAACAATTTATTTTCCTTTTCATTGTTATAGATTTAACAGCTTTTGCGGTTAGTGAAGGTGAGAAAAACACACACACAAGAAGGGGGGGTTGAATTGTGTGAGTCAAAAACAGGTTTCTTTTACTTTTCAAAACTTAAGGCAAGTTCAGAAGCTGATATGAATCAGTTCTGAACTATTTTCTCAGAGTTATGCAGCGGATTAATAAGTAAAAGAGATAAGGGAAGAGAGAGACACATCAAATTATACTAGTTCCTTCTCAATGTGAGAAGTAGTCCAGTCCCCTTGTTTTCCAACAAGAGAGTTTCACTATAATCTGAAGATTACACTTTGCTCAACCACTAAGGAAGAGACTTCCAGTTGCTCAATCACAAAGAAAGAGGCTTCTATGCTCAACTACCAAGGAAGAGGCTTCCAATGCTCAAGTCACTAAGACAAGAGACTTCCCAATGCTCAAGTCACTAAGACAAGAGACTTCTGACTCAGACCACAAAGGAATGAGGTTACAAATGCTCAGTATGCAGACTGAGACTTTGAGGACCAAACTGGTTTACAAATGAAATAGTTTGGGATGAACACTTGATCAAATATCAGAGGTGTTCTCTTAATACAACACAGGTTAAGACTCTTAACCTTAAGAAATTCTAAGTTACAAAGATGAAAGAATTTCTAAGAGGTTGGGTAACTTGCGTATTTTTGACAGCAAAACAGAGCAAGAGTTCAGTTCTTTGTTTCAAGAGTCTTAGACAATTTTATCTTCAAATCTTCTTCCTTTTATAGAGAGAAAAGAGCTGTTGAAGATTTGCTTGAATTGAGGAAAGAGCCGTTGCAAGGCTAAGCTAGAATTTCTGCAAAAGTGTGCTGCACTTTTTCAAACAGAACAGAGCAGTTGCCATTTTTTGAAATGGCCTACCTTAAAAGCTGGAGAATGTTTGAGTCAGGGAGACAACTGTTCCATTGAGTTGTTCTGACACATCCAGGCATTAAATGCGCACAGTACTGGTCAATATCCATGCCACATCAGCTTCAGAAGCTTCTCTGTGAATAGTGATCAGAAGCTGCTTCAGTTGTACTGATCAGAGGCTGCCTTGTACGGATCAGAAGCTGGCTTCAGGAGTTGACTCTGCGTTGAATTCTTCAGAAGCACCCAGACTTCAGAAGCTGCCTTCAGACTCAGAAGCTGCACTTCAGGAGTACCACTTCAGGACCACTTCAGAATCTCTACTTCAGAAGCACTTCTTCAGGACCACTTCAGAAGCTCTTACTTCAGGAGCACTTCTTCAGGAGTACTTCTTCAGACCCAGTTTCTTTCTAGCTTTGCAACATTGCTTCTTGACTTTCCTTCCTTGCTCTAAGCTTGTTCTTTCATAACCATTATCAATCAATACTTATTAAGCATGTGGTTCTGAAACACTTGAACAAAGCATTAGCAAATAACCAATTTTCTCTTTAACACTTTGTTATCATCAAAACCATAAAGAGAGATATGTTTACACATAAATGTTTCAACAATCTCCCCCTTACTTTATAAGAGACTTGTTAAACACATTTTGTTCCAACAGTTAGGACCAATTTCTTGGTGCAACGTTTGTATATATTTTTTCTTTTGATTTGTCATTTTTATTGCAGTCTATATTTTGTTTTTGTTGTTTTTTGAGGTAGTTTGATAACATAATAATGAATGTAACTATAAAAGTAATAATATAGGTAATTTGATAGTTATATATGAAACTGATGCACAAGTTAGAATCTAGTTTTAATCAAAACATGAACGTATCCTATTTCAATTTGATGCCCTCTTTATGTTAACCCCGGTGGTTTTATTCATATAAAATATTTTGCTTAAAGATTGGTTTTTCCTTTCAATTATTGTATGATATTGCTTTTTGACCCTTTGTTACTAATATCTTATACCTTTGGTTTGTTGCTTTGGAAAATATTACAATGTTCCATTCCACACCAAAAAAAAAAAACATATATCCATTTAAACCTTGAGAATACATATATACATTCCATTCCAAGTTAATAGCTAAATTTCTTTTTACAAAAATAAAAGAAGACATATATTCATTTAGACCTTGAGAAGTATTAACTACCAATTTGGTGCTTACGTATCTCATGTAAATGAGTGAAATTAATTTGTTTGTTTTGTATACTTATATCTACAACAATATAGTTTTAAATTATTTATTATTTATATTTATAACACCCAATATGTTACTTTCAATTTATTTTTGTTTTTATATCAATTTCATATTAAAAAACATACAAAAAAAAAATATGTTGTCCGTGTAAGGCATAAATCTCAATCTAGTTTATATTAATTAGGCATGTAAGATTTCAAAACATCTATTAACCCATATTCGGATGGAGTTATATGCCTCTATAGAAGAGGTTATGATGGTGTCAGCTTTGACTTTGTCTTTAACAACAATAATTTTTTCGGATAGAATCCTTCAAGTTAAAGTCAGAAAATCTAATTAAAATTTGCAGTGTTGTTGATGTTTATTCCATGATTGTAGTTTAGGTTCACTGCCGCAAGAGTTTTTCATTAAAAATGAATCACGTTATATTTAATACTATATACGATATCTAGAACAAATGGAAGATCTCACCATTTTTTCAAAATTCTAATGCTTTTAGCATTTTACACGCATTGAAATTCCATCACCAAAAACAGTGGATATGTCAACACGAACGAGCTGAATTTTTTATATATAACAGTAATATAGTTATTTTTTGATAAAACAATTAGTATCTATATATATGAATGACTATCTCAATATTTTATTTTGTGGTTGTGCCCTCTTTTAACAATTATGTTGTTTTGTATGACAAACACGTTTTGAGTTTTAATTATTCCAAGCTATTTATAAAAAAAATATATAAAATAGAAGTATGTACTATACCATTTCACCAAACAAGCGAGTTAGTTAGATTAAACTGTGCTGGAATATCTCAGTTGGTTAGAGGGTGTGGCTGTTAACCACAAGGTTGAAGGTTCAACCCCTCCTTCTAGCATTTTTTTAATCAAAATTTTTTTTATTAAAATATAGGTTAAGCATTAATGATATCGATAATGTAGGCCTCTATAAAGCGGTCTAATCTACTATATATTTACAAATCATTTTTGTAAAACTAATTAAAAAAAATTAATACTTATTGTAACATTGTCCCTTCCAAAATAAAAAAAAAACTTATGTAACATTCTCTCCACAAAATACTCAAATTAACATGATGTACTGTCTCCTCTCCACAAAATATAATCAAAACTAAAATCATAGTGTTGTAAAAAGAATTCTACATCATAATACTTGAAAAAAAACAATCTACATCATAATCTAAAATGAAGTTAAGACGTGTTTCACACGCGTCTTCCATTAGTTATATTATTATTATATAACTTAAAATCCTAATGCAATGAAACAAGACAATTCACATCACCTACCCATCTTTACATTGCATATTCAAAGTCCCAGTATAATTTCTAAAAATAATATTATTTGCTAAAAATAATGGTAATCATTTCTTAAAAAAATTGCCGTGGAATACACTAATTTATAACAAATATAATATCTCTTTCAAAAAAAAATATAATATCATTTACTTTTTCACGCATATAATATTTTTGAAAACAAAAAAGTTGAATATAAATTGTGTTGCAAATTATTTTATAGTTAAAGATCACAAAATAAATGTATTTTATAGTTAAGAATCACAAAATAATTGTGTGGTCACGAACTTTGTTATTTTTAGCGCAATTATAGAGTATGCTATCAATGTTCATATAAAACTAATAAGTATTATATGCAAGCATCATGACATGAAAGCACTAAGCTCATGTAATATAAAAGTTTGTGTTTCAAATTATGTTGTAGTTAAAGATCACGGAAAAAATGTGTGGTCACGAACTTGATATTTTTTAGCGTAATTATAAGCATGATATTTACGAGTCCAGATATGCTCCATTTAACACTTGCTCTATTTAGTCCATTTAGGGTTTGGATGCAAGACATACAATCAAGGGTTGTGATTTAAAATTAAGGAGAATAAATGGGGTGTTTGAGGTTCGAATCGCGGCCTCAACATATATTATGTAATGTCTCTATCAACTGAGTTAAGTTCACGGGGACACATATTTATCTTGTGATAAAGTAATAAATTAAAAATTTTAAACAATAACTCAATTTAGTAAAGCTAAAAAAAAAACTACTCTTTCCGGGTATTGGATTTAATGGAAAGATGATTGAATAAGTGAATTACTGGTTGAAAAGATACACTTTTTTTTTTTCTACATGAAAAATCAGTTGGTCATATCTTCTTTTAATGTTCTTCTTCGTACATAATATTTGACGTTTGAGTTGAAATACACATCGGACTGAGGCAATCCTGTCGGACTATGTAATGACATCCAAATTAAGTACAAATTATAATACTTATTTCCCTTTGTAGAACATATTTTCATAATATTCAATCAACTATTTCATTTCAGTGTGTAGCCATGATTATTTGAAGAAAATATTGCAAAACTTCTTCCCTAATGGAGATGGAATTTGGAGTATATCCAGAGGAAGAACGTCGTTACTCATATGTTTTGGTACTACCCCATGAACTTTAGAGGTCAATTATTTTTGTCCTTGTACATTATATGTAGGACTTGCAAAAGTTTATTTTATGACAAAAAGCCATTGAAATTGTTGCAACAATAATAATGGGTTTTCCCTTAAAAAATAATGGGGTTTTTTTTATAAAGTTTAGGGTTGTGGTTTTAGTTTTGCTTTTCAACTTTCTAAAATTTTAGTTGCTCCATTATTATTATTAATTTCATTGACGTACATGAAACAAATGCATATCACCAATCAAAATTACTTAAAAGAGTAATCAAAAAAAGAAAATTACTTAAAAGGTTGCTCTTCATTGATCAATTAGTGTGAAAAAAAATCATTTTTTTAACAAGCAGTCATATTATTATATTATTCTCTCTGACGGATCGCCCACCACCTCCTCCATATCTCGTTGTTATGGCTGTCATCTCAAGTGAAAAGTCGTATAAGCGGCCCCTTCGAAAGCCACCATGAGCTACTCTATCTTCATTGGGATTGAGATTCAACGTCTTTGTGGTTGTTTTATTTGTTTCATTGTTATGTTTCTTTTTATGTTTTTGGTATTACTTAATTTGCTTCAAGTTTGCACCCGTTTACCTGTGTTTTTGGTAAACGACGAGTCTAGTTTTGTTTATTACAAACATGATCAAACCAGAAATCCTAGAACATGTTGTGCATTATTATTTCCAGAAAAGCATGAATGTTCACCATCTTTAATGAGTTTGCTTACAAAAAGATGAAGAAAACTGTTTTTATATGGAGATAACTGCCTGATTTCGACAGAAACCAACACTTAATTGTTTAAAAGTTGTTAAAATGAACAGAAAGAAAGACTTAAAGTTTTAAAGAAAAACAAAACTTAAAGAAATGTAAAGTGCATTGCACTGAATGTAAATGATGGTTCACAAGATCATGTTACATACATTCTGTTTACTCTTTTCTCTGGACGCTGATACTTCGAGTGTATAGAATTTTTGATAATGATTTGTGACCCTTTCTTCCTATGAAAAATTACTATATATACATAGAAAAATAACTGAAAACCTAACGGCTAGAAACTATATAATTTCGACAGCTTCGGTATGATCTCCACGTGTTTAACCTTCAAACTTGCCCCTTCAAAGAGAAACTGGTCGAAATCTTCTTCCTTTCTGTCGAAGTAATTGAAATCAAAAACAAATCTTTTCCTCTTTGTTGAAATCCCTTTTAGTCAAACTCTATAGGCTTTCTTTTGGACTTAGGCAAATCTTGCACTCTTGGACTTGGAGAACTTGCAATCTTGAATCTCCTTCCGGTCGAAATCTGCATCCCTTTCCTGCACTTAGAAAATTGCATGGCTTCTGCAACCATATAGTTAGTCGAAATAAGGGAATTAAAATTATATGCTAACACCTTATATGTTTGCTACAATGCTTGAGAAGAACTCACTTCAAAGGTACTTTATTTTGAGTAAGGGTTTATGGCAGCTATCACTAAATTCAAAGTCCTTTCAACTACGCAAATGTCTTGTCAATATGTGACAGAATTGATCATCTTAAAGATCACAAACAGTCGATTTGAATGAACACCTGCATATATATTTTTCCGAAGTTGGATTACATCAAAGATTGTGAAGCTCAATTTATTATTAACTTATGGTCATATATATGAGTACGAATTTAGCTTGGTTGTTAGGATTTGAATTTTGTTTTATTATTGCCTTAATGCCTTCTGAAAGTTTAATATGTACCCTTAACATCTATCTAGCTATCTTAATAACTCCTGATGTATGGGTGGAAAATGTCCCATTCTATGGTCCTTTTGATTGTATTGTTGCTTTTTTAACATGAATGAAGCTTATTTCCTGTAAAAAAAATGTATAACTTTGAAAACGAGAAGCTTTTGTTTAAAAATTAAACAAGATACATACATAATAGTGATTGTAATATTTAACGGTCAACAACTATATTCATAAAAAAACTTATTCCTTAAACAAAGTATAATAATTTGATAATGAAATATTTCTAAAAAAATTATAATAAACTATAATTTAATGTACAAATTATAAATGGAAGAAATATTCTCACTGATGCATAAAATCAGATCTTTTCTAAAACCTAACCGAGTTACATACAAAAAAAAAGTGATTGAAATATTAGTATATAGAACGAACTTATTGGTAAATAGTGTTTCACGAAAGTGCAAGAGTAAATTTCATTTATACTTTAAAAGTATTTTATAACAATTTTCTAAATAATTTTAGGGTTAAATATGTTTTTCGTCCTCATAAAATTAGCAAGTTAAGTCAACTAAATATGTTTTCGCCCCTATAAAAAAAATTCAACGTTCGTCCCTACTTAATTTCTCCGTTACCGTTTTCGTCCCTCAAGTCAACTAACTGTTGACTGACAGAATGCCACCTAAGCATGCCACATCAACATTAAATAAAATAAAAAATAAAAAAAATCAGATTTTTCTATTTTTTTCGTTTTTAATAAAAGAAACATAAATTGAAAAATTAGATTTTAGGGTTAATAAAAACCCCAAATCAATTTCACAACCTCATTGTTTACAGTCTCATTGTTTACACCATTGTTGTTGTCTTACTTCGATTCATCCAGGGCAACATTTACGGTCTCAACAATCTCAATGTTTTCACCATTGTTGTTGTCTTGCTTCGATTCACCAACCCATCAGAAAAAATCACATGTAATATCCTGATACTGTAAAAAAAAAAAAATGCATAAGAAATTAAACACATTGCATATGCTGGAAATTTTCCAGAAACACATATCATCCAACTTCAAACAACACAAACCATCCATATCGAACATCTCCAAAAAAATCTTCCTTTGTTTGGATCCTTGTTACACCGATACAAAATAGTTCGAGATCCACAGTGACATTTCAGAACAAGGCATGACGACGAAGAAGATGAAGCACGTGAACTTGTTCGATGCAGGTGTTTGCCGTGATTTCTAGAGGTTGAACTGTTTGAACTCATCGAGTTCAAAGTGTAGCAGATTGGAATATTTTGTTTCTTACAAGGGATTTGCAGAATGAAGGAATCAGATTCGAGTTTGGCAGGATGAACTCATCGAAGCTATGATAGGATGGAGGAATCAGGCATGCAGTTGAAAGGAGCAGGCAGTTTGAAGGAACAATGGAGGAATTAGGGATTCGATTGCAAAGAAGGAAGAAGATGGAAGGTTGTGAAATTGATTTAGGGTTTTTATTAACCCTAAAATCTAATTTTTCAATTTATGTTTCTTTTATTAAAAACGGAAAAAAAATCTTATTTTTTTATTTTATTTTTGCTGATGTGGCATGCTTAGGTGGCATTCCGTCAGTCAACAGTTAGTTGACTTAACTTGAGGGACGAAAACAGTAACAGAGAAATTAAGTAAGGACAAAAACGTTGGATTTTTTTTTATAGGGGCGAAAACCAAAACTCGCTAATTTTATGAGGACGAAAAACATATTTAAACCATAATTTTATTCTATATTAATGTACCATAATATATTCAACAACATCAAGTGACCCGTACGAATACACATGTATTTTACTGATTATAGTGAAAACGACATCATTTTTACCTCACAGTAAGTCACAACAACTATGTCCCATTCTCTTTATCTTGAGATAGGAAGCATTCCGGAGTCATGGAAATCAAATTGTATTTCATAACATTTTCGATGATGAACTATGAAATAAATTGAAAGTATGACTTGATTATTATATTCATCTAACCCTTGGGGGTATTGTCTATATTAATGTTCTCTCTAACATATCAAAATTCCTCTTTCATGTGCATGAAAACTTTACAATGCCATGATCTCAAACAATTATTACAGAGACTTCCATTTCTCTGATTGCTTCTCATCTTTCAGTTTGAGTTGACTTCATCTTGAGTAAAATAATGAAAGTACCAAAACTGGACAGCACAATACCACAGTTTTCCGGTGTATGGCATCATTAATACCCTTTGTTTCCACGAATTCTAGCTCTCATGTCAATCTGAAAAGAGTGAAAAAAATAACATTAGCTGTTTAATATCAATATCATACTGAACTAGGGCTTACACATTTTAACTAACATAAATTTATTAAATTTTTTCACCAAATATACACATGTTTACAATTGATTCTCTCGGCCCTACTAACAATACTATTTGAAGTCTCAAGTAAGTAGTTCGGTTGATGAACTAAAGGACACTGAAAGAGTTTTAAGCAGAAGGTTCAGGTATCGAACCCTGACAACTAATAACCACTATCTTACCAGCAATTTTGAACATGTGAATGGTGAAATGGTGTATGTACAGTACAAATCTATCTCAGTAAATATGATATATTGTAAACTAAGTCTATAATACAGGCCATAAATGATTTAATAAAACAAGATGGACTTTTTTTAAAACATCCAGTATTAATACTGTTAGTAATTATCAGTAATAACAAGATGAACTAAAGTTGCATATCAGCATCACTACTAACAAAGACATCATTATTATTGTTAAGCTGGTTTAATTCAACCCTGAATTACAACGACACCTAGTTGGTTGTTAGTTTCTATACTAACCGAATAAAATCATTATCAGATGTGATGACAAGCTTACTTACCAATTAACAATCTTCAGGTAAGATCGTAAAGGACGTGTTTTAAACACTTCAAGATCTTCCATGCAGTCAAGGAAAAGATTTTCAATAACATACCATAGCTATCGATTTTTTTTAAACAATAGGTTCTCATATCAACTGAAATTAGCTTAGTATCTCAAATTTTTAGAAGTTCTCTCGTCACCTAAAGACTTTTGTAACCAATAAATCATTAACTTATTTTAACTGAGAATCCCCAATAAGCTAAAACCTAATCCAAACTAGGCCAATATCACATAGACAGATATTAGAATCATGGCCATCAAACCATTTCAACATTTATTTAGTCACATTGCTAAAAACTTTTTTTGAGGGAGCATAATTTTGAATACAAGAATCAGTTAAGAGACAAAAACTATCAGGTATCAACCTTCTAAGCCTAAATTGATATCATTGTCTCCTTGTACTTTGAAAGCTAAAGCTAGAAGCAACTTCAAACAAATCATAAACAATTACTGCACTATCTCATGTCCCAAAGTTCAATGCTATTTCATCTTCATTAACTGTACCTTGCAGACCCAAATAACTGTTCATCCCATCACTCTGAATAATTTTCCAACAAGCTCATAAACTGGCTTTCCCATCCCAACTTTTCAATTCCACACTTGCTGCCATATACCACTTACCAACATCTCTTCAAGCATTATTTAATTTTATATTATATTTTATAAAGAAGCAGATCTTGACTGAAAAATAAATAAATAAATAAATAAATAAGCAGATTATTTGGCTGAATTCCATCACATTGCAAAGATGCATTTCCTCAACCCAAGAAAAAGGAAAAAGCTAAATAAAAAATGATAATAGCATCCAAAACGGGGCCAATCATGAAATATTCACCATTAATTCAATCTAAATTTGTCTTCTTCAACTAGTAACGTGTATGCCTTTGTTGAAATTTAGGGCCTAACTCATCCTTACAAAACCGGCTTGTAAGGTGAGGAGTGCCTCCTCTTTATAAACTCTTCTCAAGAGTCCTATCTATCCGATGTGGGACTAAATCCACCCCCTCAAAGCCAACACAATGAAGGTGTTGGAGGCTGCAATGAAGGCAAACCAAAGGCTGCAATTTAGGCGACTAGGGGCGGACTGCAATAAAGGCGGAATTTCCAACAGCCTTATACTAAATGCTAGCAGTAGAACAACTATATAGAAAATGAATATCCCAAATAGAAAATGTTGGGAACCTTGCATTATAAATTATAGCTCACATACAGTAAATGTTAAGACTGGTAATAGAGTGAAATTTGGAAAAACTCAACTTTGTTATTGAATTCCATTGCGTATACAAGTATATACAATAGTCGGTTAGCTTCAACAAACAGAACTAAACGCTAACTAACCAACTCCTAACAAAGAAGCTAACTAACCCACTTAAGGGGTTAACAACTAACTAAGCTAATTGAAATACAACAACTAACCTATCCTCCCTTAACCTGAATTGCATTTTGCAATCAGTTTTATTATACATCCTGCAGATACCTAGTTAGTTTCTAAGAATAGAGAAGGACTCAAACTTTAAAGGCTTAGTCACGATGTCTAATTGTTGCTCGTGTGAGCTGCAGCAAACCAGTTCAATGATTCCTTCTCTACTGAGATTGCGACGGAAATAGAAGAATCTCACATCTATATGTTATCTCCTGCCATGCATGACTGGATTACTGGACAACGGTGGTGGATTCCTTTGTCGTATCCAATCTTCTCCAAGATTCTTCTTAGTCAAACCCCTTCAGAAGCACAAGATGCTGCAACTATGAAATCAGCCTTTGTGATTGATAAAGTTACCACTGGTTGCTTCTTTGAAGACCATGAAATGGATCATGGCCCAAGCATAAAGACATATCCTCATGTATCATCCACACCCCCAGTAATCACAATCCAAGTATGCTATCAAACTCATCCCTTAACTCTTTTTGTACAGAACTCCAAGCTCCAAGGTTTCTCTTACATCATCTCTTGATAACTTGTCTTGGGACTATAGGATTGCTCACCATGTTACTCTTTTCCAAACCAAACCTTTCCAATATCTCCTTAGCATATTTTTATTGACAACTGATTATTCCACCATCATTTTGAGGAGTTAAGATCCTCTCCATTTAACATCATCTTCATTTCTTTCATTTGGAGACATATAGATACAAAGAAGTTTGAAAAAAAATATAAAATAATTAATGGTGGTGGGACCCACTATCTATGTTTTGTATCTATCTCTCACTAAATGGCATCCTCCATTTATTTTAAAAGAATGGAGAGGATCCTTAGTCCATTTTGAGTCACTTCTATTCTAATGATATGTCTCATTCTGCCTAGATCTGTCACATCAAACTCCTTCATTGACTCGCAAGAGCACATCCTTTACCGCTAGAGCACATATATTGTCCAAAATTCTTTAAGAAACTCTTTTTTTGACAACATACTTTCTAAACATAATCATTGCAATTCTAGTTTTCCTTTTTGCTACTTCATTCTACTATGAACTGTATGTGGTGGTGAGGTGTCTTTTAAGACCATTAGTTCTGCAAACCTCACCAAATTCTGAGAAAATGAACTCTACACCCGTCTGTTCTTAGGAAGCATATGGAATTTCCAGACTCTTTTTAACCATAATCTTGAACTTCTTAAAAATATCAAAGGCAACAGATTTTTCTGGCATGAAGGAAACCCATGTTTCTCTACTAAAGTCATAAAAAAAGGTGATGAAATACCTCTTATTTTCTGTTTGATTTAGGTTTAATGGGTCCGCAAATGTCAGAATGAACAAGATCAAGTCTTTGAGAAACTCTCCAAGAACTCTTCTTTGGAATAGCTTCACTGTGCTGCTTTCCAACCACCCAACCAGTGCAAATAACAGGGTAATCCTTGAGCACCGGTAATCCTCAGACCATCTCTTTATGTGCTGAAGTTCTCAAGCCTATCATGCTGAAATGGCCATATCTGTCGTGTCACAATTGAGTGCTGTCCACACCCATTATTTACAAACGGGTAAAAACCATTTTGGCACCTGAATGTGTAAGGTGATGTCACTGTAGTCCCTAAATGTATCTATATTACAAATAAGTCTCCAAGTGTCTCATTTGTTAGTAAATTTATGGACTAAATTGACCAAAGAAAAACATATTTGAGCATTAAACTAACTAACGACACAGTCGAGGACAAAATAACTAACAAAAGACACATTTGGGTATGTTTTGTAATTTTGATACTATAGTGATAGTGCCTCACACATTCAGTGACCAAAATGGTTGTTTACTCATTTGCCAACAGAAAGGGAGAATCACAGGTGCAATAATGGCACACAATCTATTAGCAGACATATTGCTAGACATAAGAAGGCCTCTTTCAGAATGATAGATTAGACCTTACACATATCTTGCTGATCAGTCCCTTCTGCTGAAGCTGACCAACATTAAAGAGATTATTTTGCAACTCGGGGATGTAAGTAAAACATTAGTTTTTTTTTTTAGAAACATCATATTTATTAATCCAACAACCCGTACAAGACGTAATAGTTGTGGACGAGGATAAAATACAAGAAAAAAAAAACCAAACTCCAGGCAGCAAAATACACGGCTATCATGGAACACCAAAAAACGGAAAAACACCAAAACCGCGCCAAAAAGGCGCTAACCACAGACCCTGCCCCCAACTCTGAAAACAGAAGCACTAATGACAGCAACTCTCCCTAGAAGCATAAGCAAAACAGTAAAAAAAACCAGCAGTAGGAGCTGACAGCACCCACCGACCCACAGAAAACTCCTCCACGGCACACACCAGCAACAGCGCTGTCAATAATCACTGAAACTCGAGGAAAAACACATTAGTAACAGTAATGGTCTCCATGATTCTTCTATCTATAGCTTGGAATATCCGAATTTTCACCTTCAAATCTTTAAACCTGCTCTCTTCGAAAATCTTGACCGGTTCTTAAGTTGCTGGGGCTGAAAGAGACGGAATCCTAGTTTCCACCATGTTCCAATACTCCTTTAATTGAAGGAGATTCTCCATAAGCATTGCCTACTGGTCTAGTGACCATCGAACCATGGAATTGCAGGTTAAACGAAATTGTTACCATCGGCCATGAATTTCTATAGTTTCTCACTTTCTTCTCTAACTATCACAGAAGGAACTACAGTTTCTGTATCGGACCCCATGTGAAGCTCTGATAGCAGCTGTTAGGAAGACCGGTAGAGTGATGTTTAGAAAAACTAAAACTTCCGTATTGAACAGTGTTGCCGATGTCGGGCGGACCATGGGGTAGAGCCAAAAGCCTGCCATACCGGTCAACATGTGGCGCCGCCATATCCGAGTATGGTGCCGTGGCGCTGCAATTCTTTACAAAATTGGTCATGGTGGAAAGCCATAAAAAAACCCATCGATATCCACCATGGCCAATATTTGACAATACTGGTATTGAATTTCATTACTTATACAAGTTTATACAACAGTTGGTTAACTTCTAATAGAAATATACAAGTTTGTTAGAAAAGTTAGTTAAAGTTTGTCAGTAGATAATTAATTTGTTGATTGGTAGTTAGTTTGTTGATTCTCTATTAGCTCTCTATATAGAGCAGCACACGTACTCATTTACCATCTTTCCTCAATCAATATGAATCCGAAGAAATTTTCCTCTCTATCAAGCTCTCAAGCTTTTTTTTTCTTATGACATGAATCCTGTGTTTCTTAACAGCTTCAACAAACAAAACTAAAAACTAATTATCCTACTCACACTAACAACCTAACTAACCCACTTAAGAGATTAACAACCTATCTATCACCAACACTTCTGATTGAAGGCATGCTCAGTGTCCGACACGTGTCACCATCCAACACACACACATCTGATAACATTCAATTATATAATCTTTCAAACTATCATCAATATCAACATGTCAGTGTCAGTATCAGTATCGTGTCCGGTGTTTAGGGTTTAGGGTTCTGTGCTTCATAATTAACAACCAATTAACCTATCTGAAATACAACAACTAACAAGGTAACATCATGATAGAGCCAAGAAATAAAAAACTTGCCTGTCCTCTTTTGCAATTGAAATAGGTTTCCCTAAGTCCAACACACTCAGCTGAAATTGATGGAGTTTTCTCTCCAGCACACTCCTTGTATGATCTATTATCAACCTATTCATAAACATAAACATAACCCATTTAACATCACAAAAATCAAAATTAAAAATTACATAAAAAAGATTATAAAAAAAACGAACCTTAACACAATCAGATTCACTGAGACACTTAACTAATTCCATGGCTAATCCTTTGCAAGACTTGGACATTGTTCTTCTTCACCTTCACCTCTCTTAAACGTGAAAATCAAAATTTGAAGAAAGGTTGCACTTTGAAGGGTTTTTCTAAAGCGGTTTATTCAATAGCGTTTCCGACCCGGTTTTGGACCCGGTCTAAAAATCTTTCTACTTACAAAGACAATTAAATAGTTATTTAAACTAAAAAGGATTAATTACAATTTCCATAGTTTTTGTATTAAGTTCTTGTACCAAAAGGTTTTAAGGTAAGTCTCTAAATGTTAGATAATTTATAATTAAGCTCCAGGTTGATCTAGAGAAACAAAATTTTTTTGTTTGTTGAGAATCGTATATTATTTGTGTGCAATTACATAAACTAATCTTTTAAACATGTTAGGTTTGCAATGTGTTGTAAAGGTCTCCCTCAAGAGACACAAAAACTTATAAAGATCTAATTATAAATAAAAGTTATTTAATTGTATAAAACTAGTTCTTTAATTCTTTTGATTTCTAATTGATTCTTGAAGTCATAAAACGTGTTCATCGTTATCCAGTTTTTGAAATTTTTCGTTTGTGTTTATGTGAATATGTTGATGTTGATGTGACAAATTCAAATAGAATTATAGTCGATGACAATAGTTTTAGATTTTTCACGTAAGCATAGCTCAGTTGATATGGATATTACATAAACAATCGTACTAAGGTTCATATTGAAGCAATTTGACCCGATATACAAATAGAATTCATTTATTTTATAACACCCATGATAGTAGTGTCTCTATTGAAAAAATAAACATTTGATGTAGCATTTTTAAATATGATGTAGCTTTAAATATGATGATATGGCCAAATCTGTGTGCTTGTATATTTATCAACTTCAAACAATAAAATAATACATTCAAAAATAACATAAAATCTTAAAATAAAAAATAAATTTGTCGATGATTAAGGCATGAAATATAATTTTGCAAGAATACAAAGAATGTAATTTCATTCGACAAACTTTAGGAGAACCTTTGTATCAGAAAATAAAATTCTACGAGAATTTGAAGATGATGATGCAAAATAAAAAAAAAAAAAACTAATAAGTTAGCCAATGAACTAGTCAATTTCTTATCCCCCTTTCAAATTCTCAAAATTTAACCTAAAACCTCGCAACCCCGCCACCAGATATGAATCTCTCCTCATTGTGTCAATTTTCAACAAAATTTGGTCGAGTATTTCGAACTAGAGACCATTTGTTCAATTGCACAAGAAGTTAGTACAAATTTTCTTAAATCTTTGTGGTTTGATTGAAATTTTTTATGGTTTTCTAGAGCCCTTCGCCATATAGAATCTGAAATGTATTCATCATCGTTTCGATTTCTACAATCAGAACTTAGTTTAAAGGTGCTAATTTTTGTATAATCTAAACCAGCCAAAGACAAGATTTTCTATGGTCTACAATGCACCAACATTTTTTATGGTCCACCAACATTAAAAACTTTTATAAATTAGTATGTTTGGTTCATTTCACTCCACACCATAGAACAATGAACACTTATCTAGTAGAAATTAACATTAACCTAATTACAGTTTACTACAATAGGGGGAACCCAATCTGTTTAGGGTCAGCATTGATGTTATATTGTTTGATTCGAAGGATCGACTAGACCAACTAAATGGTCATCTCAACCACGACAACACGATAAAGGTGATCATATTGTTAAGTATCTGCATCCGTCGATCGACTCATATGGACTCATTTGATTCACCCAGATAAAACTCCAAAACAATGATGATGTGAGAAACACATTATCTATATTTGGGGGTAGTTGTCCCAAATCTACATTGAGTAGATTTGTGACAGCTTCCCTTGAAAGCAAACTTCAAGAAAGCAACTTGGAAGATCATGATAACCTTAATGAAAATGGGGAAGATATGAGACAATGGTTCACAAGTTCAAAAAGTTTATGAGACATAAATGCAAAGAAAAAGAAATTTCAAGATTTCATACAAGAATAAGGAAATAATATATGCTTGGGATGACAATGACATGGTAGAAATAAAGTTGACATTATTTTGGAAAATCAAAAGGAAACTTATAATAAAGTCGGCATGGGCTATCATCCAAAAAATCATGAAATGTTTTAGAAAGTTCTTTCGCCCAATTAGAACCTCAAGTACCTCTTTTGTTAAGTGTTTTTATTTTGGATGAGAAGGTCATACATCTTATATTTGTAATAAATAATAGCAATGATATGATTTTGTTTAGTCTCAAAACATTATGGAAGATGATTTTTGATTTGTTTCTCTTTGAAGACTTTTTCTTGCTTAATCATTTGAAAATGAGATTGTTGTAAATCTTGAATGATTTTAACATATTCATCATTCTTAGTTTGTAGATCCTCATTTTAATTCTTTATCTCATAAAGTACACTTTTGAGATAAAGTGTTTGAGTCATTTAGGAGACTATCAAATCCAACTTCCAACTCTTTATATAAAGATCAAGGTTCGGAAACAGTCACCTCATTAATAACATAACATGCATTTAGACACACATGCGAGTCTTCATTTTTTGTTTCGAAGATTTTGAGTTATTTTTGCTGAACTAATTTTCTCTTTTTGGGAGATTTTTACTTAAGTATAACCTTTGTAATCTTGGACATTTCTTCTTCTTCGATATTTTCCTTTTGAGTTATTTTTGCTCCAATGATTTTTCTCTTTTTTAGAGATTTTTCTTATGGTATTGACTTTGCAGTTTTTAACATCACTGCTTCCTGGATTTTTCCTCTTACACGTTAAGTGCTTAACAGTGGGGTACATCTAGTCCCAACAACTTTGAGAGATTATCCACTATGAACATTGAGATCCAACCGATCTCAATACAATTTCTTTTCTTTGATCATTCTGAGATCAATACAACATATATTACTAAGCCTTACCCGACTTACACTTTGTATTCTTCTTGCCTCAACGAGATTTACACAAATTCACTCAATCAAACTTACGAGAAAATCTTGATGAAGTTACAAGAATATGATAGATCACTTGTTTTTCTCTTCAAGGGGTAAAGTAAAATAAGCTTATTTTATTTACCTTGTTGTTGTAAATAAAATAAGCTATTTGGGGTAAAGTTAGGACGAAAAAGTTGCCAACACATTGAAGTAGTTTACTCATTTTAAAGCCTTCCTTCAGAATGTTCTAACAAAGTTGAGAACGTTCTCAACTAGAGTGTACAAGGTATCTCATTACATCATGTGCACTTTTTGTGATCCTTCCATATATTCCTGTAGGGGAAATTCTTGTTTACCCATCAATAAAAGGTGGGTAATATTACCCACGTTGAGTTGGCCCAATCAAAACAATGTATTTATATAACATTAAAAATATTAGAAAACAAACAAATAACTTTGATTGGTGCCAACTCAGCATGGGTTGTGTTACCCACCTTTTATTGATGGGTACCCAAGTTGTCACCTTCATGTAGATTTCTTTGTAGTTTTGGAAGGGAACAAATCTGAGTGATATGTACTTTGTCTTTTAGTATTACCACTTTGCCATTTGATTTTCTACGTTTGTGGGACGTCAAATTCTTATCTTTGATGTGTTGCAACTTCTTTGATCATGTTATGACATTTTTTGTGTGCTTGGGATCATGAAAATGTTCTTGATCGTTATCCAAACATTTTCATCAATAAATTACTTAGTAAATAAATCATGAAGTGATTTATTCTTCATAGATGATTTTTGTAATTTTATTGAATTGATATGAATACTTTTGAGTGCAATGAACATGTTCATCAAGGTATTTTCACTAGTTCCTTTGTTAGTAAAACGACCTCAAAATGCTTTGTTGTTGCACTATTTTCTAAATTTTCTCTCGGTGTATGAATACGATGTATCTTGTTCATTGAATAACTTTGAGAAGATTTAGTATGATGACATTTTGAGTAGGTTTTGAATATCCTCATAAGATTTATGCATCATTCCTTTTAGAATTAATTGTGGCAGTAAATCCTCAAATCATGTGTCGTAGAAACTCAATGTGAGTTGTCACATAAACTTAAAGCGTGGTCTTGATAGCTTGTTATGCAAGTTATACTTTCATGAATCTTCAAATATGAACTGAAGGTGAGAAAAACACAAGAAAGGGGAGTTGAATTGTGTTGGTTTTTTCTAAATTCTTTTTCTAAGTGTTCAACATTGGTCAGAATCTGATGGTTCAGAGTCTGACTCAGACTCTGAGTGCAGCGGATAAAAACATAACACAAAGGTAAAGAGAGATAGACACACAAAAATCAATTTATACTGTTTTCACCCACAACACATGAGTAGTCCAGTCCCCTTGCACTTCCAAGTGATTTCACTATAATCACTACTGATTACAATTGTTCAAGGACTCTTTCAAGAGACTTCCAAATACTCAAGCACACTTGCAAGAGACTTCCACTACTCAATGACACTTCCAAGAGACTTCTAATGCTCAAGAACGCATGCAAGAAACTTCCAATGCTCAATCACCACCACAAGAGACTTCTAACGCTCAAGCTTCACAAGCAAGAGACTTATTTTGTTTACATTTAAACAAAAAGGATCTTACACTTGATATACAATCAGAGGTGTAAACAACACAATCCTGAATAGACTCTTTACAACTTAGGATATCTAAGACACAAACTTTGATAAGAAATTCCCAAGTGTTTTTGCGTTATTTGATTTTGACAGAGTAATGACACAGTAAAAATAGCAGAGTCTTGTTAATGTTCTTCAGGTCTTCAGCTCCTTTTATAGGCAGTGATTTTAGAGACGTTGGAGAAGAGTGTCAGCGCATTAAGAGTCGTTGAGAAGCTTTAAATCAAGGATGTTGGGCCATTGCCTGATATGGATTATTCCATTGAATAGTTATTTGAAATTCCTTTGATGAAACTGAAATTATCCGTTCATTCTTTTTGTCCTTGAAGTTCTTTGTCTGTTTCTACATGTGGTCAGAAGAAGACAAAATTGTACTATCAGATCCTTGATAGAGACAACTGCAAAAGACGACAAATCTGACGTGGAGTCTGAGTCCCTCAAGATCTTCTAAGTCTGGAGGTCTTCCAAGTCTGATGGGGTCTTCTGAGTCTGATGAGATCCTTCAGAGTCTGATGAGTTCCTTCATAGTCTGAATAACATCCTTCAGAGTCTGATGAGCATCCTTCTTTTGATCCAAGATGTTGACTTCTCTTCAGATCTTCGACCATAGTCTTTTAAGCTTCTCTTGTGCTTCTGATTCTCTAATATATGTTCAATTCATCAATAGATTTTATTCTATGGTCCTGCACACTTGAACAAATATTAGCATATCCAATTGTTCTTCAATACTTTGTTATCATCAAAACCTTATAGGAATTGCACAAATCAATTTTGTTCCAACATGAACCACATCTTCTTCCATGAACTTTAAATACTTGTTAATAACCTTGTGATAATGAGGAGGACTCCATTAATCATGAAATTCATCTTCATGCTTGAACCTTCAATTAATTCTCTATTGATTAAAACAATAATGTTTTAATATCTTCATGAATCTTGTGATACTAATGTAGATATAATGCACTTGTTAAGTAGATATAATGCACTCGTTGATGCTACTCCGATTCTTTCATTGTTGAGTAGATATAATGCACTTGTTGATGTAAGTGGCTTCTAGCTTGTCCACTTCTTTGATTCTTATCCTTTAAATAAAAACTCAAGTGCAAACATTAAAAGATCACCATTCATAAAACTTAAGATTTTACTTCATAAGGTTTATCGTCATTAAAACATTAATTAGTGATTTTAGACTTTATCTCAACAAATCTCATCATGTGGAAAATCAGTTTCTATTGATAAAATGGACAAGGTTATACCTTCCAATCAAAATTGAAATGATCAAAGGTCAGAGCACAATAATGATATGGAAATGGAAGATACTCCTCGTGCTGATGACATTGATGAAGATTTGAACACGATTGATGATCAAGTTCATACTCCTCATGAAGATGATTCCCAGACTGACGCCATACCTAATGGTACTCCTTTGTTGGTTATTCTTCATGTGGATGAGGAACAAAATGCGAGGTTACTGGAGGAAGAATGTGCATATGACATTCCAACTAATACACCATGTGATGATATCATTCCTACTCCTACCGGGATAGAGAATTTCCAACCTTTGGCTAGAAGTGCAGAAAGAGTACTCATGATGGTGAGGTTCTAGAAACACCAATTGAAGTGAAACCCCGTCCAATTTTATGCAAACTGGGGTTAGATAATATTGCAGTAATTTGACATGTTTCACAACTTAAGGCAGCATTTGGTGAAAGTGAAAAGAGGTACCATTTACACCATCAGAAGAATAAAATGGTGAAAGATGCAAGTTCAACCTATAACACCCACTCCAAGGGTGCTCCTTTTTCTCATTCAAAATGAATATAATTAACTTGTAGAACTTATGTATTATACGCAAAAGCCGGATTTCTTTTTCATTTTTGTTTTTCCTTTTTTTTTTGCCATTGATGTGGGATCGGTTTGGCCCTCCATCTTCTATTGTATTTTCTCCTTATACATATTATGAGAATGCTTGCAGATGATTTTTGTTTGTTAGTGGTGCCAATGTAGTTGCGATATCATACAATTAATTTGATATTTATACATACTATTGACTTAAAAAAAATTGGAACAATCGATATAAAAATGATGATTATAACAAACCCGTTGGACACGAGTATTTTCCTGGTATCAACAAATCTTAATACTGTAAAAGTTGATAAGTGTTGCAAGCCAACCCTAGATAAACCCTAGGTGTGCTCATTTTTTTTACTAAAATGCCCCTACATAGGCGCCAAAATGCATAGCTTTAAAAATGGAAAAATTACAATTTTAACCTTCAACCAAGATGTATATATTAAGATAATCACATGGAACTTATTCTCTCTTGTTGGTTATTTAAAGGTTGGCTACATGTTTGGTAAAATCAAAATGTGCAAGCAATGCGTCCTCAGATGTTATTTTGAGTCTTCAGAAGCTGGATATTGGTTTTAAGAAGTATCAGAAGCTGAAAACTGGATTTACTGTTCATCAGAAGCTGGAATGGCCTTCAGACACAGAACTGTTCATCAGACGCTGAACAGGTCTTCAGACACACTGTTCAGACGTTGACTTCTGTTGACCTTCAGAAGCTGCCTTCAGACGTTGACCAGTGTTGACCTTCAGAAGCTGTTTTCAGAAGCTGGATTTCTGCATTCTTTGTGATTAATTCTGTGCGTATCTCTTGAAGATTTACTGAAGATTTATCCAGGCTATTGTTTCCAGAAGGTTGATAATTTTATGTGAAGATCTTATTGAAGATTGGCTTCGTGTTTATTGATGAATATATTTTCAAAGGATCTTTGTAAAATATAATTCAGAAATATGTTTCCTTCTTTGAGCTTCTAAACAATTTCAGAATCATATCTTTGTGAATATTTGATTCAGAATTATGTGAGCTGCTGAAGACTATTTAAGAAGACGTGCTGCTTTGTAGAATTTGATTGAGTCAAAAACCAGAAATCAGAGATTAAGTGTTTTAGTGTTTTTGTCTGTTAAGCTTAGTGCTTTGTTTTTGTGCACCACTCATCTGTTAGAGTTGGTTGTTTTGTTTTGAGTTGTTATTCACTTAAAGCTTTTAAGCACAAGTGACTTAGGTGTTTTGAAGTGTGTCTTCAATTTGTTGTTTTTTTTAGTCTGATAATCACTGGGCTGTGATTACTTGGTTAGGAAGTAAGTGAGTTCTTATATCTAGGTGGTTTCCTAGGTAGAAGTCTAGACGGGTAGTGATTAAGCGATAAGACTAAAAAACAGGGGCTGTGTTTAGAGTCTTAGAATTAATACTACTTAGTGGATTTCCTTCCTGGATTGGTATCCCCCAGAGTAGGTGAAGTTTGCACCGAACTGGGTTAACAAATTGTTGTGTTCCTTTTACTTTCTGCACTTTAAATTTCTGCTTCTGAACTTTAGTTTTCATACTCTGTTTTACTGGTTCAGAACCAGAATTGCCAGAATTTCAATTGGCATCAGAGCAGACACCCTGCTTGTTTTTGGGTGAGCTCCAGGGAGATATTTTCTGGCTTTATGGAGAAAGAAGGAGGATTTGTTAACATGCCTCCTTTGCTTGATGGGACCAACTATGATTATTGGAAATCACGCATGAGTGCTTTCCTTAAATCAATAGATAGCAAAACCTGGAAAGCTGTTCTGAAGGGTTGGGAACATCCAGTTGTGACTGACAAAGATGGTAAGAAGACAGGTGTTTTGAAACCAGAGGAAGATTGGACCAACGATGAAGATGCATTATCTCTTGCAAATTCCAAAGCCCTGAATGCTATATTCAATGGAGTGGACAAGAATATATTTAGAATGATCAAGCAATGCACAATTGCTAAGGATGCCTGGGAGATACTCAAGACCACTCATGAAGGAGCTTCAAAGGTTAAACTGTCCAGACTTCAGCTTCTAACCACAAAATTTGAAAATCTCATAATGCTGGAGGATGAGAACATCCAAGACTTTTACACGAATATTCTGGACATAGCTAACTCTTTTGAATCACTTGGAGAAAAAGTATCAGATGAGACGCTTGTAAGGAAAATTCTCAGATCCCTACCCAAGAGGTTTGATATGAAGGTGACTGCTATTGAAGAAGCTCATGACATCTCCAGCATGAAGGCTGAGGAATTGATTGGGTCTCTTCAGAACTTTGAAATAAGTAGAACTAATAAGAAGGGTAAAGGTATTGCATTTGTAGCAGATACTGAAAGTGTGGATGATGATAGCTCATCAGAAGCTTTTGTGTTGCTGAGTAAACAATTTAAGAAGTTCCTGAAGCAGAAGTCAAGAACTGATGAGAAGAGTAATCAATCAAAGAGAGTTCAGTGCTTTGAGTGTGAATGATATGGTCATGTCAAGTCAGAATGTCCTACTTATCTCAAGAAGCAGAAGAAAAGTCTGACTGTGACTTGGTCTGATGAAGATAACTCAGAAGGTGAAGAGGAGCCTGTCACTGCTTTAACTGGTAAATTCTGGTCTGATGATAAAGTTAAGGTTTCAGAAACTTCTTCGGAGTCTGAGTCAAGTGATGGAGAATCATCCTGTGAAGATCTGGCTACCTATTACAAAGATCCTGCTGCTTTTTGCAAGAAGATGCAATATCAATTTGATGAAGTGTGCAAGCAGATGGAAGAACAGAAGAAAATTAACACTCAACTTCAGATTGAAAGGGGTGAACACTTAGAGAAGATTTCTGTTCTCTGTAATGAGGTAATTCAACTGAATTCTCAACTTGATCAGATGAAGATGCAAGTCAGAATGATGAATTCTGCAACTGATGTGCTTGAAGAAATTTTGGAGAATTAGAATCAGGGAAAACCAAATTGAATTGGGTTTAATGATCAGAATCTGAACATCAAACAACAAAAACCTGCTAAGAGGTTCATACCTGCTGCTACTCATGTTCCACTGATGAGGAAACCTAAGAACAAACCTCAGGAATCCAAAGACAAGAAGGCTACTCATCCTTGGGTATGTCATCATTGTGGGAAAAAGGGACACATTAAACCTTTTTGTTACAAGCTGCATGGTTACCCCAAGCATTTTCACCACAGAAAAGTGGAACCATCTGTGAACAAAAGCAAGATCAAGAAAGAATGAAGACCAAAGTGTGAAGGTGTTGCTCAGAGGCTGAACAAAGGAAAAGGAAAGGCTGTTGCTGATGACAGCAAGCCCATTCCTGTAGCACAGAAGAATTCTGGTGCTGGACCATCTAAAGTTTGGAGCAAAGTGTTGGTTCCTGTTCCTGATCAGAAGGTTCTAGTTTCTAGTAAGTCTGAAGATGGTGTGACCTGTGTTTAGAAGAGAATTGCTGATCTTGAGAAGCAGATTGCTGGGAAGAAGGTTCTGAATGTGCCTGAGGCACACATCAATTGAGCAGCATCTGGTGTTGTGTCTAATGAAGACCAAGCAACTTCTGATGCTGAGTCTGAAGACTGTCTTGTTGGTGAATGAAGTCCTGGATTTTCTGTTTGTGTTTATGGTCTGCATTTGTGCTATTCTCTACAGTTTTGGTTGTTCTTCTGTGGATGCTATGTGGTTCTAATCCTGATGATTGGTGCTGTGTTGGGTTCTTTGTGTTCTATGTTATGTTTCTCTGCTCCTGGTGTTTGCTGGTGTTTTGTCAAACTTGTTTGGCTAAAAAGGGGGATAAATATGTGTGATTGCTGATCTGTCTGCTTCAGGGGGAGAATTCCTGAGCTAAGCTGTTCAGGGGGAGTTCCTGAGTGTTGTGTTTCAGGGAGAGAAGCTAGCTGTTCCTCAGAAACTACTTTTGTGTGCTTCAGAACTGTTGTGGTATTTCAAAACTGAAGCTGGTTGGTTTAACATAGCTTTTTAACCGCTGCTGACTCTGTGGCTATGTTTGGATGTGTGTAGTTCTTCATGGTTGATTAATTTGTGTTGAGTGAAGAACTTGTTCTTATGCAGAATTTGATTTTAGCCAAAAATTTGCCAAAGGGGGAGATTGTTGGTTATTTAAAGGTTGGCTACATGTTTGGTAAAATCAAAATGTGCAAGCAATGCGTCCTCAGATGTTATTTTGAGTCTTCAGAAGCTGGATATTGGTTTTAAGAAGTATCAGAAGCTGAAAACTGGATTTACTGTTCATTAGAAGCTAGAATGGCCTTTAGACGCAGAACTGTTCATCAGACGCTGAACAGGTCTTCAGACGCACTATTCAGACGTTGACTTCTGTTGACCTTCAGAAGCTGCCTTCAGACATTGACCAACGTTGACCTTCAGAAGCTGTTTTCAGAAGCTGGATTTCTGCATTCTTTGTGACTAATTCTGTGCGTATCTCTTGAATATATACTGAAGATTTATCCAGGCTATTGTTTCCAGAAGGTTGATAATTTTATGTGAAGATCTTATTGAAGATTGGCTTCGTGTTTATTGATGAATATATTTTCAAAGGATCTTTGTAAAATATAATTCAGAAATATGTTTCCTTCTTTGAGCTTCTAAACAATTTCAGAATCATATCTTTGTGAATATTTGATTCAGAATTATGTGAGCTGCTGAAGACTATTTAAGAAGACGTGTTGCTTTGTAGAATTTGATTGAGTCAAAAACCAGAAATCAGAGATTAAGTGTTTTAGTGTTTTTGTCTGTTAAGCTTAGTGCTTTGTTTTTGTGCACCACTCATCTGTTAGAGTTGGTTGTTTTGTTTTGAGTTGTTATTCACTTAAAGCTTTTAAGCACAAGTGACTTAGGTGTTTTGAAGTGTGTCTTCAATTTGTTGTTTTTTTAGTCTGATAATCACTGGGCTGTGATTACTTGGTTAGGAAGTAAGTGGGTTCTTATATCTAGGTGGTTTCATAGGTAGAAGTCTAGACGGGTAGTGATTAAGTGATAAGACTGAAAAACAGGGGCTGTGTTTAGAGTCTTAGAATTAATACTACTTAGTGGATTGCCTTCCTGGATTGGTATCCCCCAGAGTAGGTGAAGTTTGCACCGAACTGGGTTAACAAATTGCTGTGTTCCTTTTACTTTCTGCACTTTAAATTTCTGCTTCTGAACTTTAGTTTTCATATTCTGTTTTACTGGTTCAGAACCAGAATTGCCAGAATTTCATCTCTCATAACATAATTTCTTCTCTCTTTGTTTTTCTTCTCATAACTAGAGCTTCTTCTTCTTCTTCTTCTTCTTCTTCCCTCTCTCTCTCTCTCTCTCTCTCTCTCTCTTTCTCTTTCTCTCTCTCTCTCTCTCTCTCTCTCTCTCTCTCTCTCTCTCTCTCTCTCTCTCTCTCTCATAACCATGGCTTATTCTTACTCTTCTCCAAACCCATTTTCAATATTCCCTTCACAAACCCAAACTTTCTCCCTCTCTCTGCTAACTGCAAAGTACGTTGCCAGAAACTTTAAGACGGCAGTCAGAAAGATTTCTTGACTATTGAGTCAGAGGGATCGAAGACGGTGGCATAAGGTGGATGCTCGATGGAGAAGAGAAATTAGTAAGTTTGATTGAGAAGAGAAATTAGCGGTTGTTTGATTAAGAAGGTGACTGACGATTTCCTCTTCTTTGCGACCAAGGTTAATCACATATCTTTATTCGCTTTCAATTCCTTTGTTGTTCAAAATAGATTGCAATAGCTTTTTAGATTTATTTCAAAATCAACATAATTGTTGTTCATATGATTGTTGTAGGTTTGGTTTGATGATTTTGGAGTTTATGAGTATGAATTTTCAATCTGGGGGGTCACTTCGGCACTCGTAGGTTAGTGCCTTCTTACCAAACCCTCTACTTCTTCCCATCTCTTCTTTACTTTTCAAAATTCAAAATTTGAATCTATCAATCTCAAATCTCTCTCTCTCTCTCTCTCTCTCTCTCTCTCTCTCTCTTTCCTCAATGGTCTTACTCTGAATCCATTCTGAAACTAAAATCATCGTCTAAATCTTATGCTTTGATAGGCATATACTAGATTTGATAGACATCATCATCTAAATCTTATTCTTTGATAGGTACATACTAGCTTTAATAGACATCATCATTTAAATTTTATGCTTTGATAGTCCTGTAACAGCTTTGATAGGCATCATCATCCAAATCTTAGCTTTGATAGGCATCATCACAACAAATCTTATGCTTTGATATGCGTGCACTAGGATTGATAGGTATCATCATCAAAATCTTAGCTTTGATAGTCATCATTATGCAAATCTTATGCTTTGATATGTGTGCACTACCTTTGATAGGAATCATCATCAAAATCTTAGTGTAGCTAGGATAGGCATCATCATGTAAATCTTATGTTATGGTAGAAGTGTATTAGCTTTGATAGACATCACCATCAAAATCATAGCTTCGATAGACATCATCGTGTAAATCTTATGTTTTGATAGGTGTGTACTAGCTTTAATAGGCATCATCATCATCCAAATCTTAGCTTTGATAGGCGTGTACTAGCTTTAATAGGCATCATCATCATCCAAGTCTTAACTATGATAGACATCATCATGCAAATCTTATGCTTTGATATGCGTGCACTAGCATTGATAATCATCATCATCATCAAAATCTTAGCTTTGATAGCCATCATCATGTAAATCTTAGCTTTAATTGGAGTGTACTAGCTTTGATAGGCGTGTACTAGCTTTAATAGGCATCATCATCATCCAAATCTTAGCTTTGATAGGCATCATCATGCAAATCTTATGCTTTGATAGGCGTGCACTAGGATTGATAGGCATCATTATCAAAATCTTAGCTTTGATATTCGTCATTATGCAAATCTTATTCTTTGATAAGTGTTTACTATCTTTGATAAGCATCATTATCCAAATCTTAGCTTTGATAGTCATCATCATGCAAATCTTATGCTTTGATATGTGTGCACCAACTTTGATAGGCATGATCATCAAAATATTAGCTTCGATAGGCATCATCACACAAATCTTATGCTTTGATATAAGTGTACTAGCTTTGCTAGACATCTTCATTAAAATCTTAGCTTCAATAGGATGTACGAGCTTTAATATGCATCATCACCATCAT
This sequence comes from Medicago ruthenica, assembly GCA_018208015.1. Classification (NCBI taxonomy): domain Eukaryota; kingdom Viridiplantae; phylum Streptophyta; class Magnoliopsida; order Fabales; family Fabaceae; genus Medicago; species Medicago ruthenica. Next base: position 81,374,690 of record CM031372.1, on the reverse strand, counting down.
TCAAATCATAGTTTTGATAGGCGTCATCATGCAAATCTCATGCTTTGATAGGTGTGCACTAGCATTGATAGGCATCATCATCAAAATCTTAACTTTGATAGCAATCATCATGCAAATCTTATGCGTTGATAGGCGTGTACTAGCTTTGATAGGCATCATCATCAAAATCTTAGATTCGATAGGCATCATCATGCAAATCTTATGCTTTGATATGAATGTACTAGCTTTGATAGGCATCATTATGCAATTCTTATGCTTTTATACACATCATCATGTAAATATTATGCTTTGATATGTGTGCACTTGCTTTGATAGGCATCATCATCAAAATCTTAGCTTTGATAGGCATCATCATGCAAATCTTATGCTTTAATATGAGTGTACTAGCTTTGATAGATCATCTAAATCATATGCTTTGATAGACGCGTACTAGCTTTAATAAGCATCGTCATCCAAATCTTATGCTTTAATAGGCATCATCATCCAAATCTTATGCTTTGATAGGCATGTACTAGCTTCAATAGGCATCATCATCATCATCTAAATCTTAGCTTTCATAGGCATCATCATGCAAATCTTATGCTTTGATATGTGTGAGCTAGCTTTGATAGGCATTATCATCAAAATCTTAGCTTCGATAGGCATCATCATGCAAATCTTATGCTTAGATAGGAGTGTACTAGCTTTGATAGACATCATCAAAATCTTAGCTTTAATATGCATCATCATGCAAATCTTATGCTTTGATAGGTGTGTACTAGCTTTAATAGGCATCATCATCATCCAAATCTTAGCTTTGATAGACATCATCAAGCAAATCTTATGGTTTGATAGACGTGCACTAGCATTGATAGACATCATCGTCAAAATCTTAGCTTTGATAGCCATAATCATGCAAATCTTAGCTTTGATTAGAGTGTACTAGCTTTGATAGACATCATCATCAAAATCTTATGCTTTGATAGGCGTGTACTAGCTTTAATAGGCATCATTATCATCCAAATCTTAGATTTGATAGGCATCATCATGCAAATCTTATGTTTTGATAGGAATGCACTAGGATTGATAGGCATCATCAACAAAATCTTAGCTTTGATAGCCATCATCATGCAAATTGTATGCTTTGATAAGCGTATACTATCTTTGATAGGCATCATTATCCAAATCTTAGCTTTGATTCGTATCATCATGCAAATCTTATGCTTTGATATGTGTGCACTAGCTTTGATAGGCATCATCATCAAAATTTTAGCTTCGATAGGCATCATCATGCAAATCTTATGCTTTGATAGGATTGCACTAGCTTTGATAGACATCTTATATACAACTGCAAGGAAATATTGCAAGCAAACCGTAGAAAAACCCTAGGTTTGCCCTAGGTTTTTTTTTACTAAAATGCCTTCATATGGGAGCCAAAATGCAAGGCCATGTGACATTTCTAGCCATTGATGATATCCAATAATCAAATCATGCCATTTGTATATAAGTTTCTTCTATGAAAATCATTATGCATATCTAATTATTATCCAATCTTTGATGCATTCTTAAGCAACAATAAAAAGATTTTGTCAGCGTAGATAAGAAAACAATGATTTTGTTGCCACCCTATATCTAGACATAGATAGGTGCACTGTTCTATGCACATCTAATTATTATCCAAATCTTTGATACATTCTTAAGCAACAATAAAAAGATTTTGTTAGCCTAGATACGAAAACAATGATTTCGTTGCCACCCTATACATAAAGGCTACATCTAGACATAGATAGGTGCACTGTTCTATGCACCTTTATCGCCACCCTACACATAAAGGCTACATGGTAGACTTTGCCTTTAGTAAGGAAAATGACAATATTTCAAGTTTACAAAAAAGGCTATACATCTAGACATGGAAGTTGCAATTATTAATAACAAGAGGGTTTGTCTTCTTTGGTTTCACTTTTGTCTTCTTTAAGCTTCTGTCAAAACTTGAACTTCATTGCTACATTAGATGTAATTACATCTAATTTAGTTTACAAAGAAGTGTTTCAGAATGTTCGTTAATTAATGTTAATTAAAAAAGTAACAAGTAAATAAGAACAATTGTTTTTTACAAATTAAAAGTGAAAATTTAAAAAGAATGGAGAAAGTAAATAATTAATTTTAAATATTTTATAATAAATAATAAATTAAAATGTAATGTGCACCCTTATTTATTTATTTTTATATCATATATCATTAATAAAAAAAATAGAGTTGACCAAGACTGATATATATGAAAATATATGTCATAAATTTTGTAGAGCATCAATTTATTTTACTTTTTTAATGTTATTGTACATTGTATTTTTATTTAATAATTAGACCTATGTATTTAATATTTTAAAAATAATTAAAATAAATTATAATTAATTATAGACCACTTCTTTATCATGTGATTTGCACAAACATTTTGGCAAAACCCTATTTTATATGAAAAACAAAATGAAGTTATCTCATTGCTCTCCTTAAGACAGCCGCGGCCACCATATTTTTATTGGATTTTCGTTCCCCACAAGAATCTTCTGGATGATCGGAGAACGGATTTGAAATCATCGCATCCACATCTGCTATATCAACTATTAACTTTTTGTTTTCTCCCAGTTACCAAAAGACTCATCGTCGTGTCACCACCACCACCACCACTGTGAGTATCATGTAGTATTGTCTCTCACTTCGAATATTAGTATATGAGTATATCCCCTTCTCCCTTTCTACTAGATTTGACAATTTTATAGTTAGTGTTGACATTTGTGAATTGAGATTTGTGGTTTTCTTTACCCTTCTTGCTGTTTTGTATCGCCCTTTTGTGTTTTTTTTTTGCTTTGACTGTGTTAGACTTTATGTCCCCTAGTGTTTTGTACTATTTTTTTTTATTTCAATCTACTTAGGATTTTGTAGACCCATCTGCGTCACATTTGTTTAAAAAAATTGTGAATAAATTGAATATTGAATATGTTTGTTTAAAAACATCAAATTCAACTGGAAAAACACCATGATAAAAATCCCTTTAAAATCCACACAACCAAACCTTGAGCCACGACTGCCAAGTCTTTTGGGCGTCGATCATTATTATTATGCATGTGTAGATCAAATAATTGCTCATTATAACAGATGAAGAAAATTTTGAATTTTCTCAAGTAATGTCAGATTTGGGTCATTTATTCGATAAAACTTAGTATTATGTTGCAAAATCTTGAAATGTATATCAAGCATAACAAGTCTTATGATCTTGGCAATGAAATACTTCCCCGGGTCCTTTTTATAAGAAACAATTTACTTTTTAGATTCATTGAACAATTGATGTATATCATAGACCATATATATTACTTAGTCAATGAACCTAAAAATTGAATTATTTTTTATAATAAAGACCGGAGAGAGTATCATTTTAAGAACTAAAAGTTATTAGCGAGATTTGAACAGTTGAATCAAAATAAAGTTTATGATATTTAGTTTTTTTAAGTGTTTCTTAGTATATGCGAAATTTATTGAATAACATTAACTATTTATGTTTCAATTGCATCTATTAGATAAGTTTTTCTAAATTGGAATTATCAAAATATTATTTGCTATCAACTAAATCACCAAGTAGATTAACAATTTACTTTTATTTCCTTAGAAACTATTTTTTAAATTTTTTTTATTAATTATGAGTAAATTATTAGTGTTTTTGCTGCAAAAAATGTAAAGATGATAGTATTCAAATTATAACTGAGCATAATTATCTCACTTCAGAAGAAGCATAGACTCCATGGATGATGGTAGAGGTCCACCCAAAAGGATTAGAGGAAATCACCAATCTCCTAATAGATTGGCAAGTTCTTCTATTTCTCCCCCTAATGAGGTTGCTATGAGGGATAATGCAACATTGCCATCTCAAATTCATTTGCTCAATCAAGTAGGACAACTTGGTAATTCATGGAGTAGGCCAGGTCAGTCTATTATGGTGAATAACGATAATAACCATTTAATTTCTGGAAACAATTTAGTGCTACGCTTTCAGCCAACGCTTCATATACAAGGTAACATTATTTTCTTATTTTGATGCTTTTCTCTTTGATATATCTTCTAATTAATTTGATATTTTATAAGTCAATGAATTGATAACACGTAAAAAGTTCTACAAAATACAAATATACATATTTGTGACAACATGAAAACAATCTTTCTCAAAGTAAATAAATTTATGAAAAGATCTATTTGTTTAAATATCATTGGATTTGAACTTTTAAGATTGTATTAATGCATACATGTTTTTTCCATGTCTGATGTGCTTACGATTAGAAATATTTATTTGAATATATTGTGTTGATTGAGTTATGTTTGTTTGATTGTTTAACTATCATTCTCCAGCATCCAATACAAACGAAAGTTCATTAGAGAGTGAAAATCAGAGTTTTCAGAGATACCATCATGACACAATTGGCAATAGAAATGGCTTAAGGTTTCATCATCATCATCATCGTCGTCCCTCTGTTAATCAACAACACCATGTTAATCATCGTCCAACACTTCCTATGCATGGAGTTCAACCAAATCCTCCACGTGGTGCTGCAATCCCTCTACAACCAGGACTTCATATTTTGCAATCTCGTGGTGTAATGTCTGAGAACACTCTCAGAGATCAAAGTGTTCATCCCTTTGGATCCCCACAAGCTGATGTAATATTTTCTCACTACTTTTTTTCTCGTTAAAGTTTTCATTAACATACACTACATCCGGTCCTATTTGTAAGAGACATTTGAATCAACAAAAATTGATGTACCTAATACAAAATTTGGATTAGATACATCAACTTTTATTGACCCAAATATCGCTTATAAATATAATCAAGGAGAGTATTTATTTTGTTTTTTTAAAGGACAAAAAAAATATAATAACTGTATTTACGTTTGCTAATTAATTATTTTAGAAGAACGCAAAGATTTCCTAATCAATTGAATTTCATTTGTATAGGAAGATGTTGCTTTAAATGAGGAAATGGAAAATCTTCTTGATGATATTGCTTTCAACGATGAAGTGCAAAATCTACTTGATGGGATTTATTTAAATGACGAGGAGGAAAATCCGATTGATCCACATCTAGGAATGCGCTTGGAAATTGACGACATGTCCTATGAGGTTAATATATATATATATATATATATATTCATTTTTTTCTATCAATGTAGATGTACATGTGAAAAATATAGGACAATGAAGTTTGAAGGTCACACAAAAAGTTAAAAATATTAACAGTTGAAATCGTTGATTACAGGAGTTTATCGCATTGGGTGAGAGGATCGGTAGTGTAAGTATTGGTTTGTCAAAGGAAACAATTACGACACAGCTGGAGACAAAAATTTACACACCAAACCCTAATGGTATTAATTTGGAGGAGTTACCTTCTGATGACCAAGAAATTGATTCTTGCACAATATGTCAAGTATGTCATTTCATTCACTATTTTCTCTAATTTCGTACATATATTTCAAAGTCTTTTTTTTTGGCAGTTCATCATTCGATATACTTATTTTTTTCGTTATTAATTGGATAGACTGAATTTGAAGATCAGGAGAAGATTGGGATCCTTCTATGCAAGCATCAATATCATGTTGATTGCATAACAAATTGGTTGTTCATAAAAAATGAATGTCCTATATGCAAATCAGAAGCTTTGACTTCTACAAAGAATAATGCATAGAAATCTATGAATTCTGTATGGATATGAACATTTTTTTCGTTCTGCATTGTACTTCTTGAGTAATTTGATTTTGGAAACATAATTCATATTTAGCTATGACATTTGTATAATGTACTTGTTGGGAGCTCACTAGAACTCAATATCTATCGACTTGAGTTTATTTTGTTATGTTGGATGTATTTACTTTCAATAATTATACCAGTACTTTTTTTCATTTATTATTTTGATAGTGCATGGGTTATCTTGAAGCTTATCTCATTGTTGTCATTGTGTTTTACGTGATTGAATCTTATCTTCTTGAAGTATTGAATGTGTGGTTCTGTTTAAGCACAAGAAATTACTATGTTATATTCGAAGAATGTGGTATTCATGATACTTTGTATTGTGAGTGTATGATTTATATTTGTTTTTAGTGTAGGAATACGGGAATAGATTCTCCCAAAGAATGATGGAGATTTCAATGAACTTTCATGTGATATAAGAGGATCCATTATCGTAGTAATAATAGCTTAGTGATATAGGGTGTGTTTGATTCACAAAAGAGTACATGGCATGATGAAGCACTATACATGACAAGATATAACTGTACTTGAGAGGGGCCGAGTGGTACATTTTTTTTGATTGAAAAATAAAAAGGGTATTTTAGTTGTTTTTGATAGTTTGTACTCTGGATAATAAGTTGTCTCATGGGTTAGTGAGAGACAAAAAATATTATTTTTGATCGGTTCTTTGTTACATGTGTTGTCCAGTCCTATGATCATGTCTAAATAAGTAGAGTAAAAAAAAATGTTCAATCCTATGTTTTTCTTGTAGGACATGTCGTCAATTGTATGTCTATTTGATTTAGTGTTTCATATAGTTTAAAATTTGTTATTTTAACCTTCCATTTTTTGAATGATTTAGAGGGACCAATTTTATGTCCATTTATATTTGTTTAGAGTAAGAACACGGGAATGGATTCTATTAATTTTATGTATATTTGCTGTAGACTACATCAACTTTCTAGTCCCTTTAAACATACTAACTTTTCTTTTTAATCCTTTTAAAAAAAAATCAATCTTTGATCTCTTTAAATTTCCTGTTACCATTTTTATTCTTTGCTTTTTTTTTTTTACAAAAGTTAACGTTGCATGTTTCAAATGACTTTCTTTATGACATGTCATTGCTAAGACCTTAAAATATTGTTAACTTAATAATTTAACTTTTTAATCTTTGATTTAAAGTTATAGATAAATTAGTATAGGGTTAATTAAGTAAATGGTCCTTATAAATATTGAAAATTTCGTTTTTAGTCCCTACAAAACAAAATCATATTTTTTAATCTCTGTAACATTTTCCTTTAGCTTTTTATGGACCGAAAGTGCTGACATAAATTTTTTATAGGGACTAAAAATGCTGATGGGAAATTTTACAGGGACCAAAAAGTGCGATTTTATTTTGTAGGGACTAAAAACAAAATGAATATATATATGTAGGGACCAATTACTTAATTAACCCATTTACTTATACATATATATATATATATATATATATATATATTAAAGAATAAACAGTAAAATTATTAAACTGGTGACATTTTAAAATATTGTCAATGATATGTGATGGTCGGATTTAAGCAAGTGTATAAATTCGTTTACCAAGTAATAAAGTGATAAGTAGAGTATCATATCCACAGGGATTGTCGTTTCAACCAAACAATTCGCGTTACTTATTTGGGAACAATAAAAATAAAAGAGATAAAGGGTTTAGAGTTTTGCAATTTAGTCTGTTTGCAACAGAGCAAAGTTTACTTGTTTTGATTGCAGAATGTTAGCGACGATTAGGATTCTTCGAATCCCCTCTATTTAATTGTTGGAATTACGTAACAGTCAATTCTTATTCATATTATTTATCGTTATCTATTTAAGTGACGAGTTCGTGGGGTTTTACTACCTATCAACTGTCGAGTTGCACCTGCTGATCACACGAGTATGTACGTGTGGAGCCTTACTCTCTCAGAGATATGAACTCATTACCCTCCAACTGTCGAGTTGCATCTGCTGATCACACGGGTAGGTACGCGCTGGGACGTACTCTCTCAGAGGTAATTGAAACATAAACTTGAATTAGCGTTCCTAAATTCCGATTAGTGTGGTCTCAATGTTCTTAAAGGTTCACTCATCTATGAATCTTAGAAGTACATAACACACTCTCCCTCTCGGTAGTTCTACAAACGGGCAGCCCTATCAGCATCTACCTTACCAAGGTTCTAGGAGAATGAAATTTCTGGGCTAATTTAAGTCGTGAAGTCACCTGTTTCCCTAACTACTAACTAGTTACTTCCTGATTGGAGTAGGTTTGCACCAATATTAGGTTATGCCACTTGCCTAAGTACTTTTATCTCAGGGTTCTGCTCTATGGCTTGTTTCCCCAGTTACTAATTAGTTACTTCCTGATTAAGACAGATATAAATATCAATATTAGGTATGTCACCTCCCTAAGTGCCTAGGTATCAGGGTTATGCTTCAGAGGAGACAAATCTTACGCACGACAATAAAATTGAATAGCATAAAGAAAATAATTGAATAAAAACTTTAAATTAAATAAATTATCCAACAACCAGAATAGAGGTTCATCTTGGAACCCTAACCTAAAAAGATTTAGTTACACATGGTAACTAAAGACAAATTACAAAAGAAATAAAACATACCCTAGAAAAACATGGAGTGAGGAGAGAAACTCCTCCCTTGAAACTCCTAATCCTTGCCTTCCTCTTGAACCGCTTCATTCTGAATGAGAAATTATGAATGGGAGGAGTGATAATTATAGGGAGAGTTTCCACCTGAAGTTGGACTAAATTACACGGGCTTTTGTTATAAAAAGTAACAAAATTTCAGTCTTGGCCCGCAAGACACAGGTGCCAGGCTCCTAAGAGCATGCGCTAGGCGCATGTGAGAGAGGTTTCAGGCGCCATGCGCCTAGAACCATGCGCCAGGTGCGTCAGCATGTGCCTAGGCGCACATAAATGTGTGCCAGACGCATGTGGGTGTTGTCTGGGTGCTGAAATGTCTGTTTCTTCGTCTTTATGGGTGTTTGCTTCCATATAAGATGTCTTGGAACTTGGGAACAGAATTCCTCCCTCTGTAATGTCTTCTGAGGCCACTTGAATCTTCATTCTTTCATTTTTCCAAGGTCTTTCCAAATCTTCAGATGTCTTGCATGATTTCTTCGTGAATTACATCAAAACACCCTAAAATTGCTATGTTTCGGGAAGAATATAATTACAGACTCAAATGTAGAAAACATTATAAATGTCCCGAAATCATAATCAATTGTTCTAATACTCCTCTATTCTGGATGTAAAACCTACTGAAAAAGACTGAAAAACATGTTAAAAATAACATAAGATGATCTGTCATCAATATGTCATAAAATATCATTTCAAATATGTGATGTGAACTTTTGTAAAAAAATAGAAGCTAATGTTCGAATGAAAAGTTTAAAGGACTAAAAATTTAGAGGGACCAATGTTTGAATGGAAATTTTAGAGGGACTAAAAGTAGAAGTTGATTTATTTATAGGAACTAAATTTTTTTTAAGCTTGTTAAAAAAAACTTACTTTAATTAAAAAAATGAAAGAAAGTTACTTGAATATTTGAGTCGGAGACTAGGTCGCTCTCTTTAAGATCTTTTATGGAACTATAAAAATGTGTGCAGACAGACCATCAACTAAGACATCCCCAATATGAAACAATTCAACTAAAATAATATCGAATTTCTACTTCACTTTAGAGTCCGTTCTAAAAATACACCCTCAAATATAGCACTACGACCACTCGAATATGGCAAGAGGACACTAACTTTCAAAGGGACAAGTTAATCGAGTGACCTTTTTCCAAAGGACAAAAATAAAGAGGAAGAAGTGGCTCTCAAATTTGTCTATCTGAAAAGGGGAGAATATAGAAGACTCAAAAATTGTTGTTGAGTGTTGGTGTGTCTGGTGTGTTTAGAAAGTGAGGTTAAACACTCCTTTCCAGGCGATGATCCAAGATCAGTTACAAAATAGATGCCTCATATTGCATGTTCGTTGATAAACAGATGGTCCAATCTAGCCTTATTAAAGAGTGATGTGATTGCCTAATGCATGCTGATGCAAGCAAAAAGTCGACATGTTGATTGTGTAACCCGAAATCAAGTTCCGATAATAATTTAAAGTTTTGGGTCATTACAAATTAATACACGATATAACCCAAGCCCAAGTCGAGTCGCAGCCGGTGGTGGTCATGTTTATTGCTTTTTCTCTTGTTTACAAAACTGAATACCCCTAGGAGCACACCCAAGAATCATACCTCCACTATATTATAAACACTAGTATTGTAGGAAGTCTCTCATACGTGGATATTATCAGAATTTTCAATTCACACACTCTTGTGTTCTAGGATGCAGGAACAATGAACTAAATTTTTTCGTATTATAAATTGTACCTGTCATAAACTATCTTAGTGAGATTGTTGCTATAGAAAATTTGGAAAAATACTTAAAATTAGTTCAAAATATTTGCAACCACCAAAATGTTATTGAAATAATCGGACTAAGTTGTTATCTTTAAGACGTTTCATGGTACAACAAAAAATTGTGCAAGCAAATTATCAAATACGACGTATCCAATAAAAACAATCTAGCTACAACAGTATTGAAATGCTACTACATTGTATGATTGGTTCTAAACATACACCCTCAAATATGACACTACGTACACCACTCGAATATGGCACAAGGCTACTAACTTCCGAAGGAACAAATTAGTAGACATTAACATTTTTTTTCAAAGGGAAAGAAAAAAAAGGGAAAAAGTAGTTCGAAAATGCATTGAACATGAAAAGGGAGACAAGAGAAAACTTTAACATTGTTGAGTTTTGATATATCTAGAAAGTGAGGTTAAGAACTCTTTTTATAGGTGAGATCCAAGGGCCCCATATTGTATTGTATTTTCTCGATATATATGAGTATGTTTGCAGATGATTTTTGTTTGTTAGTAGTGTCAACGTAGTTGGGATATCTTACAGTCAATTTGATGTTTATACATACTCTTGACTTAAAAAAAAAATATTTTATAACAATTAATATAACAATGATAATTATAACAAACCTGTGAGACACGGGTATTTTCATAGTATCAACATATAAATTATGATTTTTCTTAAAAAAAATTATATGAAGGATATGAAAATTGGTATTAGTAGTGAATTGCTAATTATGAAATGCTTGAAAATTGATATTATTGAATTTTCAAAAAGGTATATATTATAATGATAAATTATATATTTAAAATTAAAAAGTAAATGAAGTATGAAAATCATGTATTCTTAAAAAAATTCGTCAAATATAGTCAAGTCTGAATGTGGGAAGAATAACAATCTAAGCACAATCTCCGGAAAGGTATGCTTCATCATCAAATTTATGTAAATTCTAACTTCTAGCTATTTTGCTGCTTGAGGACAAGCAATGGTTTGAGTTTAGAGTTGTGATGATGGAATAACATATGATGTTTTTAGTGTATTTCCTTGCATTTGAAGGCAAGTTAGAAGTCAATTAGAGGAGTTGTCAATGGTTTGATGAACTTTTTGTATTATTTTCACTCAAGTCATTGTAATTAACTTTTATCCTAAATCATGCAACTCCATAGGTGTTTTGAGTCTTTTTAGTGAGAAATCATGTAAATCGACAAAACAAGACATCACGTGAAGGATCGAGGATTTGAAGATTGAAGTTCAATGGTTTTAAAAATGTATTTGAAGACAATACAAAGTGAAGAAAAATCATTTGAAGTTTCAAGGCATCACAAGACAGAAGAACTGACAAAAAAGGGTCGAAAACAGCTGAAATTACGCAGGAGGGCTGCCTCATACGCCCCTGCGCCTCTGCACACCACACCATGCGCCCCGCGCATGGACATGGGCATGAAGTGTTGTTTCGTGTTTTCTAAACCGTTTTTGGTGGAAAAATCCTATTTTCACTCTCTTATCCCCTAAGTAATCATACACTATAAATAGAGACCCTTGCAAACTCTATTCATTTAGAAAGCTAGCGGTACAAGGCAATGGTCAATCATCAGGAGCTTCAAGGCAAAAGATCTCCATCCCCATCTTCCTCTCTTTATTGTATGTTTTTCTATTGTTTTGTAATGATGTCAGTTGTCATGAGCAACTAAAACTCTTTGATTAGGGTTCCACGATGAACCCCTTCTTATTTGTTGGATTCTATTATAAAGTTTTTATTCAGTTTATAATCTAAAGTCTGATTCATTTCGTATATGTCCATTTCTATACCATATCTTAGATGGAGCAATATTAGGATTGACAACCCTCGCCTCCATTCAAACAAGGCAGTCGTGAATTGCTTAGTTTCTAATATAAGTATGAATTTAGGGCTATACTCATCTTAAGGGAACCCCGCGATTTGAACGGTTGAATTGCGGGGATTAAAATAAACTTTCACTGATTCATCACGGGGTTATGTTATACTTTCTTAAATCTAAACATAAGACAAGTTATAAACTAATGATTTATATATTTTATTTCCACTAAAGACGAGGGGGGATTCAAGGATTCCTTAATAGCTGTTAAACATCTGAATCAACCAAACCTAATCTCGCATTGGGCAGGAGTATTAAAACCCTGCAACCACTTCAAATCTATTATCTTTTATTTGCCTTTCTAAATAGATTCCCCTAATTACCGAGTTGAACGACAATCCCTGTGGAGATGAGTAACTTACTACTTGGTACGATTTGGTGCACTTCCCTAAATTATCCATCAATAAGTACGTAAATTTTTAATTACTAAATTATATTTTCAGAATAAGTAAATGACACTATATCTCACTCATGTATGCGCTTATAAGAACATGTTCAATGGATCATATTCACGAGTTTCAATGGAGCATCCCATGGCAACTACTATTTTTATTTCCATCCACCATCCAAGGGCTCCTGAGATAATAGAAGTTTTATGGCACCCTCCCATTCAAAACTGGATAAAAGGAAACATTGATGTTCAATTAATCTATCATTTGCTTGTGGAATTAATTTTAGAAATAGTGAAGGTGATTGCCTGCTTTGCCTTGTTGAGAATCTTGGTACAGTTAATGCCTGTCAAGCTGAGCTTATTGGTGCAATGAAAGCCATAGAAACAACTTACCACAAAAATTGGTTAAATATTTTGTTGGAAACAGATTCAAAGCTTGTAGTCATGGATTTTTCAAATGATTCTATTGTTCCTTGACATTTATGCAACAAATGGTTCAACTACAAAAAACTGCTTCCTAATTTGAATTTCATGGTGTCTCATATTTCTAGAGAGGGAAACCAATGTGCGGACTCCCTTGCAAACATTGGTCTGTCCATTCATGGTTTGGTTGTTTGGGATTTAATTCACATGCTCTATCTAGACACTTTGTTCTTAATAGGCTTGGTATACCAAACTTTAGATTTGTTTACTTTTGAGGATTTTGGTATAGTCCCCCCTTCTTTTCTTTTTGATGGTATTTTAGGAGATTGCAGCTCCTTGTTGCATCCTCTTTGTTTTAAAAAATAATATAAGAACGTGTTAACTTTTTCCTTAAAAAAATATAATGTCTCTATTTTAATTATATTTTTCTATATTACCCTAACTATTTATTCTTTTATTTTACACTTTTGACTCTTTCAAATAAATTGATGAGATTATTGACAAAATAATAGTTCATGTTGCACTGGACTTTAAAATAACAAGTAAATAAGAATAATTGTTTTTCACAAAAGTTAAAATTGAAAAGGAATGGTGAAAGTAAATAATAAAATTTAAAATATTTTATAATAAATTTAAATGTGATGTGCACCCTTATTTATTTATTTATTTTTATATCATATATCATTATTAAAAAAATAGAGTTGACCAAGACTTATATATATGAAAATATATGTCATAAATTTTGTAGAGAATCAATTTATTATACTTTTTTAATGTTATGGTACATTGTATTTTTATTTGATAGTTATACCTATGTTTTTAATATTAAAAAAATAAAAAAATAATAAATTAATTATAGACCTATTTCTTATCATGTAATATGCACAAACATTTTGGCAAAACCCTATTTTATATGAAAAACATAATCAAGATATCACATTGCTCTCCTTAAGACAATCACGGCCACCATATTTTTATTGGATTTTCGTTCTCCACAAGTATCTTCTGGATGATTAGAGAACATATTTGAAATCACCTCGTCCAGATCTGTTATATCAACTATTCACTTTTTATTTTGTCCCAGTCATCAAAAGACTCATCGTCGTGTCGCCACCACCACTGTGAGTATCATGTAGTTTTGACATAATTGTGAATTGAGATTTGTGGTTGTCTTTACCCTCCTGACTGTTTTGTATCATTCTCTTGGGTTTTTTTTTGCTTTGACTGGGTTAGGTATTATGTCCCTCAATCTTTTGTACTCTTTTTTTTTAATCTACTTAGGGTGTTAAAGATCCATTTGTGCCTCATTTGCTTAAAAAAACTGAATATGTTTGTTTAAAACATCAAATTCGACGGGAAAAACACCATGATAAAAATCCCTCTAAAATCCACACTACCATGTCTTGAAACAGGACTACTAAGTCTTTTGGGGGTCGATTATTATTTTTATGCATGTGTAGATCAAATAATTGCTCATTTAATAGTATATATGTGTATGATGACACATGAAGAGAATTTTGAATTTTTCTTAAGTAACGTCAGATTTGGATCATTTCTTCAATAAAACCTTAGTATTATGTCGCAAAATCTTGAAATGTATATCAAGCCTAACACGTCTTATGATCTTGGTAATGAAATACTTCCTCCGGTCTTATATATATATATATATATATATATATATATATATATATATATATATATTAGTCAATGAACCTAAAAAGTGAATTATGTATCATTTTAAAAACTAAAAGTTATTATCTAGGTTTGAACGGTTGAATCAAAATAAACTTTATGATATTTAGTTTTTTTGAAGTGTTTCTTAGTATATGCAAAATTTATTGAATAACATTAACTATTTATGTTTCAATTGCATCTATTAGAGAAGTTTTCTAAATTGGAATTATCAAAATATTATTTGTTATATATCAACTAAATCACCAAATAGATTAACAATTTGCTTTTATTTCTTTAGAAACTATTTTTTAATTTTTTATTTACTAATTGTGAGTAAATTATTAGTGTTTTTTCTGCAAAAAATGAAAAGATCATAGTATTCAAATTATTAACTGAGCATAATTATCTCACTTCAGAAGAAGTATAGACTCCATGGATGATGGATTGCACTTGTGTGACATAATGTCACGTGACATTGTCCAATCCGATTGTGACACGTGACAATACAAATTTTTTAAACATAAAAAGATGAGAGAGAATAGTTGAATTGGATTATGTGTCACAATTGGATTGACCAATGTCACAATGTCACGTAACATTATGTCACCCAAAAGGATTAGAGGAAATCACCAATCTCCTAATAGATTGGCAAGTTCTTCTATTTTTCTTCCTATGATGGTGAATAACGATAATAGCCATTTAATTCCTCGAAACAATTTGGTGCAACACTTTCGACCAACGCCTCAAATACAAGGTAAAATTATTTTCTTATTTTGATGCTCTTCTATTTGATATATCTTCTCATTAATTTGATATCTTATAAGTCAATGAATTGATGACAACATGAAAAAAAATCTTAAAGTAAATAAATTTATGAAAAGATTTGTCTAAATATATCATTGGATTTGGACTTTCAAGATTGTATTAATGCATACATGATTTTTCCAAGTTTCACTATCTATTATGTTTGCGTGCCTAAGTTTACATAAGTTTATGCAAAGTTAATGAAAAAAAATCAAATCTTTATGTGCCTAAGTTTGCCTACATTTATGCAAAGTAAGTAAATGTTGATTTTTCCACATTTGTTTAAATCTTTCTCATTCATTTGTATTACAAATGTTTCCTTGAATCTATAATGTTGATTGAGTTAAGTTTATTTGACTGTCTCACTATCATTCTCCAGCATCCAATACAAATGACACAATTGGCAATAGGAATGGCTTAAGGTTTAATCATCATCATCATCATCATCATCATCATCCCTCTGTTAATCAACAACACCATGTTAATCATCGTCCAACACTTCCTACGCATGAAATTCAACCAAATCCTCCAGACCTTCATATTTTGTAATCTCGTGGAGTGATGCCCGAGAGCACTCTCAAACATCAAAGTGTTCATCCCTTTGAATCCACACAAATTGATGTAGTATTTTCTCACTATTTGAAAATAATTAAATTAATATTTAAAATTAGAGTTAGAAAAAATAACTCTTTTTACCAATTACCTCATCACAAATTATATCGACTCTTTTACATTTTTTTCCTTAAAGGTTTCCATAGACATATATTTATTTTGTTTTTTAAAGATAAAGAAAATAAAATAAATGTATTTGCATGTGCTTATTGATTAAGAGTATATTAGGATAACACATAGATTTCCTAATCAATTGAACTTCATTTGTACAGGACGTTGTTGCTTTAAATGATGAAATGCAAGAAATTGTTGTTTGCACAATATGTCAAGTATGTCATTTCATTCACTATTTTCTCTAATCTCGTACATATATTTCAAAGTCTTTTTTTTTTGCCGGTGTTAATTCAATATACTTATTATTTGTTCCTTATTCATTGGATATAGTGAATTTCAAGACCAGGAGAAGATTGGACTCCTTCTATGTAAGCATGAATATCATGTTGATTGCATAAAAAATTGGTTGGTGATAAAAAATGAATGTCCTATTTGCAAATCAGAAGCTTTGACTTCTACTAAGCTTTTCGTTCTGCATAGTACTTCTTGAATAACTTGATTTTGGACACATAATTCATATTTAGCTATGACATTTGTATAATGTACTTGTTGGGAGCTCACTAGAACTCAGTATATATGACTTGAGTTTATTTTGTTATGTTGGATGTATTTACTTCAAATAGTTATACCGGTACTTTTTTTCATTTATTATTTTGATATTCATGGGTTAACTTGAAGCTTATCTCATTGTTGTCATTGTGTTTTACATGATTGAATCTTATCTTCATGAAGTATTGAATGCGTGATTTTGTTTAAGCACAAGAATTTATCATGTTATATTCGAAGAATGTGGTATTCATGATACTTTGTATCGTGAGTGTATGATTTATATTTGTTTTTAGTGTAGGAATACGGGAATAGATTGTCTCAATGAATGATGGAGATTTCAATGAACTTTCACGTGATATAAGAGGATCCATTATCGTAGTAATAATAGCTTAGTGATATAAGGTGTGTTTGATTCACAAAACAATACAGGACATGATGAAGCACTATACATGACAACTAGAGTTGTAAAAAATGGGTCAGGCTAACGGGCCAGGTGTGTTTGATCCATTATGTTTGTTTTTTAGTGTAGGAATACGAGAATGGATTCTCTTTCTGTTTTATGATCTCTATCTTTAAACTCGCTTTTTTATCAATTCACTTGCTCTCTTCTTTTCAATGAATGATGGAGAATGAACTCTCAAGTGATATGAGATGATCCATTCTCCTAGTAATACTAGCTTAGTGATATAGGGTGTGTTTGATTCACATAACATTACATGTTGAAATATGCCTTTAATTAGTGTTGAGAAAATGTCCCACATTGGATAATATGAATAAATATGCAAAGATTTGGCCATATAAATAAAGGCATTGCGTTTTAGTAATTTCTTGCACCAATAGTTAGTGGGTTTTGCTATAGTTGATATTACCTCTACTATTCAGTATCTGTAATTATCGATTATAATGGAATTCTTTTTTCAGTGGCTTTACCCGTGGATTAGTCAGCACATTGCTGGATACCACGTTAAATCTTGTGTCATTTTTTCATTATGTCTTTTACCTTTATTGTCATTATTCTCGCGTCCCGTTATAACAAACAAGTATCAGAGATGGTTCAGATATGTTCAGGCAGGAACAATGGCTGGAGGTAAAAGTTTGAAAGTCGACAAGATCTGGGCGTTGCTTAAACAACAGGGTCTATGGACACCTTTGATAAAGCCTGTGTCAAATCCTCTACCTACTGATATCGCCACTCTAGAGGAGAAGGCACATTCTATACGTTGCTCCTTGCTTTGGAAGATCATATCATCACTGAGGTTGCTGAAGAGGATACCGATGTCGGTCTGTGGTGTAAGCTAGAGAGTTTATACATGACGAAGAGCTTAACCAACAAGTTGTTATTGAAGCAACATATGTTCAGTCTGCGTATGCAGGAAGGTATGTCCCTGAGAGAACATCTAGATCAATTGAATTCAATATTATTAGATCTGCGTAATATTGATATTAAGATTGATGATGAGGATGCTGCCTTGATTCTGTTAGTTTCTTTACCATTGTCATATGAGAACTTTAGGGAGTCTTTCATTAGTGGTAAAGATTTATTGTCTCTGGAAGAAGTTAGGTCTGCCCTTCACAGTAGAGAACCGCGACATAGCTGTAGTGGCACTGTTTCAGATGGTCAGGTTGTTGGGCTAGAAGTAAACAACAATAAGGAATATGGTAAATTAGGGGAAAATAAGTTCTCTAAGAAACCAAAATCGACTGACATTTGCAATTACTGTAAGGAGAAGGGGCATTGGAAGAATGATTGTCCCAAGAAATGGCAGATGCAACAACAGAAGGCTTCGGGTACTATCGTTGTTGATGAGGATGGTACACATTCCGAAGAGGATATCACCTTAGCTGCTGATGGTCACACACGTTACACCGATGTGTGGGTTCTGGATTCCGGAGCGTCTTATCATATTTGTCATAAGAGAGAATAGTTTTCAACCTATGAGAAACTGGATGGTGGCAATAGTGTTATGGTCAATAGTTCTGCCTGCAAGGTGGTTAGGATGGGCTCTATCAAGATTAAGACTCATGATGGTACATTATGTACACTGAACAAAGTTAGACATGTTCCACACATGGCGAAGAATCTGATATCTCTGAGTCTTTTGGACAATAAGGGGTTTAGTTTCAAAGGTGAAGGTGGAGTTATACATGTTTGCAAGGGTTCAAGTGTGATTCTGAAAGGTGTGAAGTGGGGTACTCTATACTTTCTACAAGGTACTACGCTAACTGATTCTGATGTTGTTGCTTCCTCCGAGATCGACCAAGAAGATATGACGAAGTTGTGTCATATGAGGCTTGGGCATATGAGTGAGAGGATGATGCAAATTTTGGCTAAAGATGATCTTCTTTGTAGGCACAAGATAAAGGATCTTGGGTTCTGTGA
This sequence comes from Medicago ruthenica, assembly GCA_018208015.1. Lineage (NCBI taxonomy): Eukaryota > Viridiplantae > Streptophyta > Magnoliopsida > Fabales > Fabaceae > Medicago > Medicago ruthenica. The sequence continues at coordinate 81,355,645 of CM031372.1, read as the reverse complement.
ACACTGTGTTTTTGGGAAACTACATCGCAACAAGTTTCCTAAAGCGATTCATAGAACAAAGGGCACACTAGATTACATCCACGATGATTATTGGGGGCCTTCACGTGTGGAGTCTTTGGGGGGGGGGGGGGGGGGGGGGGGATTGTGCGCACCTCGTTTTAAAAAACGCGCAAATCCCCCGAGGACGTCCTCGAACGCTCGGAGGGCCTTTGTGAAGTCGCCACCAAAGTTTTTGTGTAAAGGGAACGTTGATAAACCCTTAAGTTTTTTTTGTTTAAAAGGGAAACGATAATAAAACCCTTTGACGATGAGGAAAGGATGGTCATCGCAACCATTGTCGGGTTCGGGAGTCGGTTACGCAAGGGGAAGGTATTAGCACCCCTCACGTCCGTTGTACTAAACGGGAACCTTCTATTTGGCTAAAGCTTAAATTGTTTTTAAATGTTTTGCGCGCATGCTTATCTATGTCAAAATATAATATACTAAAAGGGGGAAAAAAGAGATAAAAACAAACGAAAGGAAAAAAAAGTTTTTATTATTGCGCTTGACAAGATGTCGATCTTGCTCCTACGTATCTCCCGGTAGTCGGAGAACTCAAAGCGTACGTAGTTCTTTGGTAGAAAAACGTACATATGTTGGTTAATTTTAAATGGACGATGTTTTAACCGAATTCTTGCGATTAAAACGTAGCTTGTATGCTCGCGCTCGGGAGACTTATTAAGCGTATAGCTTGTATGCTCGCGCTTGGGAGACTTATTAAGCGTTTGTTTATGAATCGCGCTAGAATTGCTAAAAGGTACATCCGTTAGGGTAAAAGGGTTCGAATTGGTCGCTATGGGACCAAACTAGGCGCAATGGACTCAAACGAGTCAATCATTGACCGAGGGGACTCCAACGAGTCGAGGGATTATTCGATTGATCCACTGGGATTAAGAACAGGTACAATGGACTCGGACGAGTCGAACATTGACCGAGTGACTCAAACGAGTCGAGGGATCGAATCTAGTGGCCACGGGGGACCAAAAGGTTCGGATTGACCACAAGGGGCCAAGATTTGGTTTGGTTATGGTTGGATACGTTGAAAAAAGGAATGACGATTGTCCGAACGACGAGACATACGTCACACATTCGTACAATCGGGGCAATGGAGAGACATACGTCACACCATCCCTTTTTCATTCAAGTTTTTAGGTAGAATTCTTTTAGAAATCCCAAGGTATATCAAAACATTTGGTTTGAAAACCCAAAATGGAAAGATTTAGCAATTTTGCTAGAAAACGCACAAGTTCGGCTCGTTTTGCGAACGGTTTTGAAAAGCGAACAAATTCGGCGTATGTTCATGCTTGAATTTTGAAAATCATGAACAATGTTTATTGTTCAAGTTTTTAATTGAAAATGATGAACATAGCTTGTTTGTTCATGCTGTTTTGGAAGTTTAGGAACATAACTTGTTTTACAAGTTATCCACAAAATGTCATACGAACTTGCGAATTTTCCAATATTGTGCAAAATCCTTGAATAGGTTTGAAAAACATGAGTTTTAAAACTCCTAGGTTCTGAGCTCTTGGGCTAGAACCTCAAAAATTGGCCATTTGGGCACCTAAACTCAGATTCTGAGTTCTGTCATGGTCGCTCTGCGACCATGACTTCGCACTGCGAAGTATGCGATTTTTTGAGTTCAGAAGCTGTTTCTGAACACACTCAGGACCTTTTAGGTGAGTGAAAAGCTTTGTGTTTTTGGGATGAAAAGGCCTGGACAAAACAGTTTTGATGTTTTGAAAACCTTGGGATTTCTTTGAAATTCAAAAGGGGTTTTTTAGAACCAAAAGGTTTTGAACCAAAATTGCTATGCAAACACAATTGAAAATGCAAGATCAGTACTTAGAATACTTACAGAGATCCTTAGCAAAGCTCCAGCTGCAATGGATTTGAATTGATTGAAGGTTCTTGCAAAAGGTTTTGAATGTTGGTAATGGTTTTGCACTTTGTAATGCTTTGTGTTTGGATTGGTTTTTTTCTGGTTATTTGTAAATGTTTGTAAGCTGGAATGAGTGGTGTTTCTTTGTGTGTATAATGCTCTTGAATTGCTGTTATGAGTAGTGGTTCTTGGTTGTTTTTTAACCTTGGGCATTGCCTTCTATTTATAGGCCAAAACCAAATCAATTTCATCATTAGAAATCCCCTAAATCCAGCTGATTTGTGGGCTAGGATCAGGCTGAATCCCTTTGCATTAAATGCTAATGGATAGAGGCAACCTTGCCTTGTGCCAAGGGGCAAGACTCAGCCTGATTTCAGCCACAAATTCAAAGGTTTTAGGATAGCAATGATGATGAAATAGGGCTGAAATGCAATTGGCCAAGCTTGGGGATTAATCCTTGCAATCTCAATGGTTGATCAATAAAAACGTGCACTGTGATGTGCAGAGATTGGGGGATGCAAAAGGCTATAATTGGCTGGTGTGAGAGGGTGAAAAGCTGTTGCAAAACAGGGTAGGCACTCATGGCTTTTTCAAGTACAAAATCCAGCTGGTTTGACTGGTTTTGGGGGGAGCAAGCAGGAGGAAAGTCATCAAGCAGGTGGCTGGCAACCTTGGGGTGGTTAACAGGTCACTTGGGAGGGACAAGAGCTGCCCAAGGGCAAGCCCACTTGCTTGTCACATGCTAGGTTGGAAGAAAAAAGCTTCCAACCTTGGCATTAATGGCAAGTCTCTCATTTCTGGTTTTGCTTGGCCCAAATAGCCATGAATGCTGATTAAAATAAATATGGAAATGATATGCAACAAATTCTGGAATTAAATCAAAGAAACCAAAAATCTGCAGAAAAATCGCAGACTTCGCAGTGCGAAGTGAGCTTCGCAATGCGAAGTCCTCATTTTTGAAATGTTGACTTTTCTGTTGACTTTTGTTGACTTTGACTTTTTCTCCCTCTCTGATTTTTTTTGATTTTTTTGTTTTAAAAGGCTTAGGACAAAATTGGGGTACTACAGGGATCACTGGTACTTTATGTCGCTGATTGATGATTATTCAAGGATGACCTAGATATTCATAATGAAGCATAAGAGTGATGCTTTCCAGAACTTCAAGCAGTGGAAGGCATTAATGGAGAATCAAACTAGGAAGAAGGTTAAGAGGCTGCGAACTGGTAATGGTTTGGAATTCTGTTGGTCTGAGTTTAATGAGTTTTGCAAGACTAGGGATTGCCAGACATCATTCGGTTAGGAATACACCTCAACATAATAGTGTAGCAGAACGTATGAATTAGACACTTCTGGAGAGATCTCGGTGTATGCTCTCGAATGTTGGGTTAACAAGAACGTTTTGGGCAGAAGCAGTTAACACATCATGCTATCTGATAAATTATGGACCTCACACAAGTATAAATATGAAAAATCCTTATGAACTGTGGTTTGGGAAATTTGCTGATTACTCTAATTTGAGGGTTTTTGGTTGCATGGTCTACTATCATGTCAATGAGGGGAAGTTGGAGCCAAGAGCGAAGAAAGGATTATTTGTAGGTTATGGGGGTGGTGTGAAAGGATATATGATCTAGTCCTCATCTGAGAGGAGGGTTATTTTAAGTAGGAATGTTGTCTTTGATTAAAATTCCATGTTTAACCCAACTATAAAGTTCACTATTTCAGAAGACTGTGGTATTGAGAAGCAGGTGGAGCAGAGAGAAACTGAGGCTACTTGTGAAGCAGAGGAGGGCTCTCCTCAGTCACATTCAGAGGTAGAATCATCAGTTGTTCCATTATAATCAGGAGAACATCACAGTATAGCTCTTAATCGCCTTAAAAGAGCTAATTTTGGGATATATCCTACGAGGTATGGCTACGAGGACATGGTTTCCTATGCTTTACAGGTTGCAAAGGAATTGGATTCTCCTGATCCATCCACCTTTGCGGTAAACAAAGTGGGTACAACAGACAACCCAACTGATATGTTTACCAAGCCGGTTCCGGATAGCAAGTTTCAACATTGTTTGAACTTGCCTAATGTTAGAAGTTGTTGATTGCCCTTGGAGGGGCAGAGCAGGCTCATCTGAGCATTCTGTGTAATGCATCTAGCACATCTGATACTTCGAGTACATCTAGTGCATCTGGTTATCTGGAGATGATTCAAGTCAAGGTGGAGATTTGTTGAAATATGCCTTGAATTAGTGTTGGGAAAATGTCCCACATCGGATAATATGAATAAATATGCAATGACTTGGCCATATAAATAAATGCTTTGTGTATTAGTAATTTCTTGCACCAATAGTTAGTGAGTTTTGCTATAGCTGGTATTACCTCTACTATTTAGTATCTGTAATTATCGATTATAGTGGAATTCTTTTTAGTGGTTCTGCACGTGGATTAGTCAGCACATTGCTGGATACCAAGTTAAATCTCGTGTCCTATAACAGTACATGACATGATGAAGCACTATACATAACAAGACTAAACTGTACTTGAGAGAGATACAGCGGTAAAAAAAATTATGTTAACAATAAAAAGGGTATTTTGTATCGAAAAAAAGGGTATTCTAATAATTTTTGATAGTTTGTACTTTGGATAATAAGTTGTCTCATGGTTTACTAAAAGATAAAAAAAATTATTTTTGATCGGTCTCATGCTACATGTTTTGTCTAGTCCCATGTTCAGTGTCTAAATCAAATAGAGTAAACAAAGATGTTCAGTCCTATGCTTTTCTTGTTTGAAAACTGTACGATTTTTGTTTGACTTAGTTCTAAAAAAATTTATGTCTATTAATTTAGTGTTTCATATACTTCAAAATTAGTTATTTTAACCTTCATTTTTTGAGTGACTATAGTCCTCTCTACCAAAAAAAAGAATAAAATATTTTTTTATATAGTGATTTAGGTGAATTCATTAGATGAAATAAGATCATTACAATCTTCAAAACGACTTTGGCTAGGGATAGTGTACCCATTCAAGTTCTACTTCCCTAATTTGCTATTCCAACAAAGCCATGAGTAGCACATTTTGTTCTGCAACTCGATCTAGTAGGAGTTTTTTGCAAATGACCCAAGATTTATACTATATAACTTTACAACGAATGCAAATGACAACCTCCACCACACTTTCTTATTCACTCTCTCAATTGTTGCGGAGTACATCAACTTTCTAGTCATCTAAATACACCAACTTTTATTTTTAATCCCTTTAAAAAAATCAAACTTTGATCTCTTTAAATTTTCTACTACCAATTTTATTCTTTAATTTAAAGTTTTACTCTTTAATCCCTTTAATAGTTTAACTTTTTAATCTTTAATTTAAAGTTATAGATAAATTAATATAGATTAAAGATTAAATAGTAAAATTATTAAACCAGTGATATTTTAAAATCTTATCAGTGATATGTCATAAAAAATCAATTGAAATATGTGAACTTTTGTAAAAAGAAAACAAAAAAGTAAGATCTGTATCATTAAATATAGAGGGAACAATGTTCGAATGAAGATTTTAGAAGGACTAAAAATAAAAGTTGATTTATTTATGAAGACTAAAAACATATGTATCCCTAATAAAAAAAACCATACTTTAATTAAAAAAATGGAGGAAAATTACTCAAATATTTGTATCGCGGAATATGTTGCTCTCTTTAAGATATTTTGTGGAACTGCAAAAAATTATGGAAGCAGACTATCAACCACGACGTCCCCAATATAAAGCAATTAAACTACAACAATATCGAAGTTCTACTGCACTTTAGAATCCGTTCTAAAAATACACCCTCAAATATGGCACTACGACCGCTCGAATATAAGGCCACTAACTTCCGAATGGACAAGTTAACCGACTGACCTTTTTCCAAAGGACAAAATAAAGAGGAATAAATGGCTCTCAAATGCGTCTATCAGAAAAGGGATAATAGAGAAGACTTGGAAACAGTTGTTGAGTTTTGGTGTGTCTAGAAAGTTAGATTGAACACTCCTTTTCTAGGCGATAATCCATGATCGGTTACAAAATGGATTACTCAGATCACATGTCTGTTGATAAACAGACAATCCGATCTAGCCTTACTAAAGAGTGGTGTGATTGCAAAATGCATGCCGACGCATGCAAAAAGTTGATATGTTGATGGCGTGTCCAATAATAATTTAAAGTTTCGGTCATTACAAATTAATACACCATATAACCTAAGCCCGAGTCGAGTCGCGACCAGTGGCACTCACGCGTGTGTGATGGTCATGTTGATTGCGTCTTCTCTTGTTTACATAATTGAATACCCCTTAGAGCACACCAAGAGTCTTACATGATCCACTACATAAACACTAGTATTGTATAGGAAATCTCTCATACGCGGATATTCCAAGAATTTTTCAGTTTGCACACTCTTCTGTTCTAGGATGTAGGAACATATAAAATAGTTAAACAATTACGTACAAGTTATATATTTCGATAAGAAAAAAAATTAAAATGCAATAAACTAAACCTAAATTATTTTCATATAACTTATAAATTGTACTTGTCATAAACTATCTTAGTGAGATTGTTGTTATTGAAAATTTGGAGAAATACTTAAAATTAGTTCAAAATATTTGCAGCCACCGAAAAAAATTATTGAAATATTTAAGTTGCGGACTAGGACACTATCTTTTAGACTTTTTGTGATATTGTCCAAATTGTGCAAGCAATCTATCAAACCCGACATTTTTGGTAAAAAAAAAATCTAACTACAACCTTATTGAAATGCATACACCCTCAAAAACGGCACTAGAACTACTCAAATATGGTACACTGATACTAACCTCCGAAGGAACAAATTAGCCAACGTTAACTTTTTTTCAAAGTGAAAGAAAGAAAAAGGGAAAAGTAGCTCGAAAATGCTCGAGCATGAAAAGAGAGATGCGAGAAAACTCGAACATCGTTGAGTTTTGGTGTATCTAAAGAGTGAGGCTAAACACTCTTTTTATAGGTGACAACCAAGGTTGGTTACATAACGGGTGACTCAAATGGTATGGCCATTGATAAACGGACAATCTGATTTAGCCTCATTCAAGAGTGACACGTGTGTCAATTACATGTTGACTCATGGAAAAATTTAACATTAACATGAAAATGATGTTTGCCGAAACCAAGTTTCCAAAAAATAATTAATAAATTGAAGTTTTATCACTAAAAAATAATACACCATATCCCATGTTTTAGTCGAGCCGACTAGTAACGCTCACGCATTTGTATTCTTCATGTTGAGTGCATCTTCTCTCGTTTACAAAACTGAATACTCCTTGGGACACGCCCCAAGGGTCTTATAACATTATTATTGTGTGTAGAGTCTCTTTTTCCCCAAGGGTCATATAACATTAGTATTGTGTGTAGAGTCTCTTTTATTTTTCAAAGGAGTGTGTAGAGTCTCTCTTATGTGAAAGATCTAAGAATTTTTAACATACTCTACCAAGATGTAGAAGCATAATAAACGCTTATGTATAAGTTAAGCGTTTAAGTTATTTCTATAAGAAAATATATATTATACTAAACCAAAATGACTTTTGTATAAGTTATAAAAAAACTTATCATAAAATATCTTAGAGAAATGAATGTTTGTCAAAATAAGCTGGAACAACTCATGAATATTTTATAGACTATTTTCATAAATTCTTATAAAGAACTTATGAATGTTTTATAAACTATTTTCATTAACTCTCATAAACAATCGTGTGCTTATGTCGGTAGATAAATGCAAATAAGTTAATCTAAATAAAGATCACATCAATATACACTTCTTATTTAGGAATTATGATATTAGACTTATACGATTAACTTTAAGTCATAATACACAGCCAAAAAAGGTAAAATAAAACACTGCTGAAAAACAAAATGGAACATTGGAACTCAAACTTCAAAGTGCACTTCATTTGTTTTTCTTAACTCGATCTGCGGTTGCAGTTGCCATGGATGCTCCCATGCCACCAGGTATACTATTTATAACTTCAGGGTTTTCATTAGACACCTGTGATTTCACAAAAGTTGCACTTTGAAAAAATCCAACGTGATGTTTCAAACATGCATGCTAACATGTACAACATAGTATATGCTATGTTACGTACCATTGAATCATTGGACCTAGCATTCTCATTTTGGTTCCCATAAAACCGAGGATTCATAGCACCACCACCTTTGTTACTTATAATATCAATGTCTTCTGTTGCTCCCACTTTAGGAGCTTGAGCTGAGGCAGGATTAGGATCACCTTGATCTTCCAATTCATCGCCAGCCATATTCCCTTTTGCCCTATCTGCATCTTCCACAAACTTCCCTAGGACCTGTTCCAGTAATAAATTAAAGTACACATACATACATGCAATAAATTTTTTAACTGATTTAACTAAAATAAATTCTTACAAGTATATACCCTAAAAAATTTGATAACTTGTACTTGTGCTTACATATTTGTACTCGTTTGTTTGTGACGATAATAATTGTTTCAAAATATATTGAGACAATAATAATTATTTTTCTCAAAAGAATAATTAACTATAGTTATATATTTTTTAAAACTCTATATCTGATTTAAGGACCAACTAATCTAATGAATCTATCCAAATTCCATTAATGAAGGTGTCAACTAAAGTTGGAGTAAAACTTTATATGGACTAATGATCCACATAAATTGTTATGTGACGATAATAATTGTTTCAAAATATATTGAGACAATAATAATTATTTTTCTCAAAAGAATAATTAACTATAGTTATATATTTTTTAAAACTCTATATCTGATTTAAGGACCAACTAATCTAATGAATCTATCCAAATTCCATTAATGAAGGTGTCAACTAAAGTTGGAGTAAAACTTTATATGGACTAATGATCCACATAAATTGGTATTAGAAAGACTTTGAGAGTAGTACCCTCTCAAATCTAAATCATAATTAACCTTTTTTTACGGGACTATTTTTTTGTTAGGTACTCTAGTGTAGGGATGTAAATGAGTGAATAGTTATATCTTTGTCCGCTCCGATGGATAAATATGAAATCCATACCCTATTATATCTACGCGGATATCCGTTTAGCGGGTAATCCACATATTTTGAGATATCTGCGAGTTTATAAGATATCCATGGATAACATTAATAAAAGAAATAAAAAAATTTGTTAATTTATTTTAGTTGAAATTTAAAAACAAGTTCATCACATTTTCTTTTTAACAAAAAATAATATTCATACATTACAATAACAACAAAGTGTTAGGTACTCTAGTGTAGGGATGTAAATGAGTGAATAGTTATATCTGTGTCCGCTCCGTTGGATAAATATGAAATCTGTACCCTATTATATCTACGCGGATATCCGTTTAGCGGGTAATCCACATATTTTGAGATATCCGCGAGTTCATAAGATATCCATGGATAACATTAATAAAAGAAATAAACAAATTTGTTAATTTATTTTAGCTGAAATTTAAAAACAAGTTCATCACATGCATTTTTTCTTTTTAACAAAAAATAATATTCATACAGTTCATTGACAATTTGTTAATTTATTTTAGCTGAAATTTAAAAACAAGTTCACCACATGCATTTTTTTTTCTTTTTAACAAAAAAAATATTATAACGACAAAGTTCATTGACTCAACAAAAACATAAATAAAGTTCGTTACATTTAATAAAAATAAAATTCTTTGATTTAAAAAAAGCATAAATAAAGCTCATCATATTCAACAAAACAAAGCTTCTTGCTTCAAGAATCCCGACCACTTTCACTTTCTTTTAAAAGAGCCTGATACAGATTTAAACAGTCGTGTAATAACTAATAACACTCACAATACCGAGATTTTTTGTTTAAAAAGTTGAAAGGTATTAAAGTTATTTATGTAAGTTACTCGGTATAATAGCGGGTATGGATATCCGCGGGTGCGGATACCATTAAATCCGCATCCATATCCATTAATTAGCGGATAGTTAAAATATCCGTTTGTTTTATCCATGAATATCTATTAAGGTATCCACTCCGTGTCCGTGGCGGATTATCTACTCTAATGATTGAAATTTCACATCGGTATACCGTAGTGTCCCTACCAACCTAGATATCTTCGGGTGACTATTATTAACTATTTATATTAATTATATAAAACAAACATTATGTATATAATATAGTAAAAAAAATTGCCTGTCCACCAAGACTCTCAGTGATAACACGTTTGCCCCCATCATAAGTTTCTGAAACAGCAACACCTTCATTTCTTGCTATGTTTGTAGCAGTGTTATGTTTGATGAAACCAGCATCCTCGTTTTTTTGGGCAGCATAAGTCATGAGAGAAGCAGGCCCATCTTTTCGAGTCTGGCCAAATGTTCTGTACTCTGCTGATTGCATGGTAGCAGCATCTCTTGGTGCAATTGGTTGTGATGATAATTCACCAGTCACATTGAATACATCACCATATTTTATCGGTTCTTGCTCAGGTCTCCGTAGTTGTTTCTGACTCATGATGATATTGTTACTCAAACTTCTCTCAAAAATAAGTGATTCTCTATTTATTTTTTGGTCTTGTTAATTAATTTGCTTAGCTAGGAGTGAAGTGATTATTTATATATAGTAGTGAAGTACAAGTGGAGAATTATTTAAGAAGGTTCGTGACACGGTTAAAGCTATTTTCATTACAAGCGGTTAAGGACACCGATGTAGCTGAATTTGTTGGACAACAACCGCATGTACAAATTGCGACAGGTGGAGAATACATGGCAAGTTCTCAATTAGGATGTTTCTTCCTTATGTCAAGATGTTTCATGAGAAGGCATATAATTAATAAGACAAATATTTTTTACATAACCAAACTGATGACATTCTATTCAGAAAAATTTATGAATACTACAATTCGTCTCTAATTGATTATAATTTTCCTGTGAAAAAAATGTGCCCCTAAATTTTTTGAGGGAAATGTGTCCTTAAATATACACATATACATACAAATTGTTAGGTACATTTATGGGTTTTTTCTTTGCTCAAAAAATTGCAAGACGTTCGTTTGGAACAAATGTTTATTGATAATAAAATATTGAATTAAACTATTGAACATTTTATATTAGTAAGTTAGCAGTTCATTAAGTTTTATTATATATTGGTTTGTAATCTATGTTATTGTTATTGTTAACATGGTATCCAGAGTTTGTTTCAAACGATTCGCCACTATTCTGCTATATATTAAGTTTTCAAAAGTTTGAGAATGTGTTTGCTTTGTTTGTTTATGAGTAGTTCTTTTTGAACAAAAAATTACAAGTCGTTCGTTTGGAACATATTTCGTCTCGTAAAGTTTGACGAATTTCATTGTAGATTTCGTCTCACAGATTATAATATTAGCTTGAGATTCTTATTCCAAGTGGTTAGTGAAAGTTAATTTGCAATCGTTTGTGCGTGAAGTTATTGTGGTGTGCATGTTCCTATTTTGGGTATTGTTATGCATCAAGAATTATTATTTTGATATAGCTGGTTGATTTATGCTTGAAGTCCATTTGGTAGGAGATTCATCATGCCAATGGAACATTTAGGCATGTGAATATGAATAGACAAAGAAGGTCTTGCCATGATGTTTTGGTTTTCGTGGAGCAGTCTGATTTAATTTATGATCTTTAATCTAAGTTTTATGGTTTGTGTCTCCGATGTTAATATGTCTGAATGTGTCTTTTCTTTGTGTTGGTGTTGGTCTTTGTCTGTCTCTGGTTGCTTTGGTTCATCTTGTCATGGTTCGTTTCGTTCGGTTCGTTTTGGTTCTTCATTTTGTCTTGGTTTAGTTTCGTTCGGTTTAGCTAGGTTCAGTTTGATTTGGTTCAATTGGTTTGTTTGTTTGTTTGGTGGGTCTATTGCTCACAATTTTGTTGTTTGATAAGTGATTGTTCACATTTGGTCAGTCGAGTGCTCATAATTTGGTTGTTTGGTGAGTTAAATACTTACAATTTGGTTTCTTCTGATTGATTGTCTCCCCCTCTTGGTTTCTTGTGTATGATTGTCTCTCTCCCTATTGTTTCTTCTTATTGATTGCTTCTTCCTCTTTTGATTTTTATGATTGATTGGATTGCTTCTCCCCCTTTTTATTCTTCTGATTGATTGTTTTTCCCCTTTTTATTCTTTTCATTGATTGCTTCTCTCCCTTTTGATTTTTTTGATTGATTGCTTCTCCCCTTTTGATTCATCTGATTGATTGTTTCTCTCCCTTTTGGCTTCTTTTGTTTGATTGGTCATCTCTCTATTTGGTACTTCTTTTTTATTGTCTCTATTGGATCTTCTGTTTGATTGCCTCTCTCTCTCTCTCTCTCTCTCTCTCTCTCTCTCTCTCTCTCTCTCTCTCTCTCTCTCTCTCTCTCTCTCTCTCTCTCTCTATCTATCTATCTATCTATCTATCTATATATATATATTGGTTTCTTCTAATGGGTTGTTTCTCTCTGTGTTGGTGTGTTGGTTTCTTCTGTCTTGGTTGCTTTTCCTACCGGTTCTTTGGTCTGGTTTGGTTTGACTTGGTTTTGTTTGGATGGTTTTCTCTTTGGCTGGTTAATGGTGATGGTTCTTTCTGCACTATCTATGATGATAACTCACTTTGATTACTGTTCTCCATTGGTTATGCTATCAGCTAATTTGATTTATTTTTCTGGGTTAATTTGTAACAAGCTTAAAGCTTTAACTTTAGGGGTAGTCTTAGAAGTTTATATTATGTTTTTCGTATTTTGTTTGACAAACACACAATGCTTCTTGTTGATGCATCATAAGTTTGAGAATAAGTGTTACATAATAAAGTATTGAGAAACTATTGGGCCTTTTATATTAGTAAGTTAGAAGTCCATTATGTTTTATTATATATTGGTTTGTAATCTATGTTATTGTTAAGTTATTATTATTATATTGAAACCTTAGTCGTCTCTTTGTTATTCTCTATTGAAACACTATATTGTTAACACTAACTATCATTACTTTTAATGATTACTTTCTTGATCCTTTTATTTACTCTATTACATTACTTGGTATTTTTAGCATTCCAAGTTTGATACTCTTATATGTCAATTTGAAACTCAAACTTTGATCTATGAATTCTTCTAACATTGAGGTTAGTTCCAAGATCAAACTTACAAACATTGTTTTCTTCATACTCTATGCTACAACATTTAACTTTCTAGGATGAAAGTTCAAAACCAAAATTACAATCCTTTAAAAATGTTATTTTGTTTTGTTGCTTCATGTTCAAATCCTTTTGACTAAAATGATAATGCAAACTTATATGATTGTTGGACTCGAAGCCCAACTCATATTTCTTAATAGTCAGTAAGCCAAATTGCTTATTGCAGGTTTTGGATCATTTGTTCATGTAATTAGTTGTTATTGAGCTAACTGGCATCATTTGGGTATTTATCTAGGTCTAACCTGCTCACTAGCCTAGGTTAACCTAGGAAGAGATTATAAATATGGTTTGAGAGAGTATTAGACCTATTCTATCATTTGGCTACCTCTCTTACATTTTAAATTTTGTTTGTGCAAAACATTCTACGGAAGGATAAATTTCTAGATCAATCCACTGATAGGAATTCTGTAAATTAAGAATTGTGAGATTTGATTTCCATGTTTAATTCATTTATGTGATTATCCTTATTTTCCTTTCAATCTATCATCTATTTGATCTCTTTTAGCCGCAAATTTATTTTAGGTATTGATGTTGAATCATATCAAAATCATTTTTTCTCTTTAGTTCATTACAAATCTGGTCTAGGATTATTCAAAGTGGATTTCAAAACTTGCTTTGATTTATTTCGAATTGAGGTTGATAGGATCTAGAAATCTTAGCTATAGGTTTAACTGACTTTGTTTGTTAGAGTAATTGTAGTTTTGTAATGTTTACTCCATAATCACATTTAATTGAATTTGAAACATGTCATAGATTGAAGACAACCCTATAACTAGTTGGTTCGATCAAGCCCTGACATGTTTCATAATCTCAAGCATAGCAATCTTTCAAAAGATTTGAATGATTTCTTTCTCAAGGTCTTCATCCGGTAGAGAATTGGATGTAAGTTGGTTTAAGTTTTTCACATTCAGCAAGATTAATTTCATCAAGAGAATCTTGAGCTTCAAGCTTACCAATTTCATGAGACCAACCATATTCAAAACCTAGAGGAGAGCTATCAAATATGCAATCGAGACATTCACATACCTGATCATTTTCTTGATCTTCACACTTGAAATCAAGAGTTTCTTCAATAGCATTAGTACTATTGTCCCTTGAACCTTCGTTAGAAATTACCTTTCCATTCAAACATACTTCTTTCGAAGTTTGTAGTATAATAACTTTTTCTTTAAGATTCTTCATTAAAGCCTTTTTTTTTCTTCGGCCTCGAAACACGTTCTTAGTTTATTTTTGGCCACATAGGCCAAAATTCGAGCAATGAAACTTGAGTGGATTATATAAGGATCCAACTATTGTTGGAATCCCGGCCAAAGTTGTTTTCCTCAGCCTTGTTATGTTCGAACTTTACACAACTATTCAACAACCTATCGGTTGGATTTTCCCCTAGTAGTTGGATTTTTCTGCTTCTACAAGCTCCACATAACCATCTTCGTGACTAAGTACTAATAACTAATTTATTGTGGATGAAATAGCACCAACAACATATAACCACTCTGGATCTAACAACAAATTGTAATTAGTTTTCAAAATAACTACAATAAACATTGTTGGTCGGAGTATGATACGACCCAATTCGAGTAGGGATCACACTCCAGAAATTAATAGAGAAAACTAGAGATAAAAGAAAGGAAATACATTATATTTTTCATTGATTCCCATAATAAGGCATACAATGCTTATATAGACTTGCGCATACTCATAATAAAATAACTACAACACCTATACAATAGCATTTGTTAGTAACTAACTAAAAGATACATTCTAGAAACTAGATGAGTCACTATTTCTTTACTAGAATAAGATGAGTCATCCATGACTCTCTCTTTGGGCTTGTAAGTTCTTTGGGCTTTCTTATGATCGTATCATTACCTCACTCTTCGAAATCAACCTTGTCCTCAAGGTTGTAAGTAAGGCAAGCCTCCAAAAGCTTAATGTCTTGCACCAAAATGATTCCCATTGTAATATGCTTCTTCCAGTGAACATAAAAGTGTCGATTTTGTTCTGCAGATACTACCTCAACAATATCACAAAACCAAGCTATCAATCATTTCATTTCATTATAGCCCATATACTTAGTATATGCCTTCTGAATCACAAGATAAATGATATTTTCAATTTGAGGTGGAGGATGAGAGAAACATCTCTTGATGCAAGTAGGCAATGATGTAAAGAGAGCATGTTGTTAAGAGTCCCACATCGGATAGGAGATGGCCTGACAATGTGTTTATAATTAAGTGAGGGCAATTCTCACCTCACAAGCCGGTTTTGTGAGGTTGTATTAGGCCCAACCACGATTTCTAAGATGGTATCAGAGCCTCTTCAAGATCCATTGGACCACCTGCTATCAGGTTTCCGCTATCGGGCCACCCACCATTTATGTCCACGAACCAAGCCCAATAGTGCTGGTCGTGAAGGGGTGTGTTAAGAGTCCCACATCGGATAGGAGATGGCCTGACAATGTGTTTATAAGTGGGGGCAATGCGTGCCACATGAGATACAACCCCTCTAGCACAACAATAGGTTTCGAAGCACTCTCATGTCCTGCTAAACCGCCAGTCGGTCTTGCATCTGCCTTGAAGTTTACTACTCCAATGGTGATGATGTGGAAACAAAGACATAATTCAAAGATGCCAAAGAGACTAGAATTGTGCACAACCTCTTTTTTTAAATCAATGACAATTCTAAAAATTGTATTGATTTCTTTTGTGCTTTGGATGAGCAAGTTTTGTAGCACTGAATGTTCTTTAAGAACGATCTGGACCTCGTCTTGATGTGTCTCTAGTAATTGTCTATATGAACCAAGTATATTGACAAGTGGGCCACTTGTATTTTTGGAACTTGGAAGGATCAACTCAAGAACTGGAGCAAGATGTTGCATGTCAAATAAAGCACTATAAAAATAGCTCGTGGGGGACCAACTCTCGTGTGTTTCTATCTCCACCACTTCTCCACTTTCCACAACAACAAGTCTATGTGCCTTTACAACTGTTAAGAACTTGTGTCTAAGCAACAAGGATATACGTACTCTTCTCATCTTGTGAATATAGATGCACATCAATATCCAGGAGACCAACATAAATAATCTTACTATCAGAACATGCCATTGTCACATGTACTATAGAATTGCCACTATTATATAACAACTCCTTTTGAGTAGGCCGATCAACATTTGGAACATGGATTGGTGGAACTAATTTGGTGATAATAGTAAAAAATTCCACCATTACCTTACTCACTCCATGATAGAAGCCATACAAGTAACTTAAAATGTGGACATGATTATGTTTAGGTTCCAATAACTGTAACTTCAGCTGCATAAATGCAGTCCCAACAGTGCAAATGAATCTCACAACGCATAAAACATCACCTTTTTTACGGCCATTGGGTTGGAAAACCGGTAGAGAAGAGTAATGAGTACGTACTCTTTCAATAATAGTTGATAAACAATGATCATGGTAACTAGAAGGCATGGCACCAACAAATGCTTCTTGGGGTACTTACAATTGCTCCTCATCTCCTAAAAATAAAGAAAAATGTCATGTAAGTCCATCAACCCTAATGTCATCAATTGTACACACCTACCAATAATAACCTTGTGAAGTCAAGTCATCACCAAAAATTGCTTTGACAGTCCCATAAGGATCTTTATATCAGTAATAACATAGCCAAGTAGGGAAAGGAGTCCACCTGCCACAACAACAGTGTCCCGTAACACGTTAGGCTGATCATGACATAGTTGTGATGAGAGTACACATGTGTTGGAGTACCAATAGGCAAAACAATGGAGTGTATGTAGTTAGGAATTGTGGTCAAAGTTGTCTGAGAAATTGGCTCCATTTCTTCATCCAATATAGGTAGAAGGTGTCGCCATTCCGGCTTGAAGTGCCACAAAAGTGTTGTGGTGAATGTGTCCCAACTTGATCACGGGTGACGGGGTGACCACCATAGCCACCCATAGTCAAATCAACCACCCTCATCTTTGCAACCTCTTATTTTCCTATTGCCCTAAAATATTTTTCGGTACTTAGGATCCACCAGTATGCATCTTCGTCTCAATCGAATAGTGAAAGCTCCATCATTGATCTCAAGTAGCGGGGATGAGATCGAGAATGAAAGCACCTAATGATACGACCCAATTCGAGTAGGGATCACACTTCAGAAATTAAGAGAGAAAACTAGAGATGAAAGAAAGGAAATTCATTATATTTTTCATTGATTCCCATAATAAGGCATACAATGGTTATATAGACTTGCGCATACTCATCATAAGATAACTACAACACCTACACAATAGCATTTCTTAGTAACTAACTAAAAGATACCTTCTAGAAACTAGATGAGTCACTATTTCTTTACTGGAATAAGATGAGTCACCCGTGACTCTCTCTTTGGGCTTGTAAGTTCTTTGGGCCTTCTTATGATTGTATCAAATTATTGATCCAACTTTCAGCGTTAAAGCAACAACACCATTAACTTTTTAAGTTTTGCCATTGATATCAGTGATGACCATTTCATGGGGCATCAAATCATTTTCAGAGTTTTTAAAGTTCTTTAGAGCAATTTCTGACATCAATTTGAAAGCATCACCACCATCTTATAAGACTTTATTCACCATTACTCCATCATCTACTTCATCTTGAATGAAAAGCGGTTTCAAGTGACTTTTCATTCTGTCAGTGGGTTAATCGATCACTGCATAATTCCAAATTAGTTTCCAAATTGCCCTTGGAAATAAGAAAACATACTTGGACCATTAATTTTCAGGAATTCTTCTTCGAGATCCTCCAGACCTGGAACTTTGTAACCTAACTCTGTTGGCATATAAATCATTCCCACCTCACAAATATCCTATAAATCATCAACAAATCCAAATTATATGTAATTCCTTCATCTTTATTTGGATAATCTACCAATTTTGCATCAGTGTGTTTAGTTATTTTTCCAATGGCTTTTCCCATTGAATTATGATAAGTGACTCGTTTAATCTACCAATTTTCCTACACCGTGTTTTTTAATGGTAACATTTAAATGTTTGTTACTATACTCAATTCAGAAAGATTTTCTTTCAAGCACGTTATGCTCTTCGAATATGAGTTTTATAAATTGAAATTTTTTAGTCAAAATCAAGCGAGAGTAGGTTTGCTAACTTACTCCTTTATATTTTTAGATAGGAGTAAGTTAACAACACACAAGTCACTTATCAAAATTCAATGGAAAAAGCCATTGGAAAAATGACTAATGGAGTCCCTAATTTAAAAAGTTCACCCTTGAACAAGGCCCATGAGCAACAACATTTTGTTGTCTCTCGATACAATAGGTTCTAGTATTTTCCAAAGAAAATTGCTTTATACACTTTAAAGAAGGCTAAAACACACCAGTAAATGACGGTTTTACCCCGGCGGCAGTTAATTGCTGCTGGGATGGTGCATCGGCAGTTAACTGCCGCCAAACCCATCGGCAGTTAGTTGTCTCCCTCCCCATCGGCAGCTAACTGCCGCTGTAATCTGTATTTATGCAGAAACAAAACAGAACCTAGAACCTGTTTACAGGTTTTCAAAAACTCAAAATTTCCAAATTCTCTCAATTTCTCTCCAATCCTCTCCAACTCCATTCTACTAAATTCAAGCAATTTCATACTCATCAGCAACAAGTAAGTAGTATTAATCATTTTTAATGTTAATGTTAGTTTACATAGGTTTATTTTTGTTAATTTTGGTAGATTGCATGTGGTTAGAGTTTATGATTAAACTGAAATTTTGGTAGATTGAATGTGTAGTTTATGATGTTATAGATGAATGTAGTTGTTGCGAATGTTGTTTAGATTATGTTTAAGTATAATGTGGTTGTGAATGTTGTCCAATTAACACAATTAACACAATGTGAATGTTGTACTCAAAGTGTTTGTTAAAATGCCTAAATGAGTATGTTGATGAATGTTGTTTAGATTGTGATAGAATTGTGAGAATGTTGGAATTGTGATAGAATGATGTTTTTATTATGCCTATTTTTTTAGTTTTGTTTTTGTGTAGATATGTCTGATCAGAACCAAATAGGACGACTAGAGCTGGTAAGCAGCCCATGACTAGCAACTACCGACGGGAGAGGCGGGCTGCAAACCCTCATGTGTCTAAGAGGGGAAGAGGTCGGAGGCCTGTTGGGGGCGAGGGTAGTTCTCAGCCGACACAACAGGTGTCGCAGGTGGAGGACCTCACGCAGTACCTGCATTATCAGAAGTAGCTACATGATGCCACAGATGGTGGCTATGACGTCCAGCATGTTGCTGATAAGGGTGAGGACGACGATGTGGCTGCGCTAGATGAGGACAAGATTGCGGCTGCGACAGCCCCCGAGCAGTTACCTGATGTGGCTCCATTTCCTGGAGGGCCTTATGATGACTCATTGTTGTCATCATACGCTTCACACGTTGCATTATCGTTGTGGTATAATGCAAACAATGTAAGTTTTCTTTTTTCTTTTTTAACTTTTATATATGAAGTCGATATATTTTTTTTGTATGATAACTTTTAAAAAAAAATGACATGAACACATGCCGTTGTCGGATTATTTTTTTTGTCTTCGATTATTGTTCGCGCGTAATTTTTTATATATGAAGTATATGCTTTTTTTGTATGTTTTTGATTTAGGTGGTGTTTTTTATTATTTTAGATTCGTAACACCCTTAGGATGAGATGCATAAATCACGGGCCGAAGGTGGCAGAGATCCAGCGTCCACATATGAATCAACTCTGGTTTTGGGATCCTACAAGGGCGAGTGGATTGCATGATTTGTTGTACACAGGGTATTCTACTGTTAATCATGCTCTGCTCCAGGCGCTAAGCAAGAGGTGGCATTCCGAGACCAGCAGCTTTCACATGCACACTGGGGAAATGACCATCACTTTAGATGATGTGGCGTGTCTGCTGCATGTTCCTGTTGAAGGCGGATGTTGAGCCATAGAAAGAAGGTGTCTCAGGTTGATGGGGTGGAATTGATGGTGACGTACTTAGGTGTCGCCCAGGAGTATGCGGTGAAAAATTGCAAGATTGGGTATGGTGGCTACATTAGCTATAAGGCGCTGAAGGAGCTTTATGAGGATCACCTGAGTGTGGCCACCAGATTAGCGGTTGCTGAGACGTAGGAGCAGCTCCTGGGGCTAGCCAGACGTAGGCTTGCCTGTGTGAGGTGTTTCCTCCTATACCTACTTGGATGTACGTTGTTCGGTGACTTGAGCAACAAACACATCGACCTGACATACCTGCAGACGATGGATACCTTTGCTGGGATGAGGGACTACTCGTGGGGAGGAATGACATTGACATATATTTACCACACTCTATCTAAGGCCTCTTCGCTTGCAGGAAAGAGGATCGGGGGAAGCACGATATTGTTGATGGTAAAAATTTTAATTTACTATGTCTTTTAATTTACTGTGCTTTTTAATTTACTATGTCTTTTAATTTACTATGCCTTTTAATTTACTATGTTTCCTAATAACTTATAAATGTGTTTGGTTTGTGCAGGGATGGTTCTTGGCACATTTTCCAGAAGTCTACCCACATGACCATAATGATAAATACAGGCAAAACTATCCTTGCGCGGCCAGATGGATTCCACACAGGGGTCATGTGAATCTGAAGCTCTACCGTCTGGCGCTGGATCGTTTGGAATGGATGATGTTACCTGGATGCCATACGAGGATCATAGGGAGATCCAGGAGTTTGTGGAGATATGCTGGTACTCAGGCTGGATCATGTGTGGTCGTGACATCATCTACCATCACTTGCCTGAGCAGGTTAAAAGGCAATACGGGTACGTGCTGGACATCCCCCGAGCACCAACGTCTGTGCTTCCTCTCCCTTTTCAGGCCGTTGCACAGGCTTTCCTAGACTTCCGTGTGCACATCATTCCTCAGGCTGCGTGGGGTAGGGAGGTTGATCAGTCATGGCAGTACGAGGAGGGATACATGAGGTGGTACGGACATGTGTCTCACTCAAAGATTCTGCCACCTATTGATGGATCTCCTCCGAGGCCAGCAAATGAGGAGTAGATCATTGCATACCATCAACAGCGGCACTAGGAGAGAGGCTCGCCTGATATCATTGACATGGTTGGTGGTGTTTTGAGCCAAGCTGATGAGTACTTGGGTCAGGAGGCGATGAGCAGTGAACAGCTGTATCAGGCGATGCGCCATATCAGGGACATGATGGCATCGATACTGTCGAGGAGGTCGAGGAGGCGGCAGCAGCAGCATCATGATGACCAGGATCAGGATTAGGACATTTTTTTAGGACTTTTGTTAGTTTTTTTGTTGACATTTGTTAGATTTTTTTTTGTAAATTTATGGCACATTATCGTAGTTTTTTTGGTACAATTTTAACATGATTTTGAGTTTATTTTGCTTTATTTTGATTATTTTGATTACTTCGAAACAACAATAACAACAATTCATTCATGATCCGAAATAAATCATAACTAAAAATTCACAAAATAAACGTTACATTACATTAATGTAATATCATTATGATGTTGGATTTAAATTTAATTCTTGAAAGTTTGCGGAAAACATATATATGCTCTCATGTTTTATACTTAGTGTAAAAATTTGCAAGTCTTTTTGAAAACTCAAAAGAATGAAGAGAACACAATACATGTATTCTACGAAATCAGCTATATATGTTTTCACATTGAATTCCCTCATATAAGATGAGTCATGACAAAAAGGAATGCATTCCAATATATTATTTTGAACTTAATCCTGTTGTCCTGCCAACTGACAAAGTTTCAATTGACAGAGGAGCATGATCAAGTACAAAACAACATCTTAGAACTGCATTCCCTTTTGTCACACTCATCCTATACGAAGGAATTCGATGTGAGAACCTATATAGCTGATTCCGCAGAATACATGTTGTGTTCTCTTCATTCTTTTGAGTTTCCAAAAAGACTTGCAAACATTTACACTAAGTATAAGACACTTCAATGCCAAGATTTTCCGCAAACTTTCAAGAATTAAAAAAAATCCAACAAAACAACGACATAACATAATAATACTACCTAAACATCTTCATCCAGTCGAATCAAAACTCTTGAGAATATCTTCAGGCGACCTCAGCAACGTAACATCCATCTCGAGAGGGATCATGTTCGGCTCAGCAAATATCGAGAACATGCACCTTACATCGTCATCGTTCGTTGACTCCGACCGAGTGAACGACAAATTCTCGTCTGAGTCTAACGATGGACGGTCATACCAAACGTATTCCACCCTCCTCGCGTCTCGGTGGTTGATTTCATGAAGTAGATCCTTCAATTCTTTTAATGTCACATCGTCGCGAACCTTGAAAAAATGTTGGTTACCATTGTTGAAGGATACATGAAAGTATACTTGATCCATTTTTTCATATCTACACCATAAGAAATTTAAAACAATCCAATTAAAAATTCATTCAAACATTTCATCAAACACTTGTAGTGCAAATTATACATAAACCCTAAAGCTAAAAATTACAACATAAACATGCAAAGATCTAAACATTTAAGCAACATAAGTCATTTCCATGTAAACATTCTATCATTTCTTGCCAAAAAAATCAAAAATTAAACAAAGTCTAAAACTAAAAAAAAAATTAAATTAAGATAATAAATGTAACATATAAGCATAAAATGACAATGAACTTGATTATGAAAACTTACTTGTTATTGGAGTGTTTGTTGATTTGAAGTTGAAAAATTTGAGATTTTTGGAAGATTTGAGAGAGTTTTTAGAGATTGTAGATATGAAGTTGCAGGTTCTGGTTGTTGAGCTTCGTAAGTACTGCTCGTCGCGGCAGTTAGCTGCCGCCGGATCCTTCTCATCGGCAACTAACTGCCACCGGGGTAAAAATGTAAATTACTGGTGTGTTTTAGCTTTCTTTAAAGTGGGAAAAGCAATTTTCTTTTCCAAATGACTCGAGAGATCATAACAATCCAACTCCAAATTTTGCACGAGATCATAACAATCTAACTCCAAATTTTGCACAAAATAACGCTTAACATAGGCCAATATATTTGTATAAATGAGGCAAATCTTACATCATGTAAGAACCAACATTAAATCAATAAATCTCAACAATAAATTAAATGAAATATGATGTGTCATTTTGATTTATTGATAAAAAAAAAAAAGATACTTGTACATAAGGCACAAACATTTGTTTGTGCATGTTAGACAAAGTCTTTAACTTATATATTAATATTTACATGTTATATAATAAACTTTTGGATAATTATATATAATGAGACAGCAAAAGACTAATACCATTAAGTTTGAGTGATGTACAGCCAAGAAAGTCTATGTCCACTACTAAAAAAACAAAAATCAGCGAGGGAAATTTAGTGAGAGAAAACATGAAATCCCTCTCTAATTCCGTCACTAAATTTTGTAACCAAGAAATTTGTGAGGGATTTTATTTTTTCCGTCACTAATTTTGCTTTTCCTAGTAGTAGTCAAAAAGTAAAATTAGCATTTCACCAAAAGAAAAAAAGAAAAAAAGTTAAACTAAACACCGCTTAAAAACAAAACATAATTATTGAACTCAAACTTCAAAGTGTATTTGATTTGTTTTTCTTAAATCTATTAGAAGTTGCAGTCGCCATGGATATTCCCATACCCCATGCATGCTTGGAATTCCTTTAGACAGCCCTTAGTCCTGCATGCTTGGAATTTGCATCATTAGTCCCTTTTGCCCCATCTGCATCTTCCACGAACTTCCCCAGGACCTGTTCCATTAAAGTATATGCAATTTAAAATCTCAAATATTATTTTTTGGCCTAGCTATTCTTGCATGTCTAGGAAAGTATATATATTCAATCAAAATAGCTTTAAACAATTATATATATATATATATATATATATATATATATATATATATATATTTATAAATATTGTTAAAAAGTATGAATGCATGTTCATAAGTATTAGGTCAAACCGGAAAAAATATTGAAATTGTTATACAGATTAATGTGACCAAAGTTACGAATCTCAGTTGTCTGTGAATTTTTAATGATTATGGTCATTTATTTATCTATCAAAGAAAATATGACTGATTTATAAAAATTTGCCTGTCCACCAAGGGTCTCTGTGATAACACGTTTGCCTCCATCATTAGTTTCTGAAACAGCAACACCTTCATTTCTTGCTATGTTTGTTGCAGTGTTATTATCAATGAAACCAGCATCCTCATTCTTTTGGGCAGCAGAAGTCATGAGAGAAGCAGGCCCATCTTTTCGAGTCTGGCCAAATGTTCTATCTTCTGCTGATTGCATGGTAGCAGCATCTCTTGGTGCAATTGGTTGTGATGATAAATCACCAGACACATTGAACACATCACCGTATTTTATTGGCTCTTTCTCAGGTCTCCTTGGCTTCTCTTGACTCATGATGATATTTCTAACAGCTTATTCTCAAACAAAACAAAAGTGATTCTATCTTTTTTTTTTTTCCTTGTTTGTTGATTTTGCTTACTTAGGGGGTTAAGTGAATATTTATATATCATGTGACACTGACACGGTTAACGTTATGTTCATTGCATTGTAATAAGCGGTGAAGGACACTGTTGTAGGTGCATTTGTTGGATATGCGACAGGTGGAGAATACATGGCAAGTTTTCAATCAGGATTCTTCTTCCTTGTGTCAAGATGTTTCTTGATATGGCATGCTATATACAATTTATTTTACAGAAGCAGACTAATTATGTCAATGCATTGAGAAAAAGAGTGATTCGTTGATACAGTATACTATAGTATCAAAAAGAAAACTTGAGACCTAGGCTTATAAAATAATTTTGTATTCAATTGAGATGCCTTGTAAAATACTGCGCCGTCCCAAAATATAAGCAAAAATGAGTCAACATAAGTTGATGTATTTGGTACAAATTTTAAACAAAATATATTAACTTTTGTTGACCAACTTTTGCTTATATTTGGGACGGAAGGAGTAATTTTGTATCGTAATTCCATAAAAACTATCATATTGTCCGTAACTACACTATAACTGTTTTTTTAAATAATATACTCACTTCTTATAGATGTGTAGAACTATTTCTTTTCCTCTTTACAAATAGTAAATATTTATACAAATGTTACTTCAATGTTGAATCCAAACAAAAAGAGTTATCAATTGCTATTGGTTTAGACATTCTATTCACATAAGTTGTGACTTTGGTTTTAGTATATAATTCTATAATTGGTAGAATATATGTAAATTCTACTACAAATATCCAATGAGATTGGTAGTTTTTCTCGATCTTATACAAAATATACCTTCTCTAATCTAAATTTTCTCTTATAAAAAGATGTGACATTTGATTGTCCGAACACCAAAATAAGATTTTTTTTTTTTTGGAAGAGTAAGTCAGATAATAAAAAAAAAATCACTTTATAAATCGGATGGATTCAAAGTTGAAAGCTGAATTAAGGTAAAACTCAAAAAAAAAAAAATTGTTAAATTTAATCAAATGACTATATTCGGTAGAAATAAAAATGAGAACACTTACACATTCATACGTACAATTTTCTGCAATGGTGTTTAATAGTGAAATTTCAAATCCGGATCATGTCCTTTCATTCACTCTTTCATTTTCGCCCCTTACACAATTTGTGTCTATTTCTCTATATTTTTTAGAGAAGATCAAGAGAGAGAGAAATGAGGAAAGAAGATTAAGAAAGATATAAACACATGTTTTGAAAGGAGAGAAAATGAGATAATGATCCGACATGTAAAATTTCACAATCTATATTTTTTTCACTAATTTAAAAAAAAATGAAGGATAAACTACCTTCATTTTCCTTTTTTTTAGTGTCGTTGTTATGGAGTGAATTCATTTGACCGGTCATTGGTGAATTGAGAATAGCAGTTTGTACTGATCTTAATTTGTTCTTTGTTAGCTATACATTCATATATATACTTGTGGTGTATGTGAAAGCGAAACACCATTATTATTGTTATTTTGTTAAAGGTCATGTTTATGGTGTACAAATGAGACAAATTTTGTATAATATACAAGTTTGTTTTCACTATTAGATCAATAAATGTCACTATTAGATCAAATAAGATGTGATGAGATTGATAGATGTAATGGTGAAAAACAAATTTTTGCATTATGCAACACTAATTTACTTAAAGATGTGTAAAACTATTTCTTTTTCTCTTTAAAAATAGAAAATATTTATACAAATATTTTGCCTTCAATGTTGAATGCAAGCAAAAAGAGTTATCAATTGTGATTAGTACATATGGTTAGACCTTCTACTCACATCCGTTGTGACTTTCGTTTTTAGTACGAAATTCTATAATTGATAATTTATATGTAAATTCTACTACAAATTTTCAATGAGATTGATAGTGTTTCATGATCTTATATGGAGTGTACTTTCTCAAAGTTTGTCCTACATTTGAGATTTTATTACCAATTTGTCCTATTTGAAATTTTAGGTACCAAATTGCCCTAGTTGCAGTTTTCAAGTACGAGTATGCCAAATGGAATGGCGCACTCGTTGGTGACGTGGCCACGAGTTTGCCAAATGAAATGGCGCACTCGTGAAACCTTTTTCTGTTTTTTTGTTTTTTCCATTTTTTTGTTGTGGTTTTATATTGTTTTTTTTAATTTTAATTATTAAAACATAAATTAAAAATATACTAATAAAATCCATAATAAAATATTAAAAATTATTACGACAAAGAAAAATTATGTCGACGGATGATTACATAGAAGAACTACCTCCTCGAAATAATTCAATAAATTTAAATGATTAAAAAATCCTCTTTCAACTTCACCACCATCTTGATGCCATACTTCGGGTAGAAAATCTTGTTCGAGTGTGCCCCACGTAGCGTTTAATGATGGACTTGGAAAATTAAAATTATGTGTCGGTGTGAAGTTATTATGTGGTACTTAAAATTTCATTTAGGACAGATTAATTGGTAATAAAATCTCACATGTAGAGCAGACAGAAAAAAAAATCCTACTTTCTCTAATCTAAATTTCTCTTATAGATAAATGTGATATTTGATTGTCTGAACTCTAAAATAAGGTTTTTTTAAAGAGTACGTCAAATAAAAAAAATTCACTTTATAGATCTAGTTGGTTCTTGGTTGAAT
Organism: Medicago ruthenica; assembly: GCA_018208015.1. Lineage (NCBI taxonomy): Eukaryota > Viridiplantae > Streptophyta > Magnoliopsida > Fabales > Fabaceae > Medicago > Medicago ruthenica. Next base: position 81,328,398 of record CM031372.1, on the reverse strand, counting down.
GCTCAATTAAGGTCGAACTCAAAAAAGAAATATATTTTTTAGGGGCAAAAAAGAAATATTGTTTTTTAGGGGGGAAATAATGTTAGATTTAATCAATTGTCTACATTCATTAGAAATAAAAATGGAACACATACACATTCATACGTACAATCTTGCCCCTTTCCTTACCTCTCTCACACACAGGGTACTGTGTTCTCTACAATGGTGTTTAGTGGTGAAATTTTGGATCTGGATCCTCTCCTTTCTTTCACTCCCTTCTTCCATAATTTATATCTCTCTGTGTATATTTTAGAGGGAATATCAGGAGAGAGAAAAATAAAGAAAATCAAGAGAGAAAGAAGATTATGACAGAGAGATAATCAATAGTTGTTATTATAATAAACTCATGATTTGTTATGATGTACCTACAATATATATCTTTAATTTATTAATTAACAGTTGATATTGTTCACTTTACACTCTAAAGTGAATTGCTCCGTTTAGAAGAGTCAAATCTTTGTAATGAGAGAATGATTGAAAGGAGAAGATCTAAAATATAAAATTTCACAATATCTATATTTTTTTCATTTATTTAAAGAAATTTGAAGGATAAACTACTTTCTTTTTCCTTTTTTTAGGGTCGTTATGTTGTTATGGAGTGAATTCATTTGACCAACCATCGGTGAATTGAGAATAACAATTTGGACTTGTCTTAATTTATTTGTTTACTACACACATGCTTGTAGCGTATGTGAAAGTGAAACACCCGTGATTATTGTTATTTTGTTAAAGGTCGAGTTTATAGAGCATAAGTGAGCCAAATTTTGCATCATACACAAACTTGTTTTTATCATTGAATCAATAAGTCTCACTCTTAGATCAAATAAGATGTGATGAAGTTTACAAATTTAATGATGAAAACGAAATTTGTGTATGTTGCAACACTAATTTACTTGTACTCATTAGACAAAATTTGCATTAAATTAAATGGATAACAAACAAAAGAAAAGTATGGTTGCAACACTATAAAGTTCAAGCTTTAATGGACTTTTGATCCCCTTATATTCAAAAAAACAAAGTTTTGTTCCACTATTTTAAAATTGGGTTTTTAGGTCCCTTATTTATCTTTTTATGAATTTTTGTTTCTCGTGTCATTTTCTAGTCATTTTTATGACGTGACTTTTTCATGTATGACGTAACCGCGCTTATTGTGTCACGAGATGACAACATTTTTTTTTAGGAAACTCGGGGTTTAAGGACCTGTTAATCAGGAAGATCAATCACAATGTCTATTAGCGAGGACTCAATTGAATGGATTGACCCATCACAGAAATTGTAAGTATAAAGAGGATTACAACCTAAAACCTAGAATGGAACACACCTTGATATCCCAAGTCTACACTACCGAACCAACATGGGATTACCACAGTTTTGTTAAATACAACCCAACCACTTTTGGTGGAACAGAACAATCCACATAAGTGAAATGATCATAACCAAGTATATATACCAAGTCCAAGTGCTTGATGATAGCAAAACCAATCCTTAATGATAGCAAATCTCTTCTCTAATAAGGGTCTTAAACATTGTCATAATATGCACATACAAAAGATATGTAACTTAAAAGGCCATGAAGCACGGACACTATTTAGATTAGGCGTGTCCCAGTGTCGGACATGCGTCATTGTCCAACACCGACACATAGACACATATGATTACATTAAATTATGTCAATTTCTCAAATTATTATCGGTGTCGACGTGTCAATGTTCGTGTCCGGTTTCAGTATCCATGCTTCATATATAGTTAAAAGAATTGTCAGCGGCACTGCGGCAGAGACCACAAATATATGATTATGGAAGATTTCATGTATCATATTAATAATTGATAATAACATAACATTCATTGACACCAAAAATAGTATAACATTTACAACAAGCTTCCTGCAATCAAATATTAGACTCAACCAAGTGAAAGAAGGAAAAAAAATAATTGTTAACTTTGTAACATTCAAGGAATAAATAGGCAATAGAATGATACCAAAATCATGTTACTGACAAGCCAGTTTGGTGCCAAAGCTAGTTAAGCAAATGGCAAACGCATGGAAGACAGATAAGGGCTGTCTATAGTACATGGTGAAAGTATCACCCCCTACTTTACAAAACTGGAGGAGAACTGTTTCTTCATCTCCTTTCCCTCCTGGTTGGCTTTGGTCCACAGTAGCAACCAGCTGAAAGTTCTTCACTGATGCCACTGTCATATCCTTTCTCTCATGGAAGTTCAAGAACCAGCACTCCAATTGCTCGTTCCACATTGGAGCTTTGTTTTTCAAGATTGTGTAGGCAGAAGTAACATATTCTTTACAGTGCATCTTATGGCGATCGAAAGACTTGCTATCTGAACTTTCACACATTGATGAGGCAGAAGACTTCAAAGAGCAAATCATTCGCCTTGGACGTTTTGGTTTCAAAAGGCTGAACTTTTTGTAGGAGACGTTCCCTGCCTCGAAGTTACCAGCAGGAACTTGAGGGTTTATCTGTTTGCTTGCAAAACGCCGGCTTGTTCTGTCACTTGATGGTTTGGCACCAGCCGGGGCGTCATATATTGTGAAGCTTGCTTCAAGAAAATCTGAACTGTGAAGACATTTCAGCAACTAAATGATCAGTACTCAAGACAAAGCAAAAGATTGTTGAAAACAAATTCAATAAATGGTTTTTTTTTAATGCCAGGTGTTAATAGTTAGTTTGTTAGATTAATATTTACTCCTTTGTCCGGGTTTAAACTCAAGGTTCTCCAACTCTTTTTCTTCAATAAATGGTTTTTCTTTCCTGAATGAGGATAATTTTACTTTCTGTTACAAGAAATCTTTACCTTAGCTTGCCAACATAAGCGTTACTTCCTTGTGAAAAGTCATCAGCATCGAGCGATATAACATACTCAGTATGCGTAACACACCGATATCTTCTAGCTGCTAATAGGAACTTCCCTTTATCTGTTAATGCTGGCGATTGAAAAAAAGAAATCATAAGTTGTGCAACATCATCAAGTTATATTTGTTGAAATATTGAGAAAAATAAGCATTGTCCAATCTCCATTTGAAATTTTAATCATTATCATAGTTCTAATCAAATACTCCACTAATTACATTGATTTATTACAATCCCTAACAATAATCTGATTCTACTAATGTTTGAAAAACTCAAAATCTTTCTCAACCAAATGAATATTCAAAAATTGACCTCCACCAAACATATTTTTACACCAAATAATATGTTGCTTCAATTAAACGGTCAGCAGACAAAGAAACACACTCGTTACAACTACCAAGAAATTTGAGATGCTAACCAAGATGAAAGAAAGCAAACCATGGATACAATGCATTAATGCAAAATAATCTAACTCCTAACATATGTATGCACTCAAACTTCCTGAAAAATGAAGCTTCACCAAGGAAGACTTTTGGTGAGGTTGCCTTAGCCCCCATGAAATTTCCCTCTTATATACTAATGAAATTTCTTCTTTAAATAAATAATTATTTCCCATATAACAATTCCACAAGAAAACCATATGCACCCAATCAATGCTTGTCTAGTCAAATAGGAATGTTTTGAGCTATACAGACAACATTAGACTATCATCAACAAAGTACCTCATAGGATAGGAAGACCAAATATTCAACTATCTATAAAACAGAAAAAGTAATCCTTTTGCCAAAACAGTACTTACTTACATGGTGTAAGGGCAAGATAGAGGTAAAATGTGGAGGTCTTCTTATTCCAATTTACAACACATTGGTGGGGAAGGTCACGTGGCCCTGGCTGGAAGTCATCAAAACCAAGGTTTGTCAAAATCGAGAGTTTAAGTAAACTTAATTTGCCTACGTGAAATTGATTCGTAGACTTGTATGAGTTTACCTAATATTAAAATAATATATATGACCTATATACTTAATAAATGCATCAATAATTCAAAATTTTAACTCAATTCTAAAGAAATAATTGATATGAACAAAATCAAGCTAATAAAGAAGAAAAGGAATTGAATTTAAAAATTGAGATGAAAAAAAAAAGATAAAAAAATTTCTTCAAAAGATTTCTGAAAGTTTAAGAGTTAACAAATTCACTACGAGCAGGGGCGGGTCCAGGTAGTCATGAGGGTGTGCACCTGCACACCCTGGATTTTTGCTATTTACACCAATGTTCTCACTTTTATTACTATTTGCACACCTTGAGAATTTTGTTTTGCACCCAACCCATTACTGAACCTGACTGATGCGTATGACCAGGACTTTTAATGCTGTTAATTGTTATTAATTCTCCTATAAATGAGCTTTAAGGTTGTTAAATGCAGTTGTTTTATTGACTTATTTTCCCATAAAAGCCAAAAAGGATAAACATGAGAACCGTGTCCTAATTGTTTATACTTCAATTCTTCATTTGGACTTCCACTACACCAAATCAAATGCTTTTGATTTTACTTGCAAATAAAATATTTTATGTAAATGCATCCTCTATACCAAATCAAATGCATTTGATATCACTTGCAAATAAATAACATAATGTAAACTGCTAAAAAAAATCTTTTTGCTATCTAATTTCGGGTCATATTTTTATGGCCTATTTTTATTCATTTTCTTTTGCGTATAATGACTATGATTATGACTCATTCTATATAATGTAAATGATACTCTTCTGAATTTGTAGTGATAAATACTTTTTTTAAAAGGTTCTTGTGATAAATACTTGAATTTACAATATTTCAAAAATTATAAAATTATAAAATTTAATGTGATTAGTTAGTAAAAAGACTGTAAATTTTCAATTTTTATTGGGTAAAAGTTGCAAAAAAGTAAATTTAGTAGTTTAAATTATATATTAAAGAGTTTAATTTCTATGCACAGACTATAAAGTTATTTTGCACATGTATCCAAAGAAAAATCATGTTATATTATTGGTGCATACTAATTAAATCCCAAGTAAAATGAGTAGATAAATTTATATATATATATATATATATATATTAGAATTTATACTTTTAATAATAATTAATGAAGTTAAAAATTTCGCACCCCCTGACTCGGGGTCCTGGATACGCCACTGACTACGAGTCCAGCCGAGTTAACTTGGTTTCATTTTTGAGTTAACTTAAATTGGAGTTTATAGCTGAGTCAACTCAAAACTAATACCTAGACATATGATTCCACGAGTTAACTTACAATTTTAACAACCTTGATCAAAACATAACAAGATTGTCAAACTCCAAACCTCTTGAATCAATTGATATCTCATTCTCAAGACATTTAATAGCTACTAATTGAACAAAACATTAGTCTACATTATAGAGAAATCAATACAAGCAAAGAAAACATCCATCACAATGTATTATACTACATTCAATTTTTTTCATGATCCACAAATTATGCAAGAGAGAAAAAGAGATTGAATTCATTTTGTTGCAGGACCTGTTTAAGACAAGAAGGGAAAGTGATTTTGCCGTTAAGAGAAGGTGACCCTACGACCTCACGTGTGATATCTCTCCACCGTTTGCAAACGCAGGCGCAAACAACGACGTTTCGACGATGTGGCCACTGTTCTCCAGTGACGTCAACTCGTTTAATGATATCCGCAAGAAGTTCTGGAAGCATGGTAGACCAATCAGTTCCATCCTCCGATTCACTGCCAGCGGTGTCATCGCCGGTAGCATTGAGAGCCTGAACATTGTTGAAGTATCTCAAGAATTTAAGAGATCGAAAGAACTTCATTTAGACATGTATAATAATGGTTCTATTACTTGGGGCACAAGAGAGAGCGATAACAGAAGAATAAGATAATAATAGTTCTATTACTTGGGGCACAAGAGAGAGAGAGAGAGAGAGAGAGAGAGAGAGAGAGAGAGTGTGTTGTTTTTACATTGGGAGAGATCCGAGAAGAGAGGGTGGTAAAGCGTTGAATGAGTGGATCGTGAGGTTAGCAAAGTGTTGTTTGAAAAGTGTTAGGGAGCCAATGTTTGCTCAAGTTGGTGGGAAATTTGATTGATATTATATTATTATTACAAGCCAAATTGAACCAACGGTTTATGAAAGAGTAAAGCTTACTCTTGTTATTATTCACTTTTTCATCAACTACGCATCCATCCATCTACAAAATTGAGTGATTATGGACTATGGAGCTATCTTTAAGACAATTTTTAAGATACAATCAAAATTTAATTCAAGTGTACCGATACATTCGGTATTTCAATTAATAGTTAAATGAGTTTATTTTTAAGAAAAAGATTTATTTTCTATCATTTACGATTATAATAACAAAATCTTATTTACCAAAAGTTTTGGCATAATTTAATTTAATTTTTTTTGAATTTTTTTTACTTATCATAGTAAATATTGATTCTTTTTTACAATAAAATGTAAATATTTAGTATATGATTCTTATAAACAATAAAATGATGTTTTTTCTTATGAAGTGTTGTTTTTTCTTATATAAAAATCGACAAATACCTCATTATTTAAAAAAAAATGATCGCTAATATATTGACGTAGGAAGCAAGTATACTTTAATTTGCGAGTGAATTTGTTGTGCACTTCAATTTGTGAATGTTTAATATCGTGTTGCAATTTGTGACATTAGTGTATTTTAGATGAGAGAGAATGATAGATGAATGATTAAAATAAATTATTTAGATGAGAGAGAATGGCTGATTAGGAGAGAGATAGAATCAATGTCCACAATGTCACCAAAAACTATGTCATCCAATAGCTACCCGTGAATGTTTGAGGATCGTTTTTTTTTCTTTCTCAAGATCCTTTAGAATGATTTAATGGGCATGATAATCGAAAATCCATCGATCAATGATTATATGATGTCTCGATGCACTAAGGATGAATTGTGGTCTATACTTTTAAGACAATTTAAGACTCGTGAGGAGAAAGTGGGATTGAGTGCACTATGATGGCATTAAAGATTGAAAATTGCTCTTCTCCCAAACAAAATTGTTCACTCCCACGTGAATTGACGAAAATAACTCCAACGTGAGTTAACTCACGCTCACGCTGAATATCAGCGTGAGTTAACGCAAGCCGAACCCCAACGTGAGTTAACTCACGTTGGGTTGCATTTCTCAAATATATGACTTCCTTATTGTAGCAGCAACACAAATTTGAAATTACATTACTCTCCTGATAGTTCTACAACACTAAAGTAACTTTGAAATAGTTAATAACAGCAATGTAACTAGGGAACTAGAATTTCTTAGCATGGGTGATTTGGTTTCTATTTGATTTTAATTGCTTCAGCTTCATAATTATGGTTTGATTGTGTATAAGGATATTTTAGTCTTAATAATTGTGAGATTTGAAGTAATCTTTCTTCATTATATTTACTTATTTATTTTTCTTTTCTTGCAAACTATATCAAGGAGGATATATAAACCTTTATGATCTCCTTGACAATTAATCAGGTAGTTTATATATGTAAGAGTGCAGTTAGCTCAAGAGCCGAGATATATCTTAACTTCGTAAGGGTTTTAATCTATATACTATTTAAATCAAACATAAGCAATAGTAAACAAAACTTGGAAGTTAAAGCTGATAGAATGAAGTAGCATGAAGATTTTCAGCTGAACAACTTTATATATGAAAAGGCCAAATACCATTTTTGGTCCTTTAAGTTTGACAAGAATACCGGATTAGTCCTTTAAGTTTTTTAAGTTTCAAATAAGTCCTTTAAGTTGTTAATTTAATGCATTTATTTGAAGTGTTTTAAGTTTTTAAGTTTCAAATAGGTCCTTAAAAGGGTAACGATGTAATAAATTAACAACTTAAAGGACTTATTTGAAACTTAAGAACTTAAAAGACTAATCCGGTATTTTTGTCAAACATAAAGAACCAAAAGAGGTATTTGGCCTATATGAAAAAGTAGGTACGAGACCGGCATAGGGTTCATGATGAAGATTGCATTAATTAACATCAGATGTATAGAAGGGAGAGTTAAGAAAAGGAAGATATGTTCCCTGGTGAGTTCAAAGAAGCTAGACTTCAATGCGATTCAATAATCAGAGTTGAAGTGGTTGATAGAGTACTACCCCATATTTCCCATATATAATCAATGCAATGACAATTTAACCAAACTAGCTCTTAATATATAATCAATGCAAAGACAATTTCCCCATATTTGGGAAATGCAACCCAACGTGAGTTAACTCACGCTGATATCTAGCGTGAACGTCACTTAACTCACGTTGATATTTGTCGAACGTGACTTAAGTTACGTTGGGGTTATTTTCGTTAGTTCACGTGAAAGTGAACAATTTTGTTTGGGAGAAAGAGCAATTTTCTTAAAGATTTGGGCTTTTACAAGGTTAGGTTCAATGTGGTAGGTGACCACAGCCCACAGGAGTTTGGAAATGTTTGTTTGAATGAAATTGAATATGTGTAAACGAAGATGGTGTTGGAAGTTGAACCAAGGATAAATCATAATATTATAAAAGGAATCAAGGTCTTCCTGCTTACCCTAGAAAAACCATATGCAACCCAAACCCTATTGTATGCATTCTCCTTTTGGCGGCAAAACTGTCAGCTTCCAGGGCACGCTATCAGAACCAATCACCTTAGCAAAAAGTTTGGTCTATATAAGTTGAGAGAACCATAACTCACACCATTCCTTCCATTCATCCCATGATATCAAAAGTTTTAATCATCTTTTCTGTTAGACAAATCAAAACTATTAATCATCCATTCATCCCATTCTATCAAAACTATCAGCTTCCAGGGCACACATCAAAACCAATGGCCCTAGCAAAAAGTTTGGTCTATATAAGTTGATAGAACCATAACTCACACCATTCATTCCATTCAGAATTGCAACGTATGGCTACTAATTGTCACCATTCTAAGAGTTGCAGTCATTAACCAAAACAATGTAAATACAACCATTCTGATTTCCTCTCTTCATTCTTATTCTTTTACGAAACCCCTGGATATATAACCAACAAGTTGGCCTGCATAATTCTGCCAATTCAAGAAAAATGTCTTCCCAGACATCTGTTCTTTCAAATTTTCATGATGAAATTAGGTCTAATGTCACAATCCTCTTGCACCAGATTAGGGAAGTTCTTAATCACAATCTTTATGACATATATTCAGATCAATCACTTTTCTTGAATCTGAGTCAACTTCTAACAAAAGGTGGAACCTTTAAAAATTCTCTAACTGATGTTGAGTTGGGTTTTTACCTTGTCCTCCATTTTTTTGTCAATTCTTTTCGGTCTAACATTAACAAGATTGATAACGCGTGTACCGCCCTTCAAGTGTCTCAGCAACGGTATAATGTATCAGAAGAAAGGTTCAATCTTATCCATAATGAACGTGTTGCAAATGGTAAGGCCATTGGAGAATTAACAGTTGCCAAGTCTTCTAATGATGACCATATAAAAGATCTTGAACAAAAACTTCATGTGGCCTACCAGAAAAGCGAGACTATTGTTAAAGACATGGAAGCATTGAGGTTGTCTTACAAGAATGTTTTGGCCAAGATTAGGGAAGACCACAGTGAAAGAATGGGAATTGAGTCTGACTTGGCCAAAGCGCATCAAAATTATGATGAATCACTTAACATTAAGAATAACTTAATTGAAGCATGGACAAACTTACAATCTTTCGTTCATATGTAATTTAATAATCATTCATGTATTTTACTGTTTTAATATTTAGTTTCCTTATGTTAATCTATAATGTATCCAATCCAACTTATCAATAAAATGTTCATTTCTTTTCATTAACATTTTCAGCTTATCAATTTATATTTCATGTTTCAATATTTAATCTATTATTCAATCTTAATTTCAATCTCAAAATTAATCTATTATTCTATCAATTATCTCAAATTGCCATGCATCTGTAACCCAATAAATGGTGGGAGTTTGCTAAGGCTCTATAATTGAATGGAAACTTTAGCATATCAGTGTCTGCATGTTTGTAGATGGAGAGTAGGCCAACTATGATTCAATTGGTTATAGTGTGCACGCAAGTAAATATATGCCTCCATGTTACCGTAATGTTCTGACTAGGCTATCTGTTTATAGATGGAGAGTATGCCAACTATGGTGTGTACAAGTATCAACTAAATGGTATAGGGGTGTGTGGATGCAATAACCATGGTTAATATTTGAGTTAATCAAGTGTAGTAATTGGATCATGTTGGATATGGCAAATGTATCTGTTGGTTTGTTCAAACTGTCAGCTTGGTTAGGCTTCTATGATCATGATTGAAGAAATGGTTGGCTGACCTAAAGGTGTTTAAATCATTGCATTGCTGAACAGGCTTAGGTTTCTGCCAAATGTTCAAAAAGAACACAGACCATGATGGCTACTTGCATTTTACTTAAACAACACATATTAATAATGGTTATGGTGAGTTAGTGTACAAGCATTAGATTGTGTGGGTCTATGTGTAATAAAAGGTATCTTAAGATTCTGATAGGTTGTGTCTTCTGTGACCAGATTTACTTATGTCCATTTTAAATCTACTAGCCCGGGTATGATTTGGGAGATTACACCAAGATGGAGATTTTCATATTAAAATTGAAAATGTAAAAGAGCAGGTTGGAATTTTTTAAAAATATCCTCTAAGAATTAAGTGATGTCTTAAATTAACTATGAAGTTGTATATGGATAGAAATATATGTGGATGTATGTCTTCTCATCGTTTAACTAATTGATTAACTGTCTGCCCAATCTGCCACACTCAATTGATTTTTGCAGAGCTATAGGGCGGTTTGGTTCCTGCTTATTAACCATGTGCAGAATGCTCAAGTACTAACACCGTCCACCACATAATTGGTCAATTGGATTTTTAACCAAAAAATCATGTTTCCTTTGTAGTTCTTCTCACGTTTCCTCTGTATGTAACCAACAAAACACGTTTCATGTATACCTTCTTCTTTTCTTCCTTGATCTCTCTACAAAATCCTCTTTTGACCATCGCCTCCTCCAAATCCTCTGGTTCAACCTCCACCACTTCACCCCTCTCTGTTACAAATTACCGGCCGTGCCACCAACAACTTCGGCGAATCGCTAACCTGAACCTGAGCAACCTTCCCAAACCTTTAATGATTCACAAAACTTCCTTTATCATTAACGATTTCAAATTCTCACGAAACCTTCTGATTATCCTCCATCACTGAGTCCAAAATGTTTCAATTTAAAAAATCTTCCGATTCAGAAACGTAATTTGTTTCAATTACTGATTCAAAAAAGGTATGATTTCAACTTCATCTAAATCTCACTGTTTTCATCTAAATTTAACATGTTTTGTACATGGTTTAAAGATCAATCGACCAATCTTGGAATAAATTCACATGTTCAGAAAATTTGAAGCTTAGTTTAAAGTCAGAATCTGAAGAAGTCAGACTCTAAAGGCAAGCTTGAAGCTGGAGACTCAGACTCTAGAAGCCAGACTCAGAAGCTGAAGACTTAGAATCTGAAGGCAACTGCAGAACCTAAAGACTCAGAAACTGATAGTCAGACTCTGGAAGCCAGACTCAGAAGCTGAAGACTCAGAATCTAAAGGCAACTCCGGAAGCTGAAGACTCAGAATCTGATAGTCAGACTCTGCAAATGTTACATATAATGTAGTTTACAAAAAAATGTTTCAGAATGCTCGTTAGTTAATATTATTACTCATGTGATGTTCGAATGAAGTTTCAATTATAATATATTCCACGTGTTTTAATTTATTCTCTTTCAAGTGATGTTGTAGTCATGAATTTCTAAATATGCGTGAATGCCTATTATTTTGATGATAAAATGCTTAAATTTTGAATAAGAGCATATAGAAGCTTATATGGTGTGGTTTAATTTTTTGTCCAGTAGATGTTTGATTAAAACTAGAAATTAGTGTTATATATAATGAGTGGGTAAAATTAGAAATTAGTGAATTTAATCATTGTCTTAAAGCCAATAACTAACTATGTCAATTTTGTCTTTTTAACTGGATGCATTAATTACCTATCTTATAGACCATTTTGCCTAGCCTTGGTAATTAAGGAGAACTTAATTATCAAAGACATGTATTAAGGTGGGATTAAGCCCAAATCCTAAAAATAGTGGTAATGATAATTATAATAATAAATGGGGTGATAAGATTGTTTAGCTTAAGAACCAACATCCAGAAACTTAACAAAAATAAAATAGATTAGTCTACAAGTAAACAAGTACTTCAGACTCCCAGTTTTCAGACATTGTTCATCAGACTCTGATCTTCAGACGCTAATCTTCAGACGTTGATCTTCAGACTCTGATCTTCAGACGCTGATCTTCAGACTCTGTTCTTCAGACTCTGATGTTTAGAGTCTGAAGATCAGCTTCTGAAGGCAACATCTCAAGGTCAGCTTCTGAACTGCTTTTTTCTGTTGCTGCTGTATTTGGTTCACAGAAATTGTGTTCTGCTGCTCCTGCATATTTTTCTGCATTTTTACTCTTCATTTGGTCATTTTAACTCATTTTTGCACCAAAAAAATCATACAAAAACCCAAAAAAAATCACAAAGTTTATAACAGTCACTGAAACAGAAATGTTTTATTCCTTCCTACTGTTTTTTAACGTTTTACTCCAGAGGTTCTGAAGTGAGCTTCATAAATGAGCTTCTGAAGTGTGCTTCTGAAGGTCAGCTTCTGAAAGTGAGCTTCTGAAGTGAGCTTCTGAAATGAGCTTCTGAAGTCAGAGTCTGAACAGTGCTTCTGAAGGTTGCTTCTGAACAGTGCTTCTCAAGTGAGCTTCTGATGTCTGAGTCTGAAGGTCAGCTTCTGAAGGCAGCGTCTGAAGGTCAGCTTCTGAAGTGAGCTTCTGAAATGAGCTTCTGAAGTCAGAGTCTGAACAGTGCTTCTGAGGTCTGAGTCTGAAGATTCAGAGTCTGAAGGTCAGCTTCTGAAGGCAGCGTCTGAAGGTCACTTCTGAAGGTAGCTTCTGAAGGTCAGCTTCTGAAGGTCTGGATTTTTATACTTTTTCTTGTTTTTTTCCTTTTAATGCATGATGATGATTTTCTTTCAATGGGAGTATGTTATATTAAGTTGCTGCAATTCATCAATCTTCCCCTTTACTATTTCTTCAGTTGCCGCAATTTGAAAATCCTTAACTACTCCTATATCAGTATGTTTTAATACTGATTTCTTACTAAAGTCATTACTATGTAAAGAGAGTGTGTTTACAATGGTCAATTTAAATTTTGGGCCCCAATCCAGATATGGTTTGGGCGCCAATTTTAAACATACATGTATGTCTGTCTAATTAGGATAAATAAAAATAATAAATAAGTCAGACTCTGAATCTGATAGTCAAACTCTCCAAAATGATTAATCTTTTGTCTTAAATTTCCTTGAAAATCAGCTTATATAAACCCATGTTTTCCATTTCAAGACAGTGTATCACGACTGTCATATGTAAATTGTGAAACATGTAGAAGAGGCACCAAGTCAAAAATGCATATCATGACTGTCGTATTTATAGGATATAGTGTTGCAATGAGACCATGAATATTAACACCATTGTGCTCATCCTGACAACTTTTACTGTTTTTTAACGTTTTACACCAGAGGTTCCGAAGTGAGCTTCAGAAATGAGCTTCAGAAGTCAGCTTCTGAAGGTCAGCTTCTGAAAGTGAGCTTCTAAAGTCAGAGTCTGAACAGTGCTTCTGAAGGCAGCTTCTGAACAGTGCTTCTGACGTTTAGCTTCTGAACAGTGCTTCTGAAGTGAGCTTCTGAGGTCTGAGTCTGAAAATTCAGAGTCTGAAGGTCAGCTTCTGAAGGCAGCGTCTGAAGGTCACTTTTGAAGGTCAGCTTCTGAAGGTCTGGATTTTTATACTTTTTCTTCCTTTTTTTCCTTTTAATGCATGATGATGATTTTTTTTCAATGGGAGTATGTTATATTATGTTACCGCAATTCATTAATCTTCCCCTTTATTATTTCTTCAGTTGCCGCAATTTGAAAATCCTTAACTACTCTTATATCAGTATGTTTTAAAACTGATTTCTTACTAAAGTCATTACTATGTAAAGAGAGTGTGTTTACAATGGTCAATTTAAATTTTGGGCCCCAATCCAGATATGGTTTGGGAGCCAATTTTAAACATACATGTATGTCTGTCTAATAAAGATAAATAAAAATAATAAATAAGTCAGACTCAAAATCTGATAGTCAGACTCTCCATAATGATTAATCTTTTGTCTTAAATTTCCTTGAAAATCAGCTTATATAAACCCATGTTTTCCATTTCAAGACAGTGTATCACGACTGTCATATGTAAATTGTGAAACATGTAGAAGAGGCACCAAGGCAAAAATGCATATCATGACTGTCATATTTATAGGATATAGTGTTGCAAAGAGACCATGAATATTAACACCATTGTGCTCATCCTGACAACTTCTATTGTGGTCATCACGATGATATAGCATAGAGACCATGGAAATTAAGATATATTATTCCATGTATGGTAACATTTTTTTATTACAAGTACTGAAATCTAATTAGCAGAAGGTCCGGTTGATTTGACACAATATATGGACTCAATCAAGTTACTATAGTTATAATTCACAACGCCTACATGATTTTGATTTGCGCCTATATTTACACAGTATTTTGACTTATAGCCAGGTAACTGAAATAGTTTAACTTGTGGGTTGAAGGGTTGGTTTAAACTTGGTTGTATAGAAGACCACGATATCCTATTGACTTAAGCATGTGTATTGCAGTTACTTAATCATGTATTGTTTCTAAAAGAACAAGTGTGGAGCAAAGAAATTTCAAGACAAGCTTAGTTTCAAGTCAGGATGTGATGAAGTCAGACTCTAAAGGCAAGCTTGAAGCTTGAGACTCAAGACTCTGGAAGCCAGACTAAGAAGCTGAAGACTCAGAATCTGAAGGTAAATGCAGAACCTAAAGACTAAGAAACTGATAGTCAGACTCTAGAACCCAGCCTCAGCAGCTGAAGACTCAGAATCTGAAGGCAACTCCAGAAGCTGAAGACTCAGAGTCTGATAGTCAGACTCTGCAAATGTTACATATAATGTAATTTACAAAAAAATGTTTCACAATGTTCGTTAGTTAATATTATTACTCATGTGATGTTCGAATGAAGTTTCAATTATAATATATTCCACGTGTTTTAATTTATTCTTTCAAGTGATGTTGTAGTCATGAATTCCTAATATATTATGCTCATCATTGACCCATGCTAGGCGTCTAGTGCTCCCTAACAATAGAAAAGAACAATTTGATGCAGCTTGAAGCCTTCAACTATAAGTTTTCTACATAAATTTAAGTCTTTTCTATTTATTTATTAAAGAGAAATGCTTACAAGTGCCCTTATTTAAATCATACATTTACCGTTTGTTAGTTCAATATTTACTGTTTGTTTGTTCATTATGTACAAGTTCGTAGAACTTTTGTTTGTAAATTTTGTTGCAGTGTCACGAGCTATCCACATGTGGACAGAGACCACAAATATATGACTATGGAAGACATCATGTTGTATTAATATTAATAATTAGTAATAATGTAACATTTACAACAAGCTTCCTACAATCAAATTATAGACTCAGCCAAGTGAAGAGACAAAAAAAAATAACTATTCACTTTATAACATCCAAGGAATAAATAAGCATAATGATACCAAAATTATATTACTCACAAGCCAGTTTAGTGCCAAAGCTAGTTAGGCAAATGGCAAACGCCTGGAAGGCAGACAAGGGCTGCCTATAGTCCATGGTGAAAGTATCATCTCCTACTTTACCAAACTGGAGGAGAACTGTTTCTTCATCTCCTTTCCCTCCCGGTTGGCTTTGGTCCACGGTAGCAACCAGCTGAAAGTTCTTCACAGATGCCACTGTCACGCGACCATGGAAGTTCAAGCACCAGCACTGCAAATGCTCATGCCACCTTGGAGCTTTGTTCTTCAAGATTGTGTGTGCAGAAGCAGCATGGTCTTTACGGTGCATCTTTTGACCAACAAAAGATGTGCTATCTGAACTTTCACCCATTGATGAGACAGGAAACTTTAGTGAGCACGTCATCCTCCTTGGCCCTCTTGACTTCAAAAGGTTGAACTTGTAGGAAACATCCCCTGCCTCGAAGTTACCAGCAGGAACTTGAGGGCTTATCTGTTTGCTGGCAAAACGTCGGCTAGCTCTGGCACATGATGGTTTGGCACCATTATGGGGTGGCTGGCTGTCGTAAATTGTGAAGTTGGTGCCAAGAAAGTCCGAGCTGCGAAGACAGTTCAGCAACTAAATGGTCAGTACTCAGAACAAATTAATAGATTGACCATAAACTCAATTAATGGTTTTTCATTTAAAAAAATAAAAATGAGCAAATCAGCAGACAATCTCCAAGCTATGAACAGATTTCAGCATAGGTTTCAATACAAGCAGCAAATTTGTTGACCAACATACACATCAAGAGTTTTTGTATAGACAAGGCCAAGAGGGTTTAAATTAATAGAATTTCAACAATATTATGTAGCTTTGGGAGTAAATAGAGGATGAATAATTCACTACAGTTTAATATAAAGAAAACAAACATACAAACTGCAAATTAAGATCATTTGCAGTGCTTTGGATTTTTAAAATCAATGAACTTTGCTGTTAGATCTTTTTAGGAGCAGTTTTAATATTAAAAACAATGTCATAACCCATCCTTTAGATGAGTAAGTTCCTTTTTATTTTTCTTGTGGTTGAGGATTTGGAGAAAACACAAACTGTAACTCATCGGTTCCTTGAATGTGCCAACACAAAGTTCTAATTCTCAGTTTCTCACCAAGGCAGTCAAAAAAGAGAAAATAAAAGGTCAAATTTAATGGCAAATGTAGCAATAAGCTGATGCATTTTGAAAACACTATATAAAGGTAAACAATGGCAGACTGGCAGTATCTTACATAAACACCATACCATTCAACAAAAGGATAAGAAAGCAAGCAAAAGAGACACATAAGGAACTTTTTATTTCTTTCCTGGAAGCAAATAACTTTTTGTTGTAAGAAATCTTTACCTTAGCTTGCCAACATAAGCATTGCTTCCTTGTGATAAGTCATCAGCATCGAGCGATATAACATACTCGGTATGGGTACCACACCTATATCTTCTAGCTGCTAATAGAAACTTCCCTTTATCTGCGAATGCTGGCGATGGGCAGAACAGGAAAGAGGGGCAGGGGAATAAAAAACATTAACTCCCAAAACATCAAAGAAAATGTAAAATAAAAATTATAAATTGTTCAATAATCAGCAAGTTATAACTGTTGAAATGTTGAGAAAAATAAGCCTTATTCTAACTATCATCATTTTAAATTTTAATCATTATTGTAGTTACAATCAACTACTTGACAAATTACATTCCATATGTTTATTAAAATCCCTCATAATATTCTGATTTATTAATGTTAGAAAAACTCACAAGATCTTTCAACCAAAGAAGATTCAAAATTTGACCTCCACCAAACACAGTTTTACTGTAAATAATGTCACTTCCATTAATCGGTCATGAATTTGAATTCTATAGCTCTATTTGATTTTTCATGTGACAACCACATAACTATCCTACAAAGGAATATTCACTATACTACAGGAAAAGAGAAAGAGTAAATGAAAAACATAAAGCTAACTGCTGCTAGCCTGTATCAGGATCAGCAATTTTCCTAGACCTAGGTCTACATAAGCTATGTCGCATATTAATCAACAAAAAATTCAAATTATGCAATGTTGCATTCTAAGTGAAACAGAATCAATGTCAAGACCTACAAATTACTAAATTAGTAAATTAGTATATCCAGATTTACATAACAAGAATTGCTTAATGTTCTTTCTCAGCAGAAAAATGAAAACACTCTCTACGACTTCTAAGAAATATGAGATGCTGCAAGACAGAAAGATCATAGAATTAAGTAACCAAGGACACCATGCTTAAATGCAAATAATCCATCTAACTGCCAACATATCAGAGTATGTTTTCAGGATTCTTTAAACAACTTCTGCATTGAGGCTGGCTTACCCACACATGAAATCTGCCCCTAATAAGTTAATGAAATTTCTTCTTTAAATATATAATTATACACTTCAACAAATATAGATCCTTCAACTTCATTCTGATTATTGTTCATACACATAACTTGTTATTGAAAGACTTAAAGTTTCACTTTTCTTAAATTTGGGAAACCAAACCAGTGTTATCAATTGGCAGACTGTCGCGGAAAGCCAAAAATCCACCATATTGAGCCACCACAGAACAGCATGGTGCCACCATGGCCGATATTTGACAACACTGAACCAAACTAGTTAGGTATAGGATGAGTAAATAGAACAAGGTAGGTCTACCATACAATGACTGAAGCAAGTCATCTTGGAGTCTTGGACTAAGTCTGGTCAACTGACTGGTTAGAATCATGTGGTTTGACAAATATATTTAGTTTTCATTTATAATTTATAATATGAACAGAAGTCACTTCACACGTTGACAAACAACAAAGCTCTTCTTTGTTTTGATGCCCCACAAGTAATGTTTGCCAAGTCAATAAGGAAAAGATTGAGCTATACATTTGACCAATGAGATGTTTCGCAGATCTAGTCTATATACATATACCATTAGACTTTATACGATCAACAATGTACCCCATAGGAAGATAAAAGGATATCATACAACTCTGGTTCATAATTAATTTTCAACCATCTATAAAAACAGGCAAAAAAATCATTTTACCAAAACAGTACTTACATGATGTAAGGGCAAGATAGAGGTAAAATGTGGAAGTCTTCTTATTCCGCTTTATAAGACAATGATGGGGAAGGTCACGTGGTCCTGGCTGTAAGTCATCAAAACATAACAAGATTGTCAAACTCCAAACCCCCTAATTCAATTTATGTCTCATTCAATACAAATCAGACATATACAGGCCACCAATTGAAGAAAAGGTTAATCAACACTATGATTAAATCGTTGCAAGCAAAGAAAACATTCATCAAGATCAATTACCATCCTTTATTAAGTATTGCATTGCATAAATAAACCATTAAATTGATTTTCGGATTTTTAGCGGGTTTTAGATTCGAAATTATTTTGCCTTCAGAATTGATTCCAACTTGAAGCAACGGAATTGTAGTTTTTGCCTCCTGACGTGATTTTGTTCAAACATAAATCATTTTATCTTAAAATTACTTTTTTGAGATAAAATGATTCATGTTCCTTGATTCCTGAACACTATTCTTCGGTCTTTTGCACTTCAAACGCATAAAACTACAATAAACCGATACTAATACCCATTTAATAAACACCTTATTACTGGATTTCCCTTAAACTAAAACACCAAATTCTATTAAACTACTACTACAATAAACCAATACTAATACCCATTTAACAAAAACATAATTAACCACTCACCCATAAACCCTTTTACTGCTAACACTAATTGAATCATTCCATTGCATCTTCAACTAGTAAAACCTTAATTAATCTCACAATCACACAATCATTTCTTAAAACAATAAATAAATTCAAGAGATTACTAGTACCAAGTGCTTAATTAATAGCCAACAAACACAAAATTCAAAAGTACAAACCTACTTTCAAAGGGTTAAATTTAAACAAAACCAAAAAAAATCATTTTTTGTTCAAAACCATAAATTATTCTAACTAATTAAAAGCATATACCAATAAATTAAACCAAAACTAAAAATAAAATATATTTTTTTGCAGGACCTGTTTAAGACAAGAAGGAAAAGTGATTGTGCCGTTACGTTGAGGTGACTTAACGATCTCACGTGTAATATCTCTCCACCGTTTACACACGCAGGCACAAGCGACGACGTTTTGACGGTGCGGCCACTGTTCCTCGGCGACGTCGACTCGTTTAATTATCTCTGCAAGGAGATCCGGTAGCATCGTAGACCAATCAGTCCCGTCTGCCGATTCATCGGTGGCGGCGCCGGTTCCTCTCCGGTCATCGGCGACGGTGTCGATAGATTGAACCTCCTTGAAGGATTTTGAGAATTTGCGAGATCGAAATACCTTCATTAACGACATGTGTAGTAGTATTGGTTTTATGAATTAGGGTTCGTAAGAGAGAGAGAGAGAGAGAGAGAGAGAGAGAAGCTTTTAAGTTACAGAGAGAAAGAGAAAGAAGGTTAAGGAAGAAGTGAGTGAAAGGGTGGTAGCTTTGTTGTTGAATTGCAATGTATGATGACTTTGTCTAAGCTGTAATTACTACATTAGTTACCATTTTTATTGGACTAGTGTGTTTTTTACTCACAATCTTATCAACTCTTTAACAAAAGAAAAAGATGATATTATTCTGTCTAAAATTAGATGTCTCTTTCCAGTTTTCTATTCTCATTTAAGAAATAATTATAAGGTTGGTTTTATTGACAAGTATGTATCATTTACTAAAACATTTTTATTAATTATTATAGTTAATGAAGGAGTTAGATGATTAAAATGTAATAAATAATGGTATGTTAGTGAAATAATTATAGTTAATGGAGTATTTATAAATAATTAAAATGTAATAAATAATGGTATGTTAGTGAAAAAAATCATACTAAAGACAATTTTTCTGAAAGAAAGATTAATTGACGTGAGTATCTCATTAATTGACATGATAAAACACTAGGTACTATAGATATGTCTTAAACTTTTGTGCATGGAAAGTATATATAAACTAAGGGAAATTCTTGTTTACCCATCAATAAAAGATGGGTAATACTACCCATGTTGAGTTGGCCCAATCAAAATAATGTATTTATATAACATTAAAAATAATAAAAAATAAGCAATAACTTTGATTGGTGCCAACTCAACATGGGTTGTGTTACCCACCTTTTATTGATGGGTATCCAAGTTGTCACCATAAACTAAACCTTTTTTTTAACACTTTTTTCCTATCTTATCTTGGACTTTATAGATTGTTGGAATTTTGGGGTAGACTACTTGACAAGTAGTAGTACTTATGTTTGCTCAAGTTGGTTGGGAATTTGATGAATTGAACCTACAGTTTACTATGAAATAAAGTCTACTTTAGTTGTTTATTGACTTTTCCATCAACGAGAGAGTATTTTTCAAATATTTTTCAACTCTGTAAAATATATATATATTTTTCAACTCATGTTTCCAATATTTTTCAGCAAATGCATTAGATACATGAGTTTCGAAATATTAACAAAGATTTGGTATTTTGAAGATCTTTTAAAAAATGATATATTTTTAAGTACCTTTGAGCTTGGTTGGATATCGGTATTCTCTAGATAAAAAAATTTTAACTTTTAAATTTAATTTAAATTAAATTAATATAAAAATATGACATGACATTGATTGATTAGATAAAAATGATACATACTCAATCAAAGTGCATGGATACCATTGTATTCATCCTTAAAAATTTCAACTTAAAATTTTTACAAACCACAAGTAATTTAAAAATCAAGTTCTAAACACCTCAGAAGCTGCATCCTCATCATCATTTTCAAAGGGACTCCATCATTTTCAACTTTCAAGTTATAAATAGTTACGTATTATGATCAAAGGAAATGTTTGCAATATTAATTCATTATTCCATCCATGGTTTGTAACTTAGTGACCAAATTAATTTTATTTTCCTACTTTGATCATAATCTTAACTCTCACTTTACTTTAAACTTTTCATTTAAAGTAAAGATTTACCTCATAAGAGAGCAAGGAAAATATTTATTTGAACCCTATACTCAAACATTCTCGTGGCCACTTTAGGAAATTGGGTTTGGAAAAATTTTCACTTCCAAACCATTCCCATTCGATTATAAAAATGTTTTTGAGCTCAAACAACACAATAGTTTTAACAATAATATTGTCTTAAAAGTTCAACAACAAAATCATTGTAAATCTTAGTTTCTTTCTAAATAATTTCTACATCGAACAAGTTCTTAGCATCAAGACTAAAACAAAAAAGGACAAAATGGAACCCTAGCCCTAGCCCTAGCCCTAGCCCTAGCCCTAGCCATGTATAGTTGAAGGTTCCGCATCATAGCATCCATTTTAGTGTTTCAGAGTCTTTTTATCTTTAATTTTAGGATTTTATAGATGATTACAGTGAGTTACTTGTAGTTTGAGAAAGAGTTTGTAATATTTTGAATTGAGTCATTGTGTGTCTTGTAATTCCTAAACACCTTAGAGGCTACATCCTCCTCATAATTTTCAAAGGGATTCCATCATTTTCAACTTTTAAAACATAAAGTTATAAATATTTTTTATTATAAAAACATTTATAATGTTAATATTGTCTTAAACCCATTCTCATTGATTATACAAATGTTTTTGAGCTCAGACGGCACACCAATATTAACAATAATATTGTCTAAAATAATTCAACAGCAAAATCATTGTAAACTTTAGTCTCTCCCTAAATAATTTCTACATCAAATAAATTATTAACATCTAGACTTAAACAACAGAGAACAAAATGGAACTCTAGCCCTAGCCATATATAATTGATGACTTTGCATCATAGCATGAATTTTATTGTTTCATATAAAGTCTTATGTCTTTAATTTTATGATTTTAAAGAGGATTAGAGAGAGTTATTTGTAGTTTGGGAAAGAGTCAGTAATATTGTGAATTGAGTCATTGTGTGTCTTGTAATTCCCTAACCATACAACTTTATAGGGTGTCGTAGCTTTTTTGGTGTTGGCCACTGGGTTGATCTGATTAGAAGACACCTCTTAAAAGTTACAGAAGTATGAAGATCAGGCACAATGAATATTTTGAGATCAGATAATTTAGGGAAATTCTGTCTTAAGTCCCAAGCACATATCAAAGATGAAAAGTCTATGAAGAGTGAAGAAAACAAGAGAAAATTCTCATGATTGGTGCACCTCGCGCGCCCTGGTGGACAAAAAGTTGGAAAACGACATTATCTCATGTGCGGCACGCATTTATCAAGTTTTCAAATGCCACATGTTTTAAAGTGCGACATGCGTACCCTTGTACGTGACACACATGCGAGTATGGAAAGGTGCCAATAAGTTTGATTTTTCACCCATAAACAAGGGTTTGGAATTCTAATGGCTCAAAGACATAGAGGTGCGATCACAGCAACCAGAGGTGGTGATTTCCATCCTTGAGGACAAGATTGAAGTATAATATCATCACTCTTTGCACGTGTAATTTCTATTATCTTTTATAATGTGTCTTTAACCATGGTAGCTAAAAACTTTATATTATGGTTGAATTAAGAACCTCTATGGAATTGTTTGAACCATGTAGGTGCAAATCCAAAGTTTAGGAGTACATAATATCATTTATTGGAATTAGACATGGCAACACAACCCGCCCCCGCCCCGATTTTAACGGGGAAAAGTCGAATTAACTAGGTTGGGGTGCGGGTGCGGGGAAAACCCGTGGTTTTAATGCGGGGTAGAGGTCGGGGCAGGGGCGGACCTGGACTGGGCCTGCTGTGGCAGGTGCCACACCAGTCCAGGCCCATTTTTTTCAGAGACCAGTGAAAGAGCTAGCATTCCCTGGATCTGCTCAAGAGGTTGAGAGGCTTCTAAAGAATCAGAGAGAATCTTACTTTGCAAATGCTCAGCCTCAACAAAGGGAAGAAGGAAGCCAAAGAAAAAGGGGTCCTATATCTTCAATTTTGGGAGCTTTTTAATGAGTGATCAAATATTATGCATGTAAGCTAGGAACTATAGCTCATAGTGAGCAAAGAATAAAACGGCATTATCTTGTATCTAGAGTTCCACCTTTCTAATATGAATAAATTAATCAAGAATAAGTTTTGTGCCACCTCTCTTACTAGTGTTTTTTTTCTCATAATACTCATCTATGTTACTATATGAACAGCTTTTCTTTTCTATTGGAAAAAAAAAAGAGTAGGAGAAACTTGATCAAGCATATAATGGTGCTAGCATGACCCTCCCCAGGGGCGGACCTGGACTGGGCCTGCTGTGGCAGGTTCCAAAAAAAATTGCCCCACTAATAGTGGAAGTCCAGGTCCGCCCCTGGGTCGGGGGATAGTCACACCCGCCCCGCATCCACCCCTGACCCGTACCCGTATACATGAATTTACCTAATTACCCTTATTTTACTTAATTTATTACCCATTTACTCTACTTAAATTAGCCAGTATATAAGGAGAAGGAAACTGAAAACCCTAATTTCCCTCTTCAGCAGTGTTTCACTGTAGCATTCTCCGACGCTGCTTCCTTCACATCCACCGCCAGATTCACCTCAACTTCTAAATCTCTTATAATTTTAGGTATTTGTTGATTTCTTATTCTTCTTCATTTTCCTTCTGTGTTAATGTTAGTTATGTTTGATTTTGTAATTTTTATCCGCTCCATCTTTTTTTCATTATTCTTTTTAATGTGTAAGTCATTACTCTCTAAACTAGACTCGAGGGGAAAGCTGACTGATGGTTTAATCTTCAAGGACTATATTTGGTATTCTTTTCTTTGATAGTTCTTGGTCATTGTTTAGCTGTGCTCCTTTAATACTGACACTGTTATTAGCGATGGGTTTTCTTAATTGTTCTACTAATACTTTGCAGTGTTACCGCCATCAAGGTGAGTCAGTGTATGTCTCTGGTCGCAATTTTAAGGAAGACATCCTAATTAAATCGAGTTGGCTTGTGAGTCGTTAATCTTGTTGCTATTTGATGTCAATATTGCTTGCCGGAAGCCTGAATCTTAGAAGTTTCCATTCCATGCACCAAACCCAAATCCTTCCAAACCTGCTACACTAGCGTTTTTCAACTCATAACCTGCTACATTAAGAGTGAAGTTCATATAATTAACTGCCACATGGTGGTTCTGTAAATAAATATGTTGAGTGGCCCGTTGTATTCCCCATACCCCTTTTGGAAAATTGCTTTGTAAATTTTGATAATGTAAAATGTATATGTTTGCATCTATATATAATCAGCTCATTCTTGCATTCTAGTTTTTTTGAGCTGCCATGTTGGAATTTGGTTACAAAGATTAGACGGTTGAATATCATCATAGTATTCTATTATTTTTAAAACGATTGCTTGTAATTCCATTTCCAAACTGTAGTAGAAATATAAAATAGGATTGTAAATCTATGGTTTAATAGCTTTCTTAGTGTAGTTATATGCTTTATACTCAAACAATGACATATTGTAAATCTATGATTTAGTAGCTTTCTTATTTGGTTTGAAACGCAATAACTGTTAGTAGCTTTTATAGTGTAGTTATATGCAACACAAGTTTGGTTTTATTATCCAAAGTGACTCTAATAGATTTTATGAATTATTGGTTTTAGATGGCAAATGAAGGTTCCTCTCAACCACAATGTCCACTCATTTTCCAAGGAAGTACACATCATCCAACTCTAAATGGACAAGAAAGTTCACATCAACCAACTCCAAATGAAAGTGCTAACCCGTCAATTGTTGCTCCTACTCCCACAACAACTGATACTATGGAGGTTGATAGTGCAGCAACACAAAACTGTCCAAAAAGGCGTAGAAGTGTAGTTTGGGATCATTTTGAAAAGATCATTGTTGATGTGAAAGTTAAGGCTAGATGTAATTATTGCAAGAAAGATCTTGGTGGATCATCAAATGACGGGACATTGCACTTAAAAGACATTTATTGATTTGTCCTCACAATAAGATTTTGGAAGGTAAAACGGATAAAGGACATACATTTCTTACTGCTAAAACTTTGCAAGGTATACAAGAGTTGGGTACTTGGATTTATGATGCTTAAAATGCTAGGAAAGAGCTTGCACATGCAATTATTTTGCATGAATATCCACTTTCAATTGTGGATCATATTGGTTTTAGAAGATACGCAGCTTCTCTTCAACCACTATTTCAAGTCCCTTGAAGAAATACTATAAAAAAGGAGATACGCAAAGTGTACGAATTTGAGAGATCATCAGCTTTGAAGTTGATAGAAAGTCTTGAAGGAAGAGTGGCCATTACTTCTGACATGTGGACTTCGAGCAATCAAAAAAGAGGGTATATGGTTATGACTGCTCATTACGTTGATGGAAATTGGACTTTGCATAGTCAGATTTTGAGGTAATTATATTTTCTTCTAAAAATAGTTTACTTATGTGAATCTTATTATTAGTTTGATTGCATACTATCTGTTCCTGCCTTTCCTACAGTATGAAAACAAAAATTATGGCTAGTGGCATAGGAAAATTCTACTAGGTTATCTAGCTCTGATCAATTCATGCATTTATCTTTACTATTATGTCATGTATGTATATTCTTGAAAATTTAAGTTTCATTAGTACTCTACTGCATGCATTAATGTAAATGGTTTAGTAACTTTCAGTTCATATTCTTGATACGACTCTCCTCTTAATGTGTAACTTTAATCTAGTAAATCTTATTATGTTAGGTTTATTTATGTTCCTGCACCTCATACAAGTGAAAGACTTAGTGATGTGTTGGTTGAATGTTTGATGGATTGGAACATTGATGAAAAAATTGTCTACTATCACTTTGGACATTTGTAGCACAGATGATGCAATGGTTGAAAAAATTAAGGCTAGGCTGAAACCGGATTCATTGTTAAGGGATGGGGCCTTACTTCATATGTGTTGTTGCGCACATATACTAAATTTGATCATAAAAGATGACTTAGAAGTTGTGAAAGATGGGGTAGAGAGGATCCAGGAGAGTGTTGTGTTTTGGACTGCAACACCTAAAAGGAAGGAATATTTTGAGTCGACAACCAATCAATTGAAAATCTCTTGCACCAAGAAATTGGCTTTAGATTGTCCGACTAGATGGAATTTCACTTACAAGATGCTTGAAGTTGCCATTTTGTATGAAGATGTAATTAATCGATTAGCACTTCGGAGAACTGGGTACACTTGTTTGCCAACAAGTTCACAATGGAAATTCACAAAAGATATTTGTGAAAAATTGAAATTGTTCAACTCTATCACTGAAGTGTTTTCTGGCACTAACTATCCAACTTCCAATGAATACTTTCCTAATATTTGTGAGATCAAAGAAGCAATACTTTAGTGGATTGAATCCTTTGATGAATTGATAAAAAAAATGGCTGAGAACATGTTGGTAAAGTTTGATAAGTATTGGAGTGTGATTCATGAAATAATGGGTGTCGTTGCTGTTTTGGATCCTAGGTACAAAACTGATTTGCTTGAATATTATTATGGAATCTTCTATGGAAATGATGTTGATCATCAAGTTAAGTCAATTCGGCAATTGTGTTAAGACTTGCTTTATGATTATCAATTGAGAATGAACAATGATTCTAGTGGTGATTTTCAAATGTTGGATGCTAATGTTGGTAATATTGGCAGTGATGGTTTGAAAAAAAAATTATTTGTTTGTGATTAGGAAAAAAAGAGCTAGAACTTCATATGTTAGAACAAAGTTGGATGTTTATTTAGATGAGGTAGTTTTACCAAGAAGTCCAGATTTTGATATTTTATTGTGGTGGAAGTTGAATGGTGTCAAGTATCTTACACTTCAAGCAATTGCAAGAGATATGTTGGTGATTCATGTTTCTACTGTAGCTTCTGAATCTGTGTTCAGTACTAGCGGTTATATTGTAAGCCCTCATCGAAGACGACTTCATTGGACCACTTTAGAGGCTTTGATGTGTGCTAGAAGTTGGTTATGGAGTGCTGAGAACACGGGTAAATTTTTGATTTATTCATGTGAATATGAATGTATTTGAATTAGTTAATAATTTTGTATATTTTAAAGATTGTCAGTTTATATTGTGTTATATTGATAGGTAATTTTAATTCTAATGTGGGAAATGAAAATGTTATTTTACTCACTGAAATGGAGTCTAATGATGAAGGTATTCTCTTTACAAATTGTATTAAATTTGTCAAGTTAAATATTTATATTCTAACTTTTATTTTTCAATATAGGTGAACCGTTGATAAGTGTGTTGAGGCAAAATCCCTAATTAATTTTAAAGATAACAAACCCTAAATGATTAAAGGATTAATGGACTTTGATTAGTCTCTTGGTATTTAACTTGTGTTCTTGAGTGTTTAATTAAGACAGGAACAAGATATGAACCATACCAAGATACAAGGAATCAAAGATCATTAAGAAGAAAGAACTTAGTCAAAGTTCAGAAAGTTGAACAAGAGTTCAGAAGGTTTGACACAGTTCAAAAGCTGAACATAGTTCAAAAGCTGAAATGCAGTTCAAAAGCTGAAACACAGTTCAGAAGCTGGAACACTGTTCAGACGCAGCAACGTTGTTCAGAAGCTGAACATAGTTCAGAAGCTTGTTCACAGTTCAGAAGCTTTGTCATAAGGCTGCTCTTACACAAGCCCATAAATTCAAGAACACTATCAAGAACATGCAAGACACACGTGACATGAATAAATGTCCAGGAAAGTATACTTGCATGGATCAATCAAGCAATAAAGGCATTTACAAGAGTAATGTCAAAAAGGATATTCAATGTTCATTTAAGACCATGAACATTGAATTGATAGGAATGTTCCAAAAGGGAATATCATCCTAGATGTTTAAATTACTACACTTCATTGATGTTTCACTATTGGGATTTTATTACATCAAATGAAAGTCTTACAAATCATCCTAAGTGAAACAAAAAGAACATTCTGAAGTTCAGAAAGTTCAAAACGGCACATGCTTTAATTCTGACAGTACTGCAAAGTGGTTGGTAAAGTAAAGCAAAAGCAAGATAGCAATCTCAAAGTCAGAATCCATGAGATTTCGACACCTAAGGGATTTGGTACGGTAACAGACCAGCAAAATCCCCTAAAGCATGGGCATGAAGTGATAGTTCCACTTTCCTCTCTCATGCACACAATCCAAGACAAATCTACAAAACTCTTGGCACATAAACATTCTAAAGTACTGCACGCATAACAAAAGTTCATCAACAATCCAGAAACTCATATCTTCATTCATACATGATGAAACCAGATGAAGATCATCAAAGATGCAACAACGTTCTGAAGTATTCTCAAGAACACAACAACATTCTAAGGTTCAGAATGTTCACCCAGATTTTCAAGTAAAAATCAGTGGGGTCCAGGACACATGGCACAAGACTATTGGTCACCTTCCAACGGCTACAAGAGACCAATAACTCTATAAATAGAAGTGAAAGGCTCATCATTATATACACAATTGCAAAGCATACAAGAAAACATTTGAAAAATGTTTGAAGCTTTAGCATCTCAAATTGATCATCACTGAGATTCCAAATTATCTCTTAAAGTGTAAATCAATTCTCTTTTATCTTGTCAAAGATAAACTCTCCCCCTTCTCTTCTGAAAGTCTTCATCTTAACCTCATTTCTTCAAATATCCAATCAATTGTAAAAGAGAAAATCTCATCTAGTTTTAAGGGTATTAAAGTCTAGGTTGAGTAACATAGTGCAAAGTCTGGTGTGACTTAGTACAGAAAGTTGAGAGTCTGCTGAGGCTTAGCGAATATAGTTTGTAACCGTTTCAAGTGAACAAGATTGTAAGGTGCAGGATTTGAGAGGGTATCTCAAGCATTATAGTGGTAAACTCTCACAAGACTGTGAGCAGTGGACTAGCCCACATTGGGTGAACCACTATAAAATTCTGTGTGTCTTTCTTCTCTCCTTATACTCTTTACATTACTGCATACACAACACACACACAATACTTAACTTAAATATCTTATTCTGCAACTAACACTTCAGAACGTTCTGAAGTCTGTTTAACTTTATTCTTCCAAGAATCAACTTGTGAAGTATTTTTAAGTACAGGATTAGATTTTAAAAAGGGTCACAATTCAAACCCCCCTTTCTTGTGACTATATTATCTACTTCAAAGTGACGTTACTTCTATTGCAATCTCCCGCCTTGAAGATGATGATTTTTAGTAAACTTGTTCATATGGAACTTTTTTTGTTTTGTTGATTTGAAATCCTTTGTTGCTTTGAATAGTATTGGTTCCGAGCTGGAATGATATTGATAAAGAACTTAAAGATGTTATGAGCTCTTTAGAAGCTTTTGTCATTTTGAATATGGATTGGCTATGAGCTATAATAATATTTAGACAAAATTTGAAGATGTTCTAAGCTTGTTAAAAGCTTTTGTTTTAATTATCTTCCCACTAAACAGATTTTTTTACTGTGATGTGATGTTTTGATCTGTAATGATTTTAGAAGCTTTTGTTATTAGCTCTTTTTGTTACTGTGAAAAAAATATTTTTTTTTACTACAGTTTTCGAGGGTGGGGTTGGGGTGGGGAAACTCGTCCCCGTTGGGGGCAGGTTTGGGTGTAAAGTTTCTATTCCCGACAGGGTTTGGGGGTGGGGCTGGGTACAGTGAAACGGGGGCGGGGTCAGGCATGTTAAAACCCGCCCCTGCCCCGCCACGTTGCCATGTCTAATTGGAATTGTGATTTTAACTTAATTGATGGCAGATTTTGGCACATGTGGTATACTCTTGAATTAATGAGTAATTTGAATTGGTCATATGAGTTGGCTTATTGAGTCGTGATAAGTATTTGATTGAGGATGGTGAATATGTAATATCCCGCTTAATACTCTGTCGGTTAGCAGTACCGCTTAGTTATAGGGATGGCAAAAAGGGCCAACCCACCCGTTCCGCCCCGCACCGTCAATAACCCGTCTAAAAAGGAGCGGAGCGGGGCGGACCAACTAGAGAAATAGGGTTGAAAATCTCACCCCGCCCCGTTTTATGGCGGACTGGCGGGTTGACCCGTAAATGTTTTTTTAAAAAAAAAAAATTAAAATCTTCACATAAACAATGTAAAAATATATAAATATAAAGCCAATTTAAAGAAATCTAAATATATAAGAAATGACTACACTAAAATTATGAAAATAATTATTCAAACATATAAATTACATCTTCTAAAATTCTATAATAAATCAATAAGACATTCAAAATAAAAACTCCATGAGTTATCAATTAACTAACTTTTAAAAATATGAGGCTAAAATCATAAAACAAAAGTGATAAAATTAATTGAATTTTTTCCCCCAATATATGGAGGTGAAAATTGAAAAATTGATTGTGACTTATAAATAAAAAGAAGTGAAAAAGAGAGTTTCTTATTAACATATCAACCCAACGGGTCAACCCGTCCCGCTTTTTAGCGGTTAGGCGGAGCGGACACCCAACTTGTGGCGGGTTCAAAATCTCAACTCACCCCGCTAAAAATGGCGAGTTAAACGGGTCAACTCGGTGGGTCCAACCCATTTTGCCATCCCTACTTGGTTAAGAAAGAAGAATTTCTTATGAAGGGCAATTTTGTAATTTTAACAGGAGCATATAAAAAGGGTAAACCACTCTTTTATTCTCATTTTCCCTTCATTTTCTCTTTCTAGCTGAAGCCTTTTCCCCTTCTCTCTCTTCTCTCTCGATCCTACTCCTCTTTCCACCAACCTTCACAAGTCCATCCATCCAAGTTCTTTCAATCCTACATGCAATGGTATCAACTTAATTCTCATCACATATAAGCTCAAAAAACAGGTTCAATGGTACTTTTCACTTCCTCTCAGCCGAGTCCTCTTCCCACTTCTGCCCATTAGGAAAGCTATAAGTATGAGCCCTTATGGTTGTTGCATGTGTGTTAAAGCTTTGGTTATGATTTGTTGGTGTAGTAACACGAAATTGAAGGTGAAAGCTAGCTCTAAGGTTGAGTTCTGTTGCTGGAAGCTGAAGCTTGGGATTGTTAAGTGGTAAAGATTGGAGCTTGTGATTTTAAGTTTTGCATGAAGTTTTACAAGGTAATTGAAAATAAGCTATTCTAATGAAGTTAAAATTTTGATTTAAAGCTGTTTCTGGTTGCTGGGTCATGGAGCACAAAATTTATAAACTCCAGGGATGATTAAGCTGATTTAGAGTAGCAAAAGAGATTAAGTGTGTAAGCTGTTTTGACAGAATCACTGTTTGGCTTGTGGTTGCTGCTGTGTTTCCTGGATTTGAGTAATTATTGAATTTTTGGATTCTACGTTTAATTCCCATCAATTCGGGTATAAGTTCCATGCTAAATACGCATGCTAAATATTCTAGACAATTTAGTATGGGTGTTACAGAATACATATTAAAGAATATGGCATAATGTGTTTTATTAAATTGCTTATCATGAGATACTTTGATTTTCAAGTAATATATGTCTGATACATACTTGAAGCTACAACCATTTTATGTAATTATGCATTGACAAGCTTGCAACCTTAGTTTAGTCTCAGGTCCGGTAGATATCTTGTTTTGTAAGGGTTTTGAAATTAGTGATTGTAACTTTATATACTAATGCAGTGAACCCCATCAAGAATTTATATCTCTAGTATATGATTAAAGGAGTTAATAGTCTTATACGTTGTATCAAATGTAACCACATCTCCAAAAGTTTTATAGCTTGGTCTTGATCTTGAAAACTGTATTTTGTTGCAGTGTTAAGATAGTATTTTGCAACTACTAAAATTGTGGTTACTAAAACACTTATACAATATTCATATTAGGATTGTGATCTAACCTTTTTATCAGTTAGAGAAATATTTTGTTTAGTAGTCAAGATTGTAGTTTATGAAAAACTATTTGTTTGAATAGTTTGGATACTAACTTTATTTTTGCTACCATGTTTGATTTGTATGCCGTTTCTTTAATCAATATACTTTTGTGTTTTTTAAAGGAATGCTAAGTTGTATTTTATTTCCTCATGTGTTAAAATTATATTTTAAATAATGGTACTTTGCTTTAATTTACATCATATAAAGATTTGATTATTATGTTTTTTTAGTTTAGAGTCTATAAAATTAAGCAGTCTAAAGTATCGATTCAATGTGTCATACAAGCTAATCAAATTAACTATGATATCATGTGATTTTCCCCATAAATTAGAATCTAAGCCCTCTTAAAAAAATTGTAATCTAGATATTTATTTGAATTAACATTATTCTTTAAACTCATTAAATACACTCATTACCAATTGCATCTAATTTGTATTCATTGTTTTGTTCCAAGTGACAACTAACAAACGGGTAGCCATGAACCCTATCATTGATAAATTATTGAAGTTGTGGTTCCACCTTTTAGTTGTCAATTTGGTTACATATTCAACTACAAGAATAACCTTAAAAAAATGATAATTAACGTTCAAAAGCTGAGGGGAAAAAATTAGCGTATTGTTGACGAGGCTAGAAGGAACATAGAAGAGATTGAAAATATTGTCCAGAATTGGACAACATTGAAGACCATGCAACAATTATTGATTTATGTAAAATACTGCAACTCATATTTTGGATATCATGGTAGTATTTTGCGTATAACTTTTAATTTACACATCATATTTAAGTGATTGTGGTTATCGATGGTCAAATTAGGCAAGTGTATCAAATCGTTTACCAAATAATAAAGTGATAAGTAGAGTATCATATCCACATAAATTGTCGTTTCAACCAAACAATTTGCGTTACTTATTTGGGAACAATAAAATAAAATAAGAGATAAGGGTTTAGAGTTTTGCAAAGTTAATCTGTTTGCAACAAAACAAAGTTTACATGTTTGATTGCAGAATGTTAGTGGCGGTTAGGATTCTTCAAATCCCCTCTATTTAATTGTTGAAATTATGTAACAGTCAAGTCTTATTCATTGTTATTAACCGTTATCTATCGAAGTGATGAGTTCGTGGGGTTTTACTACCTATCAGCTGTCAAGTTGCACCTGCTGATCACACAGGGATCGTACGTGTGAGGCCTTACTCTCTCAAATATATGGGCTCATTCCCCTCCAGTTGTCGAGTTGCACCTGCTGATCACACGGACGTACGTGTGGGGTCTTACTCTCTCAGAGGTAATTGAAACGTAAACTTAAATTAGCTTTCCTAAATTCCGATCAGTGTAGTCCCAATGTTCTTAAAGGTTCGTTCATCTATGAATCTTAGAAGCACATAGCACACTCTCCCTCTCGGTAGTTTTACAAACGGGCAACCCTATCAGCGTCTACCTTACCAAGGTGAAAGTAGAGTAGAGTTACTGGGCTGATTTAAGTCGTGAAGTCACATGTTTCGTTAATTACTAACTAGTTACTTCCTAATTCTGGCAGATATGCATCAATATTAGGTATGTCACCTCCTTAAGTACCTTTCTCTCAGGGTTCGATCTCTTTCAGCTTGTTTGCCTAGTTACTAATTAATTACTTCCTGATTAGACAGATATACATCAATATTAGATAATGTCACCTCCCTAAATGCCTAAGTCAGAGTTATGCTTTAGAGAAGACAAATCTTACGCACGACAGTAAAACTAAATAGCATAAAGAGAAATAACTAAATAATTAAAGACTTTAAATTAAATAAATTATCCAACAACTAGAATAGAGGTTCATCTTAGAACCCTAGCCTAAAAAGATTTAGTTACACATGGTAACTAAATACAAATTACAAACGAAATAAAACATACCCTAGAAATACTTAGTGTGAGGAGAGAAACTCCTCCCTTGAAGCCCCTAGTGTTTGCCTTCCTCTTGAACCACTTCGTTATGAATGTGAAATAATGAATGAGGAGTGCAGTATTTACAGGGAGAGTTTCCACCTGAACTTGGGCTAAAATACGGGGCTTTTCCACCAAAAAATCACATAACAACACCTTGGCTAGCAAGGAACATGTGCTAGGCGCCTAGAACCATGCGTCAGGCGCCTCCTCATGAGCCTAGGCGCATAAAATTGTGTGCCAGGCGCATATGAGTGTTGTCTGGGTTTCGGAACGCCTATTTCTTTGTCTTTTTTGGTGTTTGCTTCCATATAAGATATCTTGGAACTTGGGAACAAAATTCCTCCCTTTGTAACGTCTTCTGAGGCCTGTTAAATCGTTGTTCTTTCATCTTCCCAAGGTATTCGCAAATCTTCAGATGTCTTGCTTTGCCGATTTGCATGATTTCTTCGTGAATTACATCAAAACACCAGAAAATTGCTATGTTTCGGGAAGAATAGGATTACAGACTCAAATATAGAAAACATTACAAATGTCCCAAAATCATAAGCAATTGTTCTAATACTCATCTATTCTGTATGTAAAACCTACTGAAAATGACTGACAAACATGCTAAAAATAATATAAGATGACATGTCATCAGTTACGTTGGAAAGAAGACTTAATTCCCTTCAATTTTCTGACAAATTTGGTTGCAATTAACTGAGTATTGGTAGTCTAAAATGTGTTACAAAATGAGGTGTAAGTTGTTGTCATATTTCATACCTTGGTGTCTTAATCTAATAAACTAAACCAATTGGATGTCTATCTTGCAAAATACATATTATAGTTATAATCTAGACATTCTATGCTTTCCAAAGAATGTTTGTTTACTCAAATCGGATATCATTTGATATTTTAATTAGCTATTTGAAACATAGGTCTGGTTGTTGAAAAGTAAATGTTGTTGTGATGTTAAGATAGATTGGTGAATTCTTATACTTATGACTAGTTATAGTTTTAATGCCAGACAAAATAGTCGATTTAGGTGCAACGAGTATATGGGACCAAGTTGTTAAATTAGTAGTTATAGGATAAGATGCCTTAAACTTATGATTATGCGGTACTAATAAGACAAGATCGTAAGAACAATGACATGTGTAACTGGTGATTTATGTTGAAATTACTACAATAGCCGTATGTTGGAATTGGTTCGATAAT
Organism: Medicago ruthenica; assembly: GCA_018208015.1. Classification (NCBI taxonomy): domain Eukaryota; kingdom Viridiplantae; phylum Streptophyta; class Magnoliopsida; order Fabales; family Fabaceae; genus Medicago; species Medicago ruthenica. The sequence continues at coordinate 81,292,767 of CM031372.1, read as the reverse complement.
AATTGATCATATAAACTATATAATTAATGTCAATCTAGAGTATGTCTCTTGAAAAGACTTTGATGATAATTGTTAGTATGATAATGATGATTATTGTTGTTGTAAATTGTTGTGTGTATTATATCACAGCAAAGTAAACGAATATGAAAGTATTAGTGTTTTATTGATGAAGAGCTAACTAAGAAACACTATAAGATAAACTCGTTGCACCAAGCATGTAATAGATTGTTAAATGTATTTGTTATATTTAGAAAGAAAGTAAGTTTACTAAATGTATTTATAACATTTACGTCAAAAAAGTTAAAGTAAATAATAATAATAATAATAATAATAATAATAATAATAATAATAATAACAACAACAACAAAAACAACCGTGAGAGTTACACCTAAGAGTTTGATTCCACTCGATGAGTTTTACATCAGATAGAGGTTGATTCCTCCTGATGAGCGGGGAATCATGAGAATTGAATACTCACACTCAGGGGAATCCGGAGTAAAAATTGATAAGATAATGCATTGTCAGATTCAGCTCATCTCACTAGAATTACATTTATTATAATGATATATATAGATGTAATAGTAGAGTTATCAAAATAGTTGCGATATAAGGAACTAACTTATAATTTACCACGATTTCCATCTGATCATAATCTTCCTAAACTATACTAACATTTTTATTTTTATATGTGGCATATTATGTTTTATTTAGAATTTGATTTCACTTTTTCATGTATAAACTATTTTGAAGCTAATCGGAGTCGGATCACAGTGTTAAATGTCCAATTTTAGAGTTTATTTTCTTGTAATTTAATTTCCAAATGCTTTGTAAACTCTAATAATTTCCTTCTCAATTATTTTGTAATGAAATGTTACTTTTATTTTCAATTCAATTATTCAAATTGGTCTTGATGTTGTGTAAAATTATTTAATCAGAAAATCTTTGAATTAAGAACCTCGATTGTTACATTGTCTCGTCACGGCTCAATTCACGTCACGTGCTAAGAGCCACGAGTCGCGTAATTCAGTTACCGAATCGTTGAGTGTGGATAGGAATAATTTCACTTATTTGGTCATTGAGCTTTATTGGCTGATCCAAATTAACATTAGGTTGGTTAGAAATTAAGTCATAACATGCCTATAAACACAAGAAGAATCCAACTGAAGAGAGAATAGAAGAAACACAGAGTCAGGGTTATAGAGAAACACCTAGAGGAGGCAGCCGCGGCCAGGAGAGAAGAAGGAATCGAGGAGCAACACTATCTTGGTTATATTAATTTCCATGTTATTTATTCTTCTCTCTTTGTCTAGCTAATTTCTATTTGATTAGGTTAAGTAGATGATCTTCTTCATAATTGCTCAGAAATAACGCCCTAACTTTGGGGCTTGACTTAATTTATCCGTTCAATCTTTAATAGCTTTAAAAATATTTTATTAATGTTTTGTGACAATAATTTGACGTTCATTTAAACCTCCAATGATCATGGACTGACCTAAGGTATTAAGATGTAGTAACTAGCTGAGAGTGTTAGTGACTAAGACATTGACCTAACTATTTTGTTCAAATATCGTAAAACCAAGATATCCGCGGACAACTTGTTCATAGGGTGTGGTTATCCAGTGACAAAGAGAAGTGAATCGAAAATGACATGATCATTCTCCTTACCTTGATCTTATTACATTTATTTCTTTTATGTAAACCAAACTTATGCCATGTGCACCTCCCAATTTACACATCCTAATTACAATTGATATTTTTGAGTAGAAATTTTACAACCCTAACAGAGACGAACTTATATAAATATTATTACTTGACGGTCGTTTAGTACACTTGTTAAATCATTTATCATTACTTTAAGGAAAGACTTGAAATTATTGGTAATTTCTAATATATTGAATGCACAAATTTTATGTAAAAATTTAGTCTGTTAAACAATGCTACTAAAGTCAAGTTTGTTAGTTTGGATATGGACATTATTATAAGAGTAAATGATATGGACATCATAAATAATTATCCTAGCATATGTTTGATGTGCATATATGATAACAAACAAGATATTATTATTTTATCATGTGTCCGCATACAAACCTCATGTCATAATATATATCATATTTAAATAATAAAACTATCTTATGAAGAAATTACATCCCTAAAAAAAACCATCTTATGAAGAAATTGCATATATTTTCCCAATTATTAGGTGATATTTTCAAATTTTAAAAACTAATAAAAAATGCTAAAATATAATTAAGTATTGAAATGATTTTATTTTTTGAAAAAAATTATTGAAATGATTTTTTAAACAAAGCTATCGACACTTCTAAATAAGTAATTTCAAATTTAAAAAAATCATTTGAGTAAATAAAAATTTTATTATATATGTTAGAAAAGGAAAAAAAAAGAGATATATTATTTATAAATAACAAAATTGCCCTTATAAAAATTATATTAATTTATTAAAAAATTAAATAAAAATAATTTGTTTGGAATTTTAATAATATTCTAATTTCTATAGATATATTTTTAACTTATATAAAATGATAAATTAGTGTTTTCTTAAAAAAAAATACTTATTCTTTGGAGCTAATTATCAATGTTTATATTTTTAATTTAATATTCATTTATATTCTCTTTTTATGAAATTCCTATTTAGAATTTATTAGATTACAATTTTTTATAATTAAATTATATTTTATAAGGGTGAATGATTTTCGTTTACTCTAATCATATCCCCGCAAAAAAACAACTCAACTCATGTCAGGATACAATAAGATTGAGAATTAATTTATCATTTTTTAATGGGTCATCAAACACTTTGATCAAAGATAAGACATGATAGTGATATGAAGAACAATATCCGATGAGTTTTAGTGTGATGTTGAAACAGCGGCGACATCAGAGGTAGGGGGTGTATCTGCAAAAAGTACTTTGACGCTTAAGTTAGTATAAGGGTTAGAATACGAGTTTTAGGTTACTTAGATCGTATCTTTGAGGATGTTTAAATTCCTTTTTATATATGTTTGGATGTTGAATCTAAAGAGCGTAAATGATTGGTAGTCATTGGGCAACAGTTACAGACAACACAATCTTGTAACCGTCGACTTATGGTTGATTATGGGGTAATGAGTGTTATGGATTCTGGGAACAAAAGTGTGTTATAGGCTTAAATTTAGATCATGCTTATCCTGATTCAGTTCAGTATAGAACAAAGGTGCGAATAACAATTGGGCCTTAGTTTTGGGCTCCCATTTATGAAATGAAAATTGCTCTTCCCCCAACTAATATTGCTCACTCCCAAAGAAAAAGACGAAACTACCCCTGCATGAGTTAACTCACACTCGGTAGCATCTGCGTGATTTAAGTCACGCTGAGTTCTGTTATAAGAACAGAATGACCAGAACACAGAACCACTGTGTTCTTGCTCATCCAAATCGAATTTTCTCCCCCGTTTTGAAATTTCAACCATTCTTGTGTCAATCAACATCACCTTCTACCCAAAATCAAGTAAGTGTTTATTATCCTATTGCATTGGCTTTTTATGGTTTAAATTTTGGTTTTTTTGGAGAAATTTCACAATTTTAGGATTTTAGGGTTTGAATTTTTAGTATTGTTAATGATGAGTTAAATTAAGAATTGTAGTTTAGATGTTGTTTAGAGTAAGTTTCACTCCAATGTGGTAGTTTAGGGTTTAGAAATTGTTAGATTTCATGTTGATTGAATATTGCACTCTAAGTGTTTGATAAAATGTCTCAATGAAAATTTGTTTGATTTTTGCATTGTTAATGATGAAATTAGTTAGAAATTGGATTGTTAATGTTAGTTTGAATGAAATGTGGTAGTTTAGGGTTTAGTTAGAAATTAGATTGTTAATGTTAATTATAGTGAGATTGAATTGTTATTTTTGCATTGATTTTTGTTTTTAAAAATGTTGTGTAGATATGTCTCAGAGACCAGACATGATTAGAGGTGACAGGGATTCCATGACTAGGAGTGCACGTGCCGTAATGGCGGCTGCGCACTCTTCTGCTACTCGACGGAGACAGGGCGTTAGGAGAGAGAGCAGGAGGTGGGATCGTCGTCCCAGACAGGTGTATCCCAGATGGTGGACTCGAGTCAGCATCAGCCTCAGTACGAGGAGGCGGCTCACCAGCAGGAGGGTGAGGCCTAGCATCAGGCTGAGGAGGAGGCCCGACAGCAGAGTTTTCCCAGGTGTCCTACTAATTGTCACTCCTACCGGGTTTCGGTAGACACGTGACATGAGCAATGCTCAAGTAAGTATAATTGTTTAATTTTATTTAATTACGCATCAATTACAATTTATTTTATTTAGTGGCATGTCAGCTTTACGATTTATTTATTATGTAAAAATATGCTAATGAACACGCATAATTTAATTGGCGCGTAATTAAATTGGCGCACGTAATTTAATTAACACACTTAATTTAATCGGCGCGCATAATTAAATTACAGGCGCTTAATTTAATTGGCGCGCGTAATTTAATTGGCACACGTAACTAAATTGGCGCGCGGAATTTAATTAACGCACTTAATTTAATTGGCGCGCGTAATTTAACTGGGCGCGCGTAATTTAATTGGCGCGCAAATTTAATTAACGCACTTAATTTAATTGGCGCGCGTAATTAATTTGACGCGCGTTTTTTTACGATTAAATTGTTATGTCTTTTTTAGTTATTGAAATGTTTATATTTTTAACGGTTTATTGTTCGTTTAATTTTTTGTATTTTAGTTGCAGAGGACGCGTAAATGCAATGCGGTTTCTCACGGGAAGAAAGTTAGGAGGATCCCAATCTTGGCTAACGATCACACCTGGTTCTAGCAGCGGGTGGAGGCATCCAGTATTCTACCCCTCCTTCATACTGGGTACGAGAGCATCATTACTGTCGTCATCACCGCCTTCTCAGAGAGATGACATGAGGAGACCAACAACTTCCATCTGCCTGTTGGGGAGATGATCGTCACACTCGATGATGTGGTGTTTCTTCTACACATCCCCATCGTTGAGAGGCTCCTGGAGTTCAGTCCTGCCGAGGTAGGATACGAGAGAGGTGTGGAGCTGCTGGAGGTCGGTTTGGGTATGACCCATGACGATGCTGATGAGGAGACAAAGACATAGTGGGCTGCTTACATCAGTATCACTAGCTTGAGGATGCATTACGAACACTCTTGCATATGTGTAATGAGTTGGCGGATGTTCCTACTGAGGAGCAGCTGACGGTGAGGGCGCAGTGCACCAGGGCATTTCTGTTGTACTTGGTTGGCATCACCATTTTCGCCATCAGGAACAGCAGAAGCGTTCATCTGCTGTGGATGGAGTGCATCATGGATTTGGACACGTTAGGCCAGTGGTCTTGGGGCGGGATGACACTTGCTTACCTCTACCACGAGCTTTCTAATGTCACAGTCCCGAGGATAAAAGCCATTGGCGGTTACTCGACTCTACTCATGGTAGCATTTCTTTTCTTTTTACTATAACATTTTTTAAATGACTTACGATATTATTGTGTATGTTTATGAGTTTGTGATGATGAAATATTTGTTTGTAGGGATAGATTTTGACCCATTTTAGGAACATGTATACGAGGTGTCCGAGTCAGGGGTATCAGGTTCGTGCTCCCCTTGCAGCTAGCTGGAGTCCGCCCAGGGGTCATGCTGATGCTGCACACTATTGTGGTCTCATTGATCTGATGGTCAATGCTGATGTCACATGGATGTCGTACGAGGACCGGCGGGGGAGCATCGCTTTCCAGGACATTTTTTGGTACTCCGTTTGGATCATGGCCGGCAGTCAGATTATGCACCTTCACTTGCCAGAGCGGGTTCTCCGGCAGTACGGTCACGTGCACACTGTCCCTAGATCTCCTATCGTTCATTAGGTTCTTCAGGCCGCGGCAGTCAGAGTGGCCTTTCATGACTTTCTGCTCCATGTACTTCCACATGCACTCCGGGGTCGGCGGACATCAGAGGCTAGACAGTGGAGGTGTCATGATGGGTACATTATATGGTTCTACGACATATCCCATCCAATGATGATTGACCCTGATATCATTGCAGAGGACGCCCCTCCTGTCCCTCCTTACGAGGAGGTTATTGTGGAGCAGCAGTATGTCCGATAGGTTCTCGACCCACTGCAGATAATTGAGAACATCAGACGCAGAGTGCACAGTGCCTTCACTTGTCCTGATGTGTTTGGGAATCCAACAGTTGCCACAATTATGTAGGGCCTCCACTCAGAGTATCTCATCTTGCAGGAGCAGGGGGTTCCCCGGAGGAGGACTAGGAGCCATAGTTCAGCGGAGTAGGGTCTTGTAACTGATGTAGTTTTGTATATTTTTAGTTTTTTTTTTATGACATTGATGTATTATATTTACACTCGCGCCTTTGCACATTTTTATGACATTTATTTTTGGTTTTATTTTTCTGTATTATAACTATGATTGAATTTGCGTATTTTTACTTTGAATGAATGAATGATTGAATTATTGATTGAATGGATGAAAAACAGAATAATGAATGGATGAATGAAAATACACAAGTACGCGTGATAAATTCCAAAATTAATAGAATACGACAAATTTATTTAGTTATAATTTCATCTCCATTCAAATAAACGAAGTGTTACATTACATTATATTCTCCCTAAATATGTTGTATCATCATGATGTTGGATTAAAATTAAATTCTAGAAAGTTTGCCGAAAATGTTGGCATTGAAGTGTCTTATACTTAGTGTAAAAATTTGAAAGTCTCTTTGAAAACTCAAAAAAAATGAAGAGAACACAACACATGTATTATACTAAATCAATTATATATGTTTTCACATTGAATTCCCTCATATAAGATGAGTCATGACAAAAAGGAATGCAGTTCCAATATATTCTTTTGAACTTAATCCTACTGACCTGCCAGCTGACAAGTTTCAATTGACAGAGGAACATGATCAAGCACAAAACAACATCTTAAAACTGCATTCCCTTTTGTCACACTCATCTTATACGAAGGAATTCGATGTGAGAACCTATATAGCTGATTCGACGGAATACATGTTGTGTTCTCTTCATTCTTTTGAGTTTCCAAAGAGACTTGCAAACCTTTACGGTAAGTAAAAGACACTTCAATGCCAACATCTTCAGCAAACTAACAAAAATTAAACTAAAATTCAACAAAATAATGACACAACATAATAATACTACCTAAACATCTTCATCAGAACGAATCAAACTCTTGAGAATATCTTCAGACGACCTCAGCAATGTAGCATCCATCTCGATGGGCATCATGCTGTGCTGAGCAAATATCGAGAACATGCTCCTCACGTCGTCGTCGTTCGTTAACTCTGGCCAAGTGAACGACAAATACCCCTCTGAGTCGAATGATGGACTATGATACCAAACGTATTCCACCCTCCTTTTGTCCCCGTGGTTGAGTCGTTGGTTGATTTCATGAAGTTGATCCTTCAATTCTTTTAACGTGACATTGTCCCGAACCTTGAAAAAAATGAGAGTTTCCACCGTTGAAGGATACTTGAGCGTATACTTGAGACATTGTTTCAGATCTACACCATAAGAAATTAAAATCAATCAATGAAAAATTCATTCAAACATTTCATCAAACACTTGGAGTGCAAATTATACATAAACCATAAAACTAAGAACTACAACATAAACATGCAAACATCTAAACATTTAAGCAACATAAGTCATTAACATGTAAACATTGTATCATTTCTTGCAAAAAAAAAAATCAAAATTTAAACAAACCCTAAAACTTAAAAATTTCTAATTTAAGAGAAAAAATGTAACATATAAACATAAAATGACAATGGTACTTGATTAAGAAAAGTTACTTGTTGTTGGAGTGGTGGGAGATTTAAAGTTGAAGAAATTTGAGGTTGAATGATTTGGGAGATTTTTAGAGATTTGAGAAGTGAAATGAAGAATTGAGGTTCTGCCTGGGTTATAAATGAACGCAGCATGACTTAAGTCACGCTACCGAGCGTGACTTAAGTCACGCTGGTGTGCGTGACTTAAGTCACGTTGGAGGTATTTTCGTCTGTTTGTATGGGAGTGAGCATTTTTCGTTGGGAGGAGCAATTTTCTTATGAAATAGACCAAAGATATGTTATAGGCTTAAATTGACTTTAAACCTATGTATGCAGAAAAGTATTCTTCTCACTTCCAAAATTTCTACAAAACACCTTAAAACTACTCGTTTATTCAAAACGGCAGTTAATTGTTGTTCGCGTTACTTTTTAAATTAGTTAAACTGATTTAAAAAGTGATAAAACTGATTTTAAAAGTGTCGAACGACATTTAACTGCTAATGGAGAGCCGAACAACAATTAAATGTCATTCGGTCAACGAGCGTTGCAAAAAAGAGACAATTGAGAAGTGAAAAGAGTAAATTTCGTGTATGAAATAAGGAATATCGATGTCGAATATAATTTTTCCTCTTTTTATCTATTTTATTGAACCGACCCTTCAAATACCCCTTAATCTAATAAAGTAAATGATAAATAAACGGAAATGTGCACAGCTGTAAAAAAAAATGCATGTTCAAAGTGTTATTATGCACGCTGGAGACATGTTACATTATGGTAATATAAAATATAAGTCCACAATTACTTTTGGCTTTTAACAGAAAAGTTACATTTGAGTTCTTTAATTAAAAAATAAGTAACTAGACAAATATAAATCATTATAAAATAAATATCAATTTGAAGAGTATAAAAATTTGTAATCAGACGTTAGAGTAAAACTCTAAATATCCAAAGGTAGGTCTTGGTCTTGGTCTTAGACTCGAAGGTAATGAGTTTGAAATCTCTTAATCATATTAAAAAAGATAAATATAAATATTGTTGCAAGTCTCTTTAAGTCTTTTTGTCTTAGACTACGACATAATCCTCTCATCCTAGATTTTTATTTAAAAAAAAGACCTTAGAGTAAAATATCCATGCTAATATATTAGTTTTTTTTTTTGACAAGATACTAATATTAGTTGAAAAATAATAATTCATGAAAAATAATAATTTAGTTTTACATTGCAAATAGAACAACAAAGTAGCAACGGTATTCATATGACAATGATTTGAATAAATCTCATAAAATTCAAAATTAAGAGATAATTTTTTCAGCCCATAAAATTAAGAGATAATTTTATCATATCCTAGGACGTGAACGGTCGTGATTCAATCCCCAACCGCGTATCCCAACAACCAACTCAGCTGAAGCAATTAAGAACTCAATAGCCTGCTGCGGCGACAGGAACTCCACCACACTGCGTAACGTTCTCAGCCGTAGATCATCAGCTTTCTTGATAATGCTTACCAGCCGTTCGATCTTGTCGTTGATATCAGCTTCTGAACCCATCATATCGCTTGCACTGTCCTGCCACTCTGATAGCTCCTCAGTTACTGCATTCTCTTCTTTCACCTTTCATTTTTCAATAAAATAAATGAATGAATACAAAAGAAAAAACAAACGAGTCACTCATGATAGTAAAACTAGTTTCCAATTGCTAAAATCAATAAGAAAATGTTAACCGATGCCCTGGACACTGATTAAGAAAACAATATAGAAATATTGTATTAGGAAGTGAAGAAAAGTTGTGTATTTAACTTTTTAAAAGTCAAGAAATTTCTACTTAACCGACCTAAACAATATTCACAAACACCATTTCATCCAATGGTTGTAAAAGACCATTTAGCGAATATAGCGCACGTATGTGTTTCTGGTGTACAACACTATTCGCATGAGAGTGTTCTAAGTCTGCATGTATCAAGTTGAATTCCAACTAATAAGAAAAATTTAGCAAACCAATTTTTTTTTGGTGGATAGCAACCAATTTATAACACTAGCACATGAAATGAACATGTAATACATCAAATTTGTCTAGTTTATTATGTCCATTCAAAATAAAGGAATTAAAACTTCGCAGGATTAATTTGTCTTGGTCTTGCACTATGCGACATAGTTTATTGTCGCGGGTCTAAATTGCACAATTAAAAATTGAGAGCAAAATTGCACTTTAGCAAAACTAGGGTACTCACTACATTTAAGACTATATTAATTAAATTAAACTAGGACATTCTTTAAGACTTTAAATGATAAATTTTTATGAAAATATATGTAATCAATGCATTGAAAATCAAAATATTTGATTTTTTTGAATTTTTTTTTTTTTAAATTCTTAAATAGTATCCGGGACAATCGTTAACAAGATCCATACTATTAAAGTTTAGACATAGTTAAAAAAACTAGATAGATACTCTAAAACGGTACTTTTCCCAAATTGTTGAATGCATGTTGGGATTGACAATAGATTTGGTAGATTTTGATAGATTTTGATAAATCTAAACATGCAATACTAGTGTCTAATAAATAGAAATTAAAGAAAATAAAAATTAACATAGGCAATTAAAGGTGCTCAAAGAAAATGAATTACTTACGGTATCACATTGTAAGTCACTAACACGACGAAACTGATTAGGAGAAAGATCACCAAGGTCACCAGTTCTAAACCCACGAAGAATATCAATAATACGAGATTCAAAGAGAAGAGAAGATTCAGTGTAGATGAGGTGAAAAGCTGTAGTGGGTCTCCAACCAGCAATCCAATGAAGAGAATGTTCAAGTGTTGTAGCCCAAGGAGATGCTAACACATGAAGTGGATCTTTTTCAGCAGCCATTGATTTTGCATTGTAGTAATCTTCATGGTGAGAGAGAACTTTTTGGATGAGTTCTTCTGAGTCGGTCTGGGTTGATAGTTTGAGTTGGTGTATTAGGTTGTTGAATTGAGTGTACCATGATTCGTAGAATTGAGCAAAGTTTGTTGTTGTCATTGTTGGAATGGTTTTGTGTTGGAAAATTGTAAAGTGGGGTTTGTGTGTGATTGTGAAGATGAGTTGAAGTTTTGTTCAAACGGTGGAAAGTGATGTAGTGGGGTACAGAGGAGGAGAGGTTTTGGGGTGATGACAAGTTGACATCTTACGTGTAATACTCAGCTTGAGAGTTGAGACTTGAGAGAGTTGTATGCTATTTTGTCTCTGGGGTAGTTAAAAAAGTTATTAAGCAGTGGAATGGTTGCAGTGGAGTGTTGAATGGAGTGTTAAAAGTGAGTTGAATTGTTTTGGGTTGAAAAAATTCAACACCTTTAATGAGGTGGGGGTGGAAGGCGCGTAAAACACTTGATAAAATCTTATTGGTTGCTGTGATTTTTCAGATTTTTATCTCATGTCAATTATTTCATAGTAAATCATTTTTTTAATTTTTTTTTTAAAAAAATTCATCATTTTTTTTATAAATAGAGACTTGGTTCATTTGATTTGGATACAGAAAAAAATTGACTTTTTCCCTATAATTTTTCTATTTAGCCTCTAATAAACTTTTGTTTGTAGCTCTAAACATCTTTTTTAGTGAAATGGATCCCAACAACTATAGATTTCAAAATGAATCTTCCAACCAACAAGGTTCCCAAAATATACCTATGCGCTCTCGTAAAAAAAACGCAAACCCTCGAGACGTGTACGAACGCTCGAAAGGTTGTGTGAAGTCGCCACCAAAGTTTTTGTTTAAAGGGAACGTTGATAAACCCTTAAGTTTTTTCTTTTTAAAGGAAAACGATAATAAAACCCTTTGACGATGAGGAAAGGATGGTCATCGCAACCATTACCGGGTTCGGGAGTCGATTACGCAAGGGGAAGGTATTAGCACCCCTCACGTCCGTTGTACTCAACGGGAACCTCCTAGTTAGATAAGGCTAAAAATGTTTTTAAAGTTTTGCTTGCATGCTTGAAGATATAAAGAAATTAAAGAAAGGGGAAAAAGTTTATTTTTTATTATTGTGCTTGACGAGATGATGATCTTGCTCCTACGTATCTCCCGGTGCGATGGAGAAATCAAAGCTACGTAGTTCTTTGGTAGAAAAACGTATATGTGTTGGTTATTTTTAAAGAACGATATTTTGATCGTATTTTTGCGATTAAACATAGCTTGTGTGCTCGCGCGTGGGAGGCTTAAGCGTTTGTTTCAAATCGCGCTAGAATAGATAAAACATGTTCGTTGGGGAAAAGAGGTTTGAATTGGCCGCGAGGGGCCAAGAAAGATTAAAATGACTCAACCGAGTCGAGAAAAGGTTCGATTGATCCAACGGGATCAAGAAAGGATTCAATGGACTCAACGGAGTCGAACATTGACCAAAAAGACTCAACTGGGTCGAGAAAAGGTCGATTGATCCAATGGGATCAAGAAAGGGTTCAATGGACTCAAAGGAGTCGAACATTGAACCAAGATGACTCAACCGAGTCGAGGAAAGGTTTGATTGATCTAACGGGATCAAGAAAGGGTTCAATGGACTCAAAGGAGTCGAACATTGATTTAACGACTCAACCGAGTCGAGAAAAGGTCGATTGATCCAACGGGATCAAGAAAGGGTTCAATAGACTCAAAGGAGTCGAACATTGAACCAAATGGTCACGGGGGACCAAAAAGGGTTCGAATTGACCACAAAGGGCCAAGAATTGGTTTTGGTGTATTGGATGCGTTGAAAATAGAATGACGATTGTCCGAACAACGAGACATACGTCAAGCATTCGTTCAATCGGGGAAATGGAGAGACATACGTCAAACCATTCCTTTTTCATTCAAGTTTTGTTTGAAATTTAAGAAATCCTAAAGTTATCAAAACACTTGATTGTTGAAACTCGATAAAAGTTTTAATGTTCAAATTAGTTGCTGCAACCTATGAACAAGTTTGCTTGGTTTATGTAAAAAAAATGCGCAAGTTTAAGGAAAACGCACGAGTTCGGCTCAAGTTTGAGTTTTGGTTTTAAAAATGAACAAGTTCGGCTCACGTTCAATTTTGATTGAAAATCATGAACAAGGTTGTTGTTCAAGTTTAGTTTTGAAAATAATGAACGTAGCCTATTGCTCGAATTTGATTTTGAAAGTTTAATGAACGTGACTTGTTGCACAAGTTATCCAAAAATATTGCTCAACCTTATGAAATTTCCAAGAATATCCAAAACTTGACATGTTTTAAACAAAATGAGTTTCAATCCTCTTAGGTTCTGAGTTTTTTAGGTGAGAACCTCAAAAATTTGGCTTTTTAGAAGCCTGAACTCAGATTCTGAGTTCTGTCATGGTCGCAAAGCGACCAGAGCTTCGCACTGCGAACACTACGAAATTTTGAGTTCAGAAGCTGCTTCTGAACTGCTGTTCAGAAGCAACTTCTGAACAATCTTCAGAACTTTAGGAGGAGTGAAAAGCTTTTGAAATTAGCAATAAAATGAGTGCAACACTTCAGTTTAAATGTTTTGCAAACTTTGGGATTCCTTTTGAGTTTCAAAATGGGTTTTAAATCAAAATGCGTAAAACTTAGAAATGCAAAAACTGAGATTGAAACAAGTTGGAATTAAAAGCAAATGCAAATAGTATGTAAAGGCAATATAAACAGGTTAGGATGACTTACCAACTCCTAGCCCAAAGCTTTTGTTGCAAGGAAATGGAATAGACTTTGAATGTTTATGGTTTTACAAAGCTTGAAATGTTGATGAATGGATGATAATAACACTAGTGTTTTCTTGCTGGAAGGACTATGTTTTTGCTCTAGAAAAAAATCTGTAATTGTTGTGTATTCAATGGTTTTCAGGTATATTCAATTGTGTGAAATCCTTATGCATAGCATTCCTTTTATAGGCCAAAACCAAATCTATTGCAAATGATGAAAATCTCTACAACCCAGATGCTTTGTGTGCTATGGCCAGGCTACTTTGCTTTGCATTTAATCCAAAGGTGTAGAGGTGACATTGCCTTGCAACCTTGGTCAAGACTTTTACCAAATCCAGCCATCCAAGCAGCTGATCTTAGATAGCAATGATGATGAAAAAGTGAAAAGCAGGGCTGTTTGCAATTGGGTTGTCCCTTGGGATTGGTCCTTACAATCTTGAGGGGTTAAGCAAGAAAAACATGCACTGTAATATGCAGAGGTTGGGGGAAACAAAAGGGAACATGTGGGCTGGTGTGAGGAAGAAGGAAGAGCTGCTGAAACAGGGCAGCACAAACAGCTTTTGGGCAAGCAAAACCAGCTGTGTTTGACTGGTTTTGGGGGAGAAAGAAGGAAGAAAAACAGGCAAGCTGCTGGCTGGCAAGCTTAGGGTCAGTAGCAGGTCAATTGGGAGGGATGAGAGCTGCCCAAGGGCAAGCCAACTTGCTTGGCACATGCTTGGTTGGAAGAAAAACCTTCTCACCTTGGCTTTAATGGCACATGCTTTAATTCTTGCTTTGCTGAATCCAAACAGCCACAATTGATAACAATAGCAATAATAATAATGATAGGTGATAAAATAATAATAATTATAATGAAAACAAATCAAAGAAATTAAAATCTGCAAAAAATCGCAGAGTTCGCAGAGCGAAGGTGACTTTGCTCTGCGAAGTCCTCCTTTCTTTTTGTTGACTTTGACTTTTCTCTTTTTTTTTGTTTTGAAAAAGCTTGGGACAAAATTAGGGTACAACAACTGCCCCTACTTAATTGTGTCTTTGCATAGAGATTGCGAGTGCCAAGGGCATCTCATAAACTCTTTGCGAAGAGCAATTAAGTAAAAGAAGGATCCGAATTTTGTCCTTCAATGTGAGAAAAGATTGTAGTAAATAATGAAAATAACGATATGCAAATGCAATGCAATGAATAAAAGTTAATGCAGGGTCACCTGGTTTGGCTACTGATGCATAAACTAAGAATAAAATGAACAAATCGTCACCTGAATAGGTGCTTAGACTAGCTTGGGGAATTAAAAAATAGATCGTCACCTGAATAGGTGATTAGATCTGACAAGTCGTCGCCTGAATAGGTGCTTAGACTAAAAAGGTAAAAGATCGTCACCTGAACAGGTGATTAGATCTGACAAGTCGTCACCTGAATAGGTGCTTAGACTGAAAAGGTAAAAGATCGTCACCTGAACAGGTGATTAGATCTGACAAGTCGTCGCCTGAATAGGTGCTTAGACTGAAAAGGTAAAAGATCGTCACCTGAACAGGTGATTAGATCTGACAAGTCGTCGCCTGAATAGGTGCTTAGACTGAAAAGCTAAAAGATCGTTACCTGAACAGGTGATTAGATCTGACAAGTCGTCGCCTGAATAGGTGCTTAGACTAAAAAGGTAAAAGATCGTCACCTGAATAGGTGATTAGATCAGACAAGTCGTCGCCTGAATAGGTGCTTAGACTGAAAAGGTAAAAAGATCGTCACCTGAACAGGTGATTAGATCTGACAAGTCGTCGCCTGAATAGGTGCTTAGACTGAAAAGGTAAAAAGATCGTCACCTGAACAGGTGATTAGATCTGACAAGTCGTCGCCTGAATAGGTGCTTAGACTGAAAAGGTCAAAAGATCGTCACCTGAATAGGTGATTAGATCTGACAAGTCGTCGCCTGAATAGGTGCTTAGACTGAAAAGGTAAAAGATCGTCACCTGAACAGGTGATTATATCTGACAAGTCATCGCCTGAAAAGGTGCTTAGACTGAAAAGATAAAAGATCGTCACCTGAACAGGTGATTAGATCTGACAAGTCGTCGCCTGAATAGGTGCTTAGACTGAAAAGGTAAAAGATCGTCACCTGAACAGGTGATTAGATCTGACAAGTCATCGCCTGAATAGGTGCTTAGACTGAAAAGGTAAAAGATCGTCACCTGAACAGGTGATTAGATCTGACAAGTCGTCGCCTGAATAGGTGCTTAGACTGAAAAGGTAAAAGATCGTCACCTGAACAGGTGATTAGATCTGACAAGTCGTCGCCTGAATAGGTGCTTAGACTGAAAAGGTAAAAGATCGTCACCTGAATAGGTGATTAGATCTGACAAGTCTGCTCTCACAGGGGGAAGGTTGATCATATCCAGCCGTTTATGCTAGAGGTAGATCTCTGAGGGCAAATGTGAACTTATTCAGCCGCTTATGCTGAAGGTCGATCCATGAGGAAAGGTTGTCTTATCTAGCCGCTAACGCTAGAGGTAGATCCACTGGGGATAAAGGTGATCATATCCAGCCGCTACACGGGAGGTAGATTCCTAAAGGCAAAGGTGATCTTATTCAACCGCTGATGCTGAAGGTTGAATCACTGGGGAAGGGCGATCTTGTCTAACCGTTTATGCTAGAGGTGGATACCTGGGGATAAATATAATCGTCTCTAGACGTGGCTAGTACTTTGATTATTGAAGAAGGAGAACATGATTGTTGATGCATGATATGCTTCATGTTGTCTTATGCAGTATGTTATGCAATATGATATGATATGAGGTAAACTCAATCCGGAATTTCTGTTGGGGAAACTCAACTGGGGCATTTTAGTGGCCGTGAGCAGGTCCACTTGGGAATGAGACAATTTGGGAAGAAAACCGCTGGGGATTTTTCTCTAGAAGAACTTACTGGGGAAGCTCTTGAATGAGGTTCACTGGGGAACACTAGAGATGATTGATAGATGTTGGTGAATATGTGATACTTACTGGGGGATGCTTGCTGGGGAGCATGATATAAATATGAGATGCATGTATATGAATGATTTGGTATAATGCATGCATGAATGAGTTTGATATGATGCATGTATTATGTTGACATGTGGGATGACAGACGTCATGTTGGACGCTGGGGGTCATGATTGGATGCCGAGCAAAGTCGGGCTTGGTTGTGGTTGTGCCAATGATGATTGGGCTTTGTTTGAAATTGTATGCCGAGCGAGGTCGGGCTTTTTATGATTGGATGCCGAGCGAGGTCAGGCTTTGGTTGGATGCCGAGCGAGGTCGGGCTTTGGTTTGAAATTGTGGGTGCCAATGGAAATTAGGCTTTTACAGGCAATTTTGATGTTCCCATTAATCCAAGATTGCACTAAAAATTTGAAACAATACGAAACACAAAATTTATATCATACAGCTCAAGTTAATAATATGTTTATCAATGAACCAACCTAACACACATTTTTATTAAATAGATGAACAAATTGAATATCAATTGCGAGGGTATTGAACACTCATCCGGCAAGTTTGCTAACATTCTGATCAAGTTATGTGTCCATCTAATCATCGTTTCAAAAGGCACAAAAGCATTGATCACAAGGTCTTTTGAGGGTTGTAATTTGGCTTGGTTACAAAAGAAATGTCATATGTGGGGAAATTGAATTCAAAAGGCCAAGCAAAGAGGAACATTCTTTCTAATTTACACACTTCCTCCTGATTCAAACACAACTCTTGGTGATTTACAATTATTTTTGATCTTGACAACTTTTTGATTTATTGATTTTTTCTTTTTCTCTTTTCTTTTTCTTGGTTTGCTTTTCTTTCCCTTTTTCTTTCTTTTCTTTTCCTTTTCTTGTTGTCAAGATCAATTACAAAATTCACCATTACTTGACATTTACAACCTCCCTTTTCTCCCCAACTTAGTTCAAGATGATACCCTAATTGAATGTTCCCTTTTTTTTCTTTTGGCAAAGGACAATAATCATGATGGTTTAAGGGTTCAAAATGAAAAAAAAATATCAGAATTCAATAATGATTTAACTATGAACTGAATTTTTTTACAATCTCCAGCAATTTCATTAAGCAATTGAGCTTATGAAAGTTGGCAGTTCATAGTTGACAATTCTGATTCATTAGGCTCAAAGAGGTTAACAAATACTCACTTCTCACAGGGTGGGCTATTTGTGGTCAAGTGTTTTTACTCATATTCAAAAAAAAAATGCCTCGATCATATCAGTGCTTTTATGCAATTTAAAACAACGTTTAGATTTAACATAAAAAGATCGAGTTAAACAAAAATATGCCGGTCTCCTGCATATGTGTAATGATTTTGAGGATTCCTCACATTTTGGCTAGTTCTAAATGGTTCACCGAATAAATATATCAATAACGCAAATTGTATGATATAACTTTTGTACTAAGTACATATTCTCATTCCAAGTTTAAACCTAGAAAAACAGGAAACATGTACCTTAGCTTTGCACAAATCAATCAAATCTTATCATCACCATACATCTGTGGCTGAATGCTTTGGATCAATCCATATGATGTGATCGGATGCCGATCAAGGTCGGGCTTTGATTGTGAATTGTGAGTGGGAATGCCAATGAAAATTGGGTTTTGGATGGAAATTGTATTTGTATGTGCCAATGAAAATTGGGCTTTTGTTATGATCCGGTGCCAAGCATGGTTGGGCTTTGTGAATTGCTTTTGGGAGTGCCAATGACAATTGGGCTTTTTGTAGGAGATTGAGGAATGTCAATGACGACTGGGCTTTTTGTGAATTGTGAGGGAGTGCCAAGCACGGTTGGGCTTTTTGAATGATTGTGTGCCGAGAATGGTCGGGCTTTGTGAATGAAAATTATGCTTCACGTTTATTCACACATCTGAATAAGACCAGGTCATAATTTCATCTTGTAGAGTGTGCCCCCGCAGAGGAAAACTGTGATGCCAATCTCTTGAGGGTTCTCTTGGTGAGGTTGTTTTGGGACGACGAGCCACTTTCCTTGACGGGATGATGCGTAGTGTTGCGAATGAAATGCGAACATCGATGACTCAATTCGGATTGTAAGAAATCCTTGGTGATAAGAAGGGGAACGAGTTTTGGACTCGAAGACAAATGTGTGCATGTTGTGCATGATGTTAATGCATGTATGCGATGTATATGAAAAAACATGCCCCTTTTTTTATGCAAATTTTTTTTCATGAATGCAAATGTTTATGGTATGCAGGGGTATGATAAAGGGACGTTCAAAACTTTCCCCCATCCTCACATGTAGGCTCTAGAGATGAGATTTTCTAAAAAGGTCCCTAGAGTCACGGATCCCATAGGGAAAATAAGGTCATCAATTGCAAATTACTCGCAAGACTTCAATAAATTCCAAGTGAAATATCCTCTAGGCGGGGTTTTCGCATCTTCCTCACAGACATACGTCAACGCGGGCCTCCGCTACACAACCACCATCCTATCTTAATTTCTCTCAAAGCTCGGGTAGAGAGCCTCACACGTTCGGCATTAACCCGAACAATGTGGCGTAACATCGCTCATGCAACAACCCCACAGTTGATATAATAACATAGCATAATGAAGCATATATAAATATAAGGCTAGAGAAGAATATAGACAATAAAATAAAAGCATGCAAGCAAAAAGCTAAAAACATTTAGCCTAAAAGCTAACTAGGATGGGCTTGACTCGCTAGTGAGGAAGCAAACATTCCCCAGTGAAGTCGCCAGCTGTGCGCTCTCGTAAAAAAAACGCAAACCCTCGAGACGTGTACGAACGCTCGAAAGGTTGTGTGAAGTCGCCACCAAAGTTTTTGTTTAAAGGGAACGTTGATAAACCCTTAAGTTTTTTTCTTTTTAAAGGGAAACGATAATAAAACCCTTTGACGATGAGGAAAGGATGGTCATCACAACCATTACCGGGTTCGGGAGTCGATTACGCAAGGGGAAGATATTAGCACCCCTCACGTCCGTTGTACTCAACGGGAACCTCCTAGTTAGATAAGGCTAAAAATGTTTTTAAAGTTTTGCTTGCATGCTTGAAGATATAAAGATATTAAAGAAAGGGGAAAAAGTTTATTTTTTATTATTGTGCTTGACAAGATGATGATCTTGCTCCTACGTATCTCCCGGTGCGATGGAGAAATCAAAGCTACGTAGTTCTTTGGTAGAAAAACGTATATGTGTTGGTTATTTTTAAAGAACGATATTTTGATCGTATTCTTGCGATTAAACATAGCTTGTGTGCTCGCGCGTGGGAGGCTTAAGCGTTTGTTTCGAATCGCGCTAGAATAGATAAAACATGTCTGTTGGGGAAAAGAGGTTTGAATTGGCCGCGAGGGGCCAAGAAAGATTAAAATGACTCAACCGAGTCGAGAAAAGGTTCGATTGATCCAACGGGATCAAGAAAGGATTCAATGGACTCAACGGAGTCGAACATTGACCAAAAAGACTCAACCGAGTCGAGAAAAGGTCGATTGATCCAATGGGATCAAGAAAGGGTTCAATGGACTCAAAGGAGTCGAACATTGAACCAAGATGACTCAACTGAGTCGAGGAAAGGTTCGATTGATCCAACGGGATCAAGAAAGGGTTCAATGGACTCAAAGGAGTCGAACATTGATTTAATGACTCAACCGAGTCGAGAAAAGGTTGATTGATCCAACGGGATCAAGAAAGGGTTCAATGGACTCAAATGAGTCGAACATTGAACCAAATGGTCACGGGGGACCAAAAAGGGTTCGAATTGACCACAAAGGGCCAAGAATTGGTTTTGGTGTGTTGGATGCGTTGAAAATAGAATGACGATTGTCCGAACAACGAGACATATGTCAAGCATTCGTTCAATCGGGGAAATGGAGAGACATACGTCAAACCATTCCTTTTTCATTCAAGTTTTGTTTGAAATTTAAGAAATCCCAAAGTTATCAAAACACTTGATTGTTGAAACTCGATAAAAGTTTTAATGTTCAAATTAGTTGCTGCAACCTATGAACAAGTTTGCTTGGTTTATGTAAAAAAAATGCGCAAGTTTAAGGAAAACGCACGAGTTCGGCTCAAGTTTGAGTTTTGGTTTTAAAAATGAACCAGTTCGGCTCACGTTCAATTTTGATTGAAAATCATGAACAAGGTTGTTGTTCAAGTTTAGTTTTGAAAATAATGAACGTAGCCTATTGCTCGAATTTGATTTTGAAAGTTTAATGAACGTGACTTGTTGCACAAGTTATCCAAAAATATTGCTCAACCTTATGAAATTTCCAAGAATATCCAAAACTTGACATGTTTTAAACAAAATGAGTTTCAATCCTCTTAGGTTCTGAGTTTTTTAGGTGAGAACCTCAAAAATTTGGCTTTTTAGAAGCCTGAACTCAGATTCTGAGTTCTGTCATGGTCGCAAAGCGACCAGAGCTTCACACTGCGAACACTACGAAATTTTGAGTTCAGAAGCTGCTTCTGAACTGCTGTTCAGAAGCAACTTCTGAACAATCTTCAGAACTTTAGGAGGAGTGAAAAGCTTTTGAAATTAGCAATAAAATGAGTGCAACACTTCAGTTTAAATGTTTTGCAAACTTTGGGATTCCTTTTGAGTTTCAAAAGGGCTTTTAAATCAAAATGAGTAAAACTTAGAAATGCAAAAACTGAGATTGAAACAAGTTGGAATTAAAAGCAAATGCAAATGCAAACAGTATGTAAACGCAATATAAACAGGTTAGGATGACTTACCAACTCCTAGCCCAAAGCTTTTGTTGCAAGGAAATGGAATAGACTTTGAATGTTTATGGTTTTGCAAAGCTTGAAATGTTGATGAATGGATGATAATAACACTAGTGTTTTCTTGCTGGAAGGACTATGTTTTTGTTCTAGGAAAAATCTGTAATTGTTGTGTATTCAATGGTTTTCAGGTATATTCAATTGTGTGAAATCCTTATGCATAGCATTCCTTTTATAGGCCAAAACCAAATCTATTGCAAATGATGAAAATCTCTAGAACCCAGCTGCTTTGTGTGCTATGGCCAGGCTACTTTGCTTTGCATTTAATGCAAAGGTGTAGAGGTGACATTGCCTTGCAACCTTGATCAAGACTTTTGCCAAATCCAGCCATCCAAGCAGCTGATCTTAGATAGCAATGATGATGAAAAAGTGAAAAGCAGGGCTGTTTGCAATTGGGCTGTCCCTTGGGATTGGTCCTTGCAAT
This sequence comes from Medicago ruthenica, assembly GCA_018208015.1. NCBI lineage: Eukaryota > Viridiplantae > Streptophyta > Magnoliopsida > Fabales > Fabaceae > Medicago > Medicago ruthenica. Next base: position 81,271,048 of record CM031372.1, on the reverse strand, counting down.
CTTGAGGGGTTAAGCAAGAAAAACGTGCACTATAATGTGCAGAGGTTGGGGGAAACAAAAGGGAACATGTGGGCTGGTGTGAGGAAGAAGGAAGAGCTGCTGAAACAGGGCAGCACAAACAGCTTTTGGGCAAGCAAAACCAGCTGTGTTTGACTGGTTTTGGGGGAGAAAGAAGGAAGAAAAACAGGCAAGCTGCTGGCTGGCAAGCTTAGGGTCAGTAGCAGGTCAATTGGGAGGGATGAGAGCTGCCCAAGGGCAAGCCAACTTGCTTGGCACATGCTTGGTTGGAAGAAAAACCTTCTCACCTTGGCTTTAATGGCACATGCTTTAATTCTTGCTTTGCTGAATCCAAATAGCCACAATTGATAACAATAGCAATAATAATAATGATAGGTGATAATAATAATAACTATAATGAAAACAAATCAAAGAAATTAAAATCTGCAAAAATCGCAGAGTTCGCAGAGCGAAGGTGACTTTGCTCTGCGAAGTCCTCCTTTCTTTTTGTTGACTTTTTGTTGACTTTGACTTTTCTCTTTTGTTGTTTTGAAAAAGCTTGGGACAAAATTAGGGTACAACAATACCAAATTATGGATTTCCTCCAAATTTCATCATGCCGTCATCTAATCCAAATTATCATCCATATTATGGATCAATGATGCCTTATTCATCTCAAGCACCCCCTTATTATTCTTTTACTCCAATGGAAAATGAAAATGTTCTGAATGTTGGACTTGATGAATTTCCTGAATTTTCTACACAAATGGCTCCTGGTGGCATGAACGGTGGTCATGAAACCACTCCAAATGCAAAGAATTCAACTACTGCTCGTCGAAAAAGCCCCAATTGGACCACTGATCAAAATTTGGTTCTAATTAGTGGGTGGATTATATATGGAACAAAAAGTGTTGTTGGGAGAAACCAAAAAAGTGATTCACATTGGGGTAAAATTGTTGATTACTATAATGAGCATTGCTCATTTGATCCTCCCCGTGATGGAGCTGCGTGCAGAAATCATTACAACTACATGAACAAAATACTTAATAAATAGATTGGCGCTTATGATAACGCTAAGCGTATGCAACAAAGCGGGTGGTCAGATAATGATGTATCGGCAAAAGCGCATGAATTATATTCAAGTGGTAAGAGTGGACATTTAAGTTTAATGTTAGAATGACTCGTTGTCCGTGATCAACAACGTTATGGTAGTCAGGTAGGAGGAAATACTAGCTCTAGAAGTAGCAGATCTAAGAGAGCCCACGAGAGTGATGCAAGTGATTCCAACTCCGTAGGATCTAGTGCTCGCCCAATGGGGAGAGATGCAACTAAAAAAAAGGGTAAAAAGAAAAGCAAGGGCGTAGCCTTGAAATCAGTCAATGAAGAGTGGAATGAATTCAAACAATATAAGGAGAAATAGTTGGAACGATTGGACAAAATAGCCATGAGGCAAGAGGAGGCTAACCAATTGTTGAAAGAAAGTACTAAGGCTAAGAAGATTAAGATGTTTATGAAGCTAAGTTCAAAGGAGCGTCTCGATGACCGGAGCAAAGAGCTGTTGGAAATGTTGGGCCGCGATCTGTTTAGAAATTAAATGTTGTCAAGTCGTTGTTTGTATTTTGTCATTTTGTGCCTTATCTACTATTTAACTCCATTGCATTAAATGTTGTAAAGTCGTTGTTTGTATTTTCTCACTTTATGCCTTATCTATTATTTAATTATATTGCATTATTTGTTTGGAGTCCGTCCATTTCAACCACTCAATCTGATTTCTTTCCTTATCTATTATTTAACTACATTGCATTATTTGTTTGTAGTCCGTCCATTTCACCAACTCAATTTCTTATTTAAATGGGGGTTCATTCTTCCATTGTTGTACCAATACCAAAAATCTCATATTACTAAAAAAATATCAATGGATCCTTCAAAATTTCCTCTTGATATCGAAGCTTACAAAAGGCAGTCTGAAATCAAAGAAAGGTATCCTTCTCTGAAACAAAATGCAGTCTAAATTTCCTATTGATATCGAAGCTTACACAATGGTATCCTTCTCTGAAGAAAAAACACACACATAATGGCATGCATATAGTTTGATAGAGAATATATATCTATCCAATTATTCAATGTATCATGGCTTAAAAAAAGTTGATGTATCATATTTTTATATTTATTTGTTTTAAAATAAATTCAAATAAGTTTTTAAAAGACATAAATTCAAATTTTAAATAAATTTTGTTTACGAGTATCAGTATTAAACAAAATTTCGAAGTATTTAGATCATATTCAATGTAGGAAACTTAATTCATTAAGCATTGATACACAACATGTATCCTATTGGAAATAAAATCTAATTGGTGTTTTTGGAGTAAGAATGCTCAATTAAACATTCTCTCTCCACGAGTCCCACAATATTTTATTGAGTGATGTGTTGGAGTGATTGAATGCTTATTAGACATTATTATTAAAAAATTATAAATAAGTGATGTGTACAAGTGGTATCAAAAAATGGATATCGCTATTACGATGCTCTTAAGAATTTATCATTTTATTTTCAATCTAACAGGTAAAAGACACAAGTCTTTTCCTTTGTAATGGATATATGATGACTAAATTTGGCAAGTGCACCAAATAGTTTCAAGTAATAAAGTGATAAGTAAAGTCATCTTCACATAAATTGTCGTTTCAACTAGCCAACTAGCTAAACTTATAAAAAATAATAATAAAAAGCAAATAAAGTAAATAAAAAGCAAATGAAATGAGGAAAGTTTGCAAGTTTGATTTGATTCGCAAAGCAGTAAGTTGGTTGGAGAATTTAGTGGGGGTTAGGATTCTTCAAATCTCCTATATTTTCTTGTTGGAGTAAAGACAGACAATTATCAGTTATGAGATAAGGGTTCTACTTAATTGACGAGTTCATGAGATTGTTACGTCCCTCCAGCTGTCAAGTTGCACATGTTGATCACAACAAGGTTATACGTGTTATACGACATATAGAGTCGTCAATCTTACATGGTATATGCCTTCGTAAAGTTGTTAAACTGGGGCCTTACTCTCTCAAAGGTAATTGAATCATAAAAGCAGTTGTATTTCTAAATTGTCATTTAAAGGCTCCACATACGTCTATGAATATTATAAGTACACCACATATCCTTTATGTCTGTAGTCATTCTACAAATGGATAATCCTAACACTATAAGGGAACCCTAACTTACTAAGGCGAAACAATAAAGTTTATAATGCAACATTCATAAAAATTGACCAAAATATCTTCTACAGCCCCATGTTTCTATGTTCAGTTAGGAGACTTTAGGTATGTCACACTCCCTAGAATTCCTAAGAGCATTAAGACTTTTGCATATAAAAATTAAATTTATCTCAAAACACAACTTAATAAAAGACTTGAATTAGATTGATCCATCAAACAAATAGAGGTTTATTTTAGAATCCTACCCAATTAGGGCTTAGTTAATCATGATAACTAAAAACAAATTACAAAAGAAATAAAACATACTCTAAGGACAAAGGTTGAGGAGAGACTCCTCCCTTGATGCTCCTAGCTCCTTCATTCCTCTTGAACCACTTCGTTATGAATGAGATCTTGTGAATGAAGACTCTTGTATTTAGAGGCTGATTTCCAAGTGGGTTTGAGCTGAAAAACTGGGCTTTTTCCGCAAACCCGTATGGGAAAAGCAACAAAATGCCTAAAAACAGTGCTTTTTGGCCCTGTTTTGCACACCCAGGGCACATGGCACTTTTTCCAATGTATTTTTGCCATTTTCTTTGTCTTTTTGAGTTTTTTTCCTTCAAACTTGTCTTAGAACTTGAGATAGAATTTCTTCGACTTGTAATGTCTTCAGAGACCTCTTAAATCTTCATTCCATGTACTCATAATTCTTCATAAGGTGTCTTGCTTTGGTGGATAACATGAATTCTCAATTAAATACATCAAAAACACCTATGAATTGGTTGATTTAGGGAGAAACTAGAATTACATGACTCGATATGAAAACATTACAAAATGTCTCATAAACCATAAGCAATTGTTCTAATATTTCTCTTATTTGGGTCAAATCAGTACTAAAATGATTATAAAATATGTTAAAAATAGCGTAAGATGACCTGTCTTCATAGCCCTAAACTTACATTGTTGATTGTCCTCAAGTAACAAACAAAATTAAATCTTAAATTTTGCATATTTTTCAGAGGACATACCTTTCCGAAGAAGTTGTTCAAATTATCATCCATTGCATTTTCGGGCCTGACTAACTTACCATTTCCATGCAAGTGGAACATGCATAGAGAAGATAATTCATCCTCTCAGCCACACTTTTTTCCAAGATACACGTTATGTGAATGCACTTTGCTATGAACTTGAAACAATTTTAAACAGACATTTAAGATCATACTATTTACACACTTTAGAGGTCTTTCAGAGTTGTAACGTGACTTAGGTTAAGATGAGACCTACTTGGGAAAGTAGGTTTAACAAACAACTTTAAGTTAGATTTCAACCGACGAATTCCTGCTAAACAGTGAAGCATTACCAACCTCCCTTCTTTGTACCAAAACAAGATGAGTACTAATAGAGCTGTTAATTTTTTTGAAGAGACCAATTTTTGGCTCTTGATTTTTTTCTATTTTCTATTATTTATTGCATAGACCAATATTTTTTTATGGTTTATCTACATTTTTTCTTTCATTTTTTTATTTTTTGATAACCAAATTCTACTGGTACGCTACCCCAAACTTATAATGTTGCTAATTCAAAATAGCAACCCCAAATTTAGTTTTCAATCATACTAAGTTCTTAAAAATACTCTATCTTTTTTTTTTTGAAGAAGTTAAAAATATTTTGTCTAACTCCAAAAGAAATCAAACATATGACATTAAGGGTTCAAACTTGTGACATGACTCGTCACTTAGTAACAACAAAACAAATACTGCATGGAGGCTCAAAGTGGTTTATCAAAGGATAATAATAAGGGTGACTTAAAAAGGCTGAAGGTCTCACCTGTTATTCTATACAAAAAAGAGGTGGTGATTATGATGAGTATCTTTCGCAACAATCCCCAATAGTTATCTTGTTCTTGAACTTACTAGAGTAAGCTAGCCTTCTACTGTAATGGTCTGAAATAACTTTTTAAGATTAAAACAATTTAAATTTTTTGAAATGGAAAAGTTATGTAGTTTATGCAAAATTTAAAATTGAAAATAATTATGAGGAATAACAACAATTAAAGCAAGCGATTGTTTTTTACAGGAATCTTAACCTTATTAGAAATGAAAATAGTAGAGAAAATAAACTAATAGATTGCCTCCTATTCAACGCATGTTTTACGTTTCGAACCTGGTGGATAAGTCTACGTTGTTCCTGGGAGTCTGATACCTTCAGGCTCCTTGTCTTCAATCCAAACTACTTGATCATAGTTTTCAGATGTAAGGTATGTCATTCTTCTTCCTCATATTAAGCATAATCATGGAGGTATTTTCCCTAAACCCTTATCGGAAATAACAACAAAATGTTGTTATTTTCCAGAGTCGTATGCGCGTCGCGAGTGAGCCTACGCGCCTGGTGCCTAAAAACAGTGTTGTTCAACATTGTTTTGCACACGCATGGCACGTGGCAACACGCCTGGGGCGCGTAGCACTTTCTTTCAATGTATTTGTTTGCCTTTTTCTTTGTCTTTTTTAGCGTTTTCTTCCTTCAAACTTGTCTTGGGACTTGTGATAGAATTTCCTCAACTTGTAATTTCTTTAGAGGCCTCTTGAAACTTCATTTCATGTTTTCCCAATTCTTCATGAGGTGTCTTGCTTTGCCAAATTACATGATTTTTAATAAAATACATAAAAAAAACACCTAAGAATTGCTTGGTTTAGGGAAGAACTAGAATTACTTGACTCGGTATGAACACATTACAAAATGTCCCTTAAACCATAAACAACTGTTCTAAAACTCCTTTTATCTGAGTCAAATTATGACTGAAAAATATGCTGAAAATAACATAAGATGATGTGTCATCAATATATAAAGTAAATATGTTTTTGACGGAAATATATAAAATAAATATAATAAAATGGAGAAAATTCATTAGTATTTTTACAAATATAATATTAATGTATTTCTATAAAATATTTGTTTACTTTATATGCAAAAACTCGTTAAAATATTTACTCCACGACTGTAGCAGATTTTATGTACTTATATCTTAAAACACTTTTTTAATCACCCCACATATGATGATTGATACAAAAGAAATATTAATTAACATTATAGTTACAATTAACATTTGAAGGTAAATTCATCAAAAATTTAAAAAATTTTATAAGGTAAGAATATAAGAACAATAAACTCAATTAATGGGATGATTTTATGGAGAGGGAGAGGGTACAATTTGATTTTCGAAAAAATTTAAGGAAAATGAATCGGTGGTCTACTTAGTAATGCCACTGCTAAAAGTAATGTTATTTCTAGATGTCCAATACTCTATTCAAGTTCAAATGGATTTTTCTAACACTTCCCACAAGTTCATACTCTTCATTGTCCGGCTTTGACAGCAATATTGAATTGAGTGTTTCTTTTCCCACCTCCAACTTTCTTGCACACCTTATTTTGAATTATAAAATCCGAAAAATAGAAGATTTTAAAGGATTTTTTTAACGTGTTTTTCGCTTTTTGAATTATATAATCCGAAATCTGTAGGACGCGTAAGAAATTAGTAGAGCGGAAAAAGAGACACTTGATTGAACTTTTGAGTGGCTTAATGAGAAATTAATATATGTATGGATCGGAGTTCGAACCCTCTCACTCGATTGAACTTATAATCCGTAAAACACCCACTACCCATTAGTTAATTTCCATGGGTTTTTACTACTAGGTTTGTCTATCCTATGCAATATTGTATAAGTTAAGACAATTAAAACCCTTACTAATAATACCCATGCGTTTTTTTAACACAGATGACCTCATTCATGATAATTACTATCTTTTTGATAGAATCATTCATTGATAACTATGATGTTGATTCCCAATAATTCCTATTCCAATTCACAATACATGAACATATACCCCTTAAAAAAAATGCATGAACATATACCATTACCCATTCCCAGTGACTCATTCCTTAAACTGATGTTTTTCTTTGTCTTCTTCTTTTTTTGTTTGTTTTCTTTCCTTTTTATAATTACTGATTTCCTTTTTTTCCTTCTTCATGTTTATGTATATATTATTTAATAATTTAATAATATTATTGTTATAGATTGACATAAGTCTTTGGAATTGCTTTAGCTACTAAATGTTTGTAAAAATTACCACTTAAGAATTTCCTTTTAGTTCTTTTCCATATTTCACTTTCTAAGAAGAAAATGTGGAGTTCAACTTTGTTGCATTTTTCCTTCTTCAATTCTCACAACAAAGTGAAGTATTCTTAATTTGAACTTTGTTATCAAAAACCAAGTATTTATCTTATGTGAAATATCATATTCTTTTTTTTTTCTATTCGTTTAGCATTGCTTAGAGCCCCTTTTGAGCCCTTTGCTTGATCCAATGATCGCACGACCATTGAGCCATATGGGCAAAACCGACATATCCACACCCAGAGGTCTATAAATAGGGTGTGTCACAACCAAAACTAGATACACACTCTTATTATGAGAAGTCTCCTTAAAGATCATTGAAACCTCACTAACTTGATCCTTGGATTGTCTTTGCAGGTGTACCTTCCGCATTGGTGAAAGATCTCCTCCAACCACAGTGAACTACTGTAGCGGTTGCGTCACACCACCTGTTGTAGAATCTTTTGCTCGATGAAAAGTACAGTGGTGTCGTCTATGGCAACAAAATTATAAGAACAATGACCATAATCATCACAAAAAATAAACCAACCACTCGTTTGGAGACATTGGCTAACATCGCAGTTCAAGAATCTCCTCCACTGCAGAACACACCTACTATCATCATACCTTCTCTTCTGGTGATCATCACCGTGATAACACCAACACCTTCCAAACATGTGGAAAAATGTGTGTCATGGCCTATTGGAGCCTCCAATCATCCTTAAGGACTATTGAATGACGACGATATAAGCTATAATAATCGATTATCCAAGATTGAGAATGTGCAACTTCAACCAGTCGTCATCACACCTCAATCTAGTTTTATAGGAGTTTCCAAACCAACAAAGTGCTAGCAATTCATGCCCACCTTGAAGAAAGGAGACATGGCTTAGTTTAAGAGTCTTCCCCAATATTTTGCTGACTCTTGGTCAGACCTCAAAAGGAAGTTCACCTCTCAATTCACATCTTGAAATAAGCCTAAGTCGATTGCCTCATTAACAATTATCGTTCAAGGGAAAGCCAAATCTCTCATAGACTACACCAATAGGTTCACCAAGGAGGTCATACTGGTTAGAGGGGCGATTGACCAGATGAAAGTGTATAATATAGAAACATAACAGGCTAGAAAACTATTATTAAAAGTGTATAAACCGTAGAAAATCATGGTTAAGAGTCGGATATTTGATGTCTGCCGTCATCAATGACAATACATTTTCTCAAGAAAACTGGAATAAGATAAGCATAAACTACCCAACAACAACATCTTTGACCTCATTGTCACTATGGTGGTTACCAAACTTGGCATTCATGGACGGGCTAATCCTCATGGAATTCAACTCTCCCTCATGTTTACCCGCAACAACGGTTGACTTTTGAATATCAGCAAGCATGAACTCATCTTGTTGGATGGTAGACCCATCTCAAGATCTGAGACGGTTTTATCAGGAGTCATCCCATCCAATTGCAAAGGGACACCTTTATTCAAGACCTTGATATTTTCCGCAACATTTTTAAAGTACTTTACGAAAGACCGTACAAAGAAAACATTTATCTACTCTTAATTGGTCGCTGCTTTGTCGAACACCTTTATCAACTTCCCCTCATATTGCACCTGAAGTTCCACTAGTTGAACTAGGTGGGAATCTTTTTCCTCTACAAGATTGTCATGTAGCGAATATATTTCTAGGATCGTGTAAATTACGACTCATCTTTCTCTGACTCCATCTGATGGATGGTAGCCTCCAACTTTTTTACTTTCTGTTCGGATGTCTCCAACCCCTCGATTAAAACATTATTTTATTTGTCTCTTTCCTTTAAACAAATTTCTAAATTGGCCACCACTTCCCAAAGAATCTGAACCTCACCACTCGACGATACTTTGATAGGGACCTAAGCACAAAGTAAGGCAAATACCCTAAACAAAGAAGCAAACTTTTTAGTAAGGATGTTCCTTTTTTTTATGGGCATATTTAGCAAAGTAACACCAGTTAGATGGGGAAATAAGAGCCCTCATTTACTTGATTGAATGTGGAGTACAAAAAAATGTGTTCAGAAGGACCCTTATTGAACCATATTTGGAGCTCTGACCAACTAGAGAATGGGAGATCACAATTATCGTGAAAGAATGATCATCTAAGGCAAAATCAGGCCCTCCTTTGGAACCCTAGAAGCCATGAAGTACTGTAGTACCACAACCCGAGGGAATGATCACCTTTACTGGGCTCTCCACCACAAGTGCAAGAACTCCACCATTGGCTTTCAACCAAATATAGAAGTCAATGCTCTCCACCATACATTGTCATAGTGACTTGTAGCCAATGATCAAACCCAAGAATGGGTTTGGATGAATCTGCAAGGGAGATAAGCAAATATGGTTAATAAAGTAGACTTCGAACCCCGAGATGGGAAGCCTTAACCCCAAATCCTGGAACAGAATGACGTGCATTATGAAGGAAATATGATCATCACTTCAAATCCGAGTATCCTAAGTGAGGCGGGTTGTTACCTAACCATTTGGAAAGTCTATCCATACAACCCTCAAAGGTCTCTAACTTATGTAAAGATAATCATATGGCGAGCGATGACTTAAAACCTCCTCTGATAACCCATGGATATTCCCGACAGTAGGAGTAAGCAAGTTGCAACTTTAGGATGCGCTCCTCCCTTTCTTTTCCATAAGACACCATGTTTAATGTAAGGTAATTACATTGAAACCTCTAGGACAACGAAGGGCTAACTGACGACCAAAAAAGGAAGGATATGTAAAAATAAACCACAAGTTGCGGACAAAAAATCTAAAAAAAGGAAGTCAAAATTGTTCCTCCCCTAAAAGATCCAATGTACGAACCAACATATAATATCTCCTCTGGTTACACAATTATGTCCCCTCAACTGCTTCATCATCATTTAACGCCCCACCTAAAGTGGTCACACACGTTAACTAGAGGGCAACTCGAGAAACATGGCTACAAAAGTGCAATCATCTCATAGAAAAGCCAAGACATTACTGAAATGAAAGGTCACAACACATGTTACCTCGAAAGCTACGCCTAGAACATCCGAAGTTAAATATCACCCGGATCAAGAATCACCATATTTGCATAGCAACGGAAAATGGAATGAAGGCCACCCAAATATTTGAACGCTACAAGGTTCTCGTCTCTAGCCACGAGTCAACAACTTGGGGGGGGGGGGGGGGGCTGTTGTTATAGATTAAGCAAAGGCCAAATCCTCTAAAAATTGAGTCCAATATTACAACTAAGGCCCAATAAGGCGTCTGCCTACTAGTATAGTATGCATGCATTAATAAAGAGTCGCGTCACGAAGAATGATATGCTCAAAGTACCTATGAGACCTTTGTTTTATCCCATGATCGCCCGACCATTGAGCCACAAGAGCAAATTGACATATCCAGACCCGAGGATATATAATTACAACATGTCACACTAAAAACAAGGTACACACTCTCATTTTGAGAAATCACTTCAAATTTCATCAAAACCTCACTGACTTGAGTGTTGAAGTGTCTTTCCATGCAAGCCCCCATACATTGGTGAAGGATCTACTCCAACCATCATGAACCACGGCATTGATTGCTTGGCACCACAATAGCCAACTCTTCTGTTTGATAGACAAGAACAAAATGTAGCAAGTAAATCTTAAAAGTGGTAATCAAAACTGTTGGCGAAAAAACTAGGCCAATAAAAAGGGGATATAATTCTACCAAGTGTAACATTTAGATGAAACTCCATATCAAACCAATTTATAAGTACAATAATTTTCTCGGCGATAAATATAAGAGACTTTGAATTGCATGAACGATAATAACAGAAGACTAGTTCTCCATCTTACACTAGGATTCTAAGGAACCAAATCATAAGATGAAAAAGATTGGATCCAAAAAATGAATTACATTCTTACTAGAGCTTCTACCAACCTTTTTGAAGATTGATAGTAGTCATAAATGAGTCTAACTCTGCATTGAAAGCATACATCATTTCAATACATAATGCAAAATAACCTCCTCCAAATCCACAACTTTTATCCTGGAAAATTCCACCCCCACCCACAAAGCAATGGTCACCCTTAACTTCCCCATCAATATTAACTTTATGCCATCCATAAGAAAGAGGACGCCAATTGACTTCAAGATGTAAAGGAGCTTGTTAAAGATGACAACTAACTTAAAAGAGATTTTAACAAAGAGAATTCCTAAACTAAAAAGAAAATATCATTCTTGGTTAAATTTTCACTCAAGATCATATAGAAGTTAATATCATATTAATGGCCGGTCTGGCATAAATAATTTTATTATTGAAATCTGTCTGAATTCCAGCAAAACTAGATGATCCAAAAAGTATTTATAATAGCTGTGTTACGAGGATTGTCTGAGCCTGATGACTCAAACTATTCTAAAAATAGATTAAAGAGAAAATTTATAGATGCATTCGCCATATACTGAGCCAATACCATAGATATACTTGCAAAACTAACCAAAAAATCAAACGGTTAGAAGTTTTCCTCCCGAGGAAGTCTTGTTTGATCACAAGAATTCGGACACATCATTTAGGTATATGCACAAAAATACATTTCAATTAGTTATTTTAAAAATAAATACTATTTAATTACATCCTCTTTCTATCTTTTTTTTTATTACATAGACAACAAATTACCAACAATGAATTGGTCCAAGTGGCAAGAAATTCGTGCTCCTTAAGTATGTGGTGAAATTTTTGTACCAATATCACGGTAACAAAAATAAACATATACAACAAATTGATACCATCGTTGGTCCACGACTCTTGAGTGAGATTTTGATTAGTGGGCATACGTTTATGAACATGATAAAAAGACATCCTTAAGAGATAAACATGGTTGATGAACGTGATAAAAATCATTTGACTTAGTCCTTAGAAAAACGAGGGTGATGAACATGATAAAAAAAAAATATCCTTAAGAGATAAGACTCCAAAATTTACATTATTTATTCCACACCGAGATAAATAAATTAATTTATATATAGTACTATATATGCATATACGTTTTTCTATGAAATATAATAATACTCTAAATTTATCTGTCTATCATTTGAGGACTTCAATGTAATAAAAAATCCATTGATGATATAATTTGATAATATATAATACTTCTTTTCAATCATAGTCCTGGTCACGAGTAATTCTTTTTTGTGAGACTAAAACGTGTGAAAGGTGTCCGTGAGCATAACTCAATTGGTAGAAACACTGTATTATATATATAAAGATCGGAGTTCGAACATCGGATTCTCCACTTATTCACTTTAACAAATGAATTTCTAACCACTATACTACTTGACAAAAAAAATACTTGTCAAATGTTGTAGTGTTAACAACACTCTCTTTTCAACTCTATCTCCAACACTCATTTTCTTATTGACTTAAATCACGGTGGGTCTCACACTTTGGAGATGTGTTCAACTTAAAGTGGTTGATTATACATTGATTTCATCCAATAAGAGAATGAGTGTCGAAAAGAATGTTGAAAAGAGAGTGTTCATGACATTCCTCTTAATATTGATATTGTTGAACGATGAAGTCAAAGTCATATGGAGGGCTTTGTTAATTTAATGCGAAAATACAATTTTTGTAATAAAGTACTACTACATCCGTCCCTAATTATTAGACTATTTTAAGTTTTTTTTGTCTTTTTATATAAGACCTCTTTCAAATTTTAATGTGTATTAATTCTTTATCAATCTGCCCTTATTTTTTTTTTTTAAGAATGGTTGTAAAATGGTTACTAGAGTCATTTAAATTAATAAAAAAGCTATGATTTACGTGGATGGAATTAATCTAAAGAAAACCCAAAATAAAAATAAAAATAACTTGGTCTAAGAAATACCAAGATGTAGAATGGCAGATATAATGCCAATTTTTCATGACAAAAGCATAGTTGAAGAAAGTGGTATTTTCATACTAAAGAATAGGTTATGATGCAGCACTCGTTACAAATTAAATGGCAGTTGCTTTTGCAATACAATAGTTGTTTTTGAAGATGACATCCTTAACCCAACATCTTGCATTTTGACATCCTTCTAGTTCTAGACAAGAAAAAAGCAACCACCCAAGGAAGACTTGGTCAATTTTTTTTCCTAATTATAATTTAATTAATTAACAAGGACGGCAGACAAATTCTATAGTACACCCAAAAATTTGAGTGTACCGGTACACCATTTTGTTAAATTAATAATTAAATGAGTTGTTTTTTTTGAAGAAAATGAATTATTTTCTATCATTGACAACTATAATAATTAAATCTTATTTACCAAAACATCGACGAAATAAAATTTAATTTTTATGAATTTTTATTACTCATAATATAGAATATTGATTATTTTTTATGAGCAAATGTAAAAAAAAATTTATGAGCAAATAGCTCTTTATTTTATAAAAATGATCGTTAATTTATAAATCTATGAAATAAGAGTACCGATACACCTCAATTTGTGAGTGTACCGGAGAAGTTCCCTAATTAACAAGGACGGCAGAAAATTTGTATGACAAAAGCATGCATACATCCCTAAAGAAAAAAGATCAATTGAATCTTTCAATTGTTTTTAAAGAATAGAAAAAAATTATGTTTCTTAACACATAAACCATCTGAATAATTGATAAAAAAAATGCCATATTGTAAATCCGTGTCGATCATTTGGTGGTTATAATTTTCCGTACTATATAAAAAAAGAATTCGGGGATTATTTAAATAAATTAAAACAATATGCTTCAGCTGAACCAATTTACATTACAAATTAAACACGATGCAGGAGGCATGAGAGAAACATAACATGACACCATGTTTCCATAGTTCAATCACAAAATAGAAATAGTTTTTTTTTTTGAATTTTAATTTTAAATTTCTAAGCCTCCAACCCCATAGATTGAGTCTAGAAATACAGCTAGACCAAAGATTACTATATTCACATGTAGTAACTTAATTATTGTAAATAACTGATGATTAATTGGAGAATGGACATGCTGAAGTTTTGGTGCTTTCTCCACCTGAAAGAAGGCCTCCAAACAATTCTCCAGGGTCATAGTAAATCTCCACTTCTTCAACCTTCAAAGTGTCATCCACCTAGGTTAAAAAATTATTGTTCATTAGTCATGATAGTGATGTATAAAATATAGAGGATGATAAAAAGTTGTTCCCATAAGGTGGAGTAAGATAATATAAACTGTAGCGTAAAATATATGATAATCCAATGGAAAAAGTTTCTTAGACACTCCAAGGGTGTATCCGTCTGGAGAGATATAGAGATAAGAGAATGATGTGATAAATGTGATAAGTCGATGATGAGATAAGAAGAAAGATACAAGAGAAAATAAAGTATTGAATAAATGTAGGAAAATTGGGGTATCCAAATATCATTGTTATAATCTAATAGTTAAAAGTAGCGAGACATTAAAAAAAGAAGTTTTTATATCATGTGCAAATTTGCATATGTTAAGAAGTTAAAAATAATCAGTTTATTGGACACTTGTACACTTTATATTAAATACATAATTTTAAAATAAATAATTGTTAATATCAGTAAAAAAATCACCATTTTTAGATATCTTAATCTACACAATATTGCACAAGATAGACAAACCCTAAAAAATCCAAGAAATTATATTATTTAGAGATTTCAATTTTAATGGAATATCATTAGACAAAATTTATGATATAATTTATGATCTCATTTGGTCCAATTAATGTGTGTTAGATTTTATGGTGGTTTTTTACACCCATATACCAAATCAACACCTTGGGAGATAGAAATAGAGAGAATTATGTGATAGATTGGTGATGTTATATGAAGGAGGAATAACATTTGTATAGTCTTTTTTAGATAACAATTTTGTTACAATATTTTTTCTGTCTTATTATTGGACAAAAATAAAGAGAGAAAAAAGAGATAGCAAAAATACAACGAGAATATGATAGAGTTGTCCCAAAATAAATATAATTTCTCTATAAGAAGAGAGAGATAAAAAGAAAACAATATGTTGAATGGATGTAGAAGATTTAAAGATGTTCAATTATCATTATTGTTTTGTAAAATTAATTTTACTTAAAAGTGAACCATTGTTCTTTATTTTGGCAATAAAACATAAAGTTATTTATCCCCGTAAGCATAGCTCAGTTGGTAAAGATATTGCATATTATATGTAGAGGCCGGGGTTCGAACCCCTGACATCCCACTTTTCCACATTTAAAATGTGTGAGCTCGCCACTAAGCTACTTGAAAAAAAAAAAAACATAAAGTTACTTAAACAATTTATGACAAATGTTGTTAGCTTCGACTAAGGAAATGGATCACTCAATTTTTTTTTTCTCTCTTCATGTTTTTTCACTTTTCTTATCTCAACCCTTAAACGACATTTCTCATTTTATTTCAAATTTCAATATTTTTTTTGGTCAAGCTTTCAAATTTCAATGTTATCAACTCTTTATATTTTAATATTATCCTTCCTTTATCTTGTCAAAAAAATATTATCCTTCCTTTATATTCCAATTTTAATGTTATCCTTTTGTATCTCTCCCTTTCTATTTGATTACAGTCTCGCAACACAAATTAAAAAGAAAATATCCATGGGACCATGGCCTTTGCTTGCAGAAAAAACAAAATACTAATTTTCAATTCATGGTACAAATTAACATTTGTTTTACTGAGAAATTTAAAATGATCAAGGATTGTTAAGCTCTTGGTTTATGTCAAACATTTAAATTCAGATCATAAAATAAATAATATTAGAAACGTACCTTGAGAGTTCCCAAGCCAGAGAATTGGACCATCTTCCCAGTAGGGGAATGTCCCTTGAAAGGACCTTCAAAGAATCCCCAATGCCTAAACTTGAAAGCAATTTCAGGTGGTCCTGTGTAAACTTTAATCACTTCCCATGCAAACCCTCTTGGAAAAGCTGATTTAAAGGCTTCATGAGATGAATCAAAAGTTTCTTCATTTGACTTGTATGGCTTGAAATCTTCTGGCAGGGAACTTTTCAACAATGCATTATAACTTCCTATGCTTAGAGTTTCCTCTGCAGTTAATCCCTCCCTGCCTGCAATTATAAATATTGAATTATGTTAAGAATTTTAATTATATTCACTACCATAACAAATTGAATTAACCAATAACAAAAGATAATATCTATGGAAGGCTGGATCCTAGTAATTTGTAGTTGGAAATCATTAACCACTTGAGTTCAATTACTTAACTAAATTTTGACATTTTTAGTGACATTCAATGCACGCGGATATTAATTATATCATGTTTCATGTTTTTTAAGTCTAACTTTTGATCGCTAAATCAATTTTTTCTAGTGATCAAAAGTTAGGCTTAAAAAACTTGAAGCATTATATAATTTTATAGGAAAATATTGGATTTCAATGTTTTTTAGTCGCTAACTTTTGTGCATTAAACAACCCAAAATAATAAAGCAAAGCTACATAACAAAATCTAAGCAAAGTACAAGATCTAACAAAAGAAAAAACAAAGCTAGTAGCCCAACACTTGGCCTTGGACAGACCAATGTTTTTGATGATGTAACCATGCAACAATTATTCATTACCCTAATGATTTTTTTTTTCCCTGAATCATCGCTTGGAAAACATGTATCCTAAACTGATTAATAAGAGAAATAAAAATATGATAAAAACATGTATCTCACCAAAATTGAAATAATTTTTATCCAAGGTGGATAGGAGTCAATTAATTCATTAAAGCAAAGTATAGTAGCTATCAAATCTCTCATTGAAAAAGATGCATACCAAACAAATTTGAATCATTCAACTACTTACCATTAACAAAGAACTTGAATTTTTCAGGGACAATGGTCTTGAAGTCCTGCAAGCGGATCTTGTGTGTCAGCTCCATCTCCCATGACTTAATAGCATTTTGCACTGTTTCCTCCAATGATCCTTCTGGCCATTCCTACAAAAATTTGTTAAAAAAATTGAGAAAGAATTACATGGTATAATCTAGAGAGGAAGAGAAGGAATAAGATTAAGAGGGTGTGGTGGTTTCACTTTGGTCCTTCCTTCTTCAAAAAGCTGGTTGACAAGGTCATAGGTGGGAGGGCCACCATGTCTCCACTGGATGTTCTCAGCTTCATCATGCAAAATTGATCTGTACTTGTCTTTTGCAACCATGTTAGCCATGTCAAATTACTAAAGAGCTTATGCGCAACCTTAGGCAAACTATCATGTATTTATAAGTGTATAGGTCTATAGACTATAGGAAGATGCCCATCAAATGAGCTGCATTCAAGAAATTTATTAATTAATAAATGAAATGTGGATAAACAAAATAGTAATAATATGATATTAAATAGGAAATTATTAATCCAACAACGACGTTTGGATCTAGCAGAAGAGATTAAGCTCATACAACACGACGAATCAACGTTTAAAGATACCCACATTTAATGTTTAAGTAGAAGACTTGTATTAATCTAGGCTGAGATGCTCAGTCGCACTTAAAACTCTTTACACCTCTCCAAGAATAAGTTTTGCAACGTTGAAACTATTTTGCCATAGACTCTTTGGTAAAAAAAGTAACATATAACTTATAAGCTAGTTGATAACGAATGAACTTATATCAGATAGTTGATAAGCTAAATAATAGTTTATCGCAGATAAATTGGTGTTGGTTGAAATACTACATGTTGAAGAATCCCCCACAATAACAAGGTTACAATCATCACATTGGGCCACATGAAAGCTCAATGATGGTATCAAAGCCGAACTTTAAAAAGAAGGCACTTTCTTTTCCCATCCTATAAATTTCACACATGCCATATGAATTTCAGATTTTATAATCGAAAAAACGTAAACACCCTCCAAAACACGTTAAACGTTTCAAATTTTATAATTCAAATAGCGTGCGAGAGAAGAGAATAAAGTGAGAAAAGAAATTGCCTAAAAAGAAGGAGGCCTCTAAAGGTTGTACTTGAGGGCTTGACCAATGCATTTGGACTTCAATATTTAAAAGACAAAATTACTTTTCACACCGTCATTTTTACTAAGCACGGCACCAACGTTTTTGTCTTAATTTTTGTGGACAGATGAAAGTATGTGATATGAAAGTTATGTATTTTTTATTATTATTCTTTATTGATGCAATCTTTTGTTCTCTGTATCTGATCTTCGACTATTGTGATTTCTCTTTTTTCTTCATTTTCCCTTTAACTTTCTAAAAATATATTACATAATTGAATGATATATTATCTTACATCGTAAGTGTGGTGTTTCCCTAAAAAAAAGCACTTTAAACTTGTGTATGAGAGAAATGTCTATTTGTTATAATATTTTTTTTTTTACATATATAGTGTTATTCTTTGGTTGTCATTATACAACAATCATGGTTTTTTTTCTTCAGTTTTAAAATTTTCACGTTATATTTTGTGTTTCGATGTTGTTGATTTATTTATATGTGTCAATTATTCCCAACAACTAGTATATGAACTTTTGGTTTGATTCGAGGATAAGAGTTTTAGTGTGCTTCTATATGGTTGCAGTGTTTTATGATATTCCACATCAAAAAAGAATAGTGGTAGTGTTAAAGTGTTGTTTGGGAAAGGTTTTGAAAAAGAAAAACTTGGTACGTAACTGTGTCCATTGTAATTCCACCACTCTTTCATGAGAACTTTTCTAGTGCACAATTTACAATATAGATACATATGCAATCACAAGTTCCGCTATGAATTTTGGGCTAGAGAAATTTGATGGAAGAATCAATTTTAATTTATCAAAAATACAAGTGAACGATATGTTGATGGATATTGATGTAAGGTGTGTTGTTTGATTATGTTGGTGATTGAAGAAATTCCTACAAACATGGAAGTTGCACCATAATCTTTCAACATGATTTCGACATGTGGAAATTCTTGTAGTTTAGCATCAAGTGGAGTATAATCTTTATAATAGAGTATGATAGTTCTTTTGAACTATGTTATCTATAAAAAACAATGTGAAAATTCTTGAAGTGGTTTAATGTGTCGATTATTCCAAACAACTAGTATCTGAGCTTTTAGTTTGATTAAGGAATAATAGTTCTTAGTGTGTTATATGGTTGCAGTGTTTTCTGATATTCAACATCAAAAAAGAATGGTGGTAGTGTTAAAGTGTTGTTTGGGAAAGGTTTTGAAAAGGAAAGACTTGGCACATAAGTGTGTCGATTATGATTCCACCACTCTTTTCTAGTGTTAAAGTGTTGTTTGGGAAAGGTTTTGAAAAGGAAAGACTTGGCACATAAGTGTGTCGATTATGATTCCACCACTCTTTCATGGGAACTTTTCTAGTGCACAATTTACAATATAGATACGCATGCAATCACAAGTTCCACTATGAATTTTGGGCTAGAGAAATGTGATGGAAGAATCAATTTTAACTTATCGAAAATACAAGTGAACGATGTGCTGATGGATATTGATGTAAGGTGTGTTGTTTGATTATGTTGGTGGTTGAAGAACTTCCTACAAACATGAAAGTTGCACCATAATCTCTCGACCTAATTTCGACATGTGGAAATTCTTGTAGTTTAACATTAAGTGGAGTATACTCTTTTGAACTATGTTGTCTACGAAAACAATGTGAAAATTCTTGTAGTGGTTTAACTTCAATTGAAGTATACTCTTAATAGTTGAGTATGATAGTTCTTTTCAACTATGATCGACTATGTAGACAATGGAAGTCGATGCATCATTTTGGTAAAAAAATATTGAATAGCTGATATGCTAGCTTTTAGCAGATGCACTTATAACGGATAGCTGGTAATCTAGCTTATAGTTGATAGCAGATAAACTAGTTGGTTGAATTTGTAGTGTTTGGTAAAATTAATGGTTTGATTAGTTTATAAATAAGAAATGACGTAAAAATGATGTATTTAATTAATATTTAATGTTTATCAATTAAGATTTTAGGGGTAAAACCGAGATAAATAATGATAAGTTACTTAAATTAGCTTATTAAAAACCGCTATAAGTTAGTAAAAATAAGCTATAAACTCGTGAGAAAGTGACTGCTATCAAACAAGTCTTTTTTAATCAAATGAACTTATAAGTCATAAGTCATAAGCTCAAAAATATGGCTTACCAAACAGACCTCTAGTATCAATTTTCGGATAAAGAATACCATTTTATATGTATATCCAATGATTTTCGTCATATGTGTATATCCAATGATATTAGCCTAATTTTGAATAAGTTGACTTAATTTTATGTTTATATTCAAAGATATTAGCCTAATAGAAAAAGCTTCTTCAAAATTCGGTATTATTTCTTTATTTTGATATTAGCATAGTTGCCACACATACGGGTTAGACTTTCTTATCAAACAGTGAAGGTTAAGACTTTTTTATAGGGAAATTCTTGTTTACCCATCAATAAAAGGTGGGTAATACTACCCATGTTGAGTTGGACCAATCAAAACAATGTATTTATATAACATTAAAAATAATAGAAAACAAACAAATAACTTTGATTGGTGCCAACTCAACATGGGTTGTGTTACCCACCTTTTATTGATGGGTACACAAGTTGTCACCTTTTTTATACGCTTATTTAGCTAAATTGACCCGGCATCGAACTGTAGGAAAAATGTTTTAGGTCGACCTATTTAAGTAAATAAAAATAATATTTTTTATTACTATTATTATATTAAATTTCACATTTTAGATTAAAATATAAATTTGTTAAATATTCCGGTAATTTAGACTTATTAGCCTACATTAACTTTTCACATATTTATATATATTTTTATAAACTAAAAAAGAAATATATTTTTAAGCAAAAGGAAAATTATATTAAATAAAAAACAAGAGATACAAAGACTTTGGGGGGGGGGGGGGGGGGGGGGGGGGGCATTAGACCTAACCCAGAACAACCCAAACGTGAATACATAATGATAAAATAGATCAAGTGGACCAGCCCTAAACTATCATAACAAAAGTTCACCGATCACAGGCGCAATCTAGCAAACCCGCGTACGAGCGCGAAACCAAATTACAAAAAAAATGTAAAGTAAACATCTGTGGAGAATAGTCAGGGTTTAAAACTGGTGAATGGATCGACCGCCAACGCGATATCAAAATTCAAGGGTCAATAGCTCCCTGAACAAAACAACAAGCATAAAAACTCTTTCGAGCATGAGGTACCAGAGCGGAGACAGACATGACACCTTGAAACCTGCAAATCTCAACAAATTTAGGACACATAAAGGTATGGGTACCTAAGAAGGAAATTATCTATGTTGCATATTTTCTTTGCAATAGAGTTCACACACTAATCATGGTATCTAAAGAGTGGTTGTTCACGGCACATGGTGAGAGAAAGACATGTGTTTCAAAACCTAAAACTAAGGCAATCAAAGAGGGAATATCATTAGTCAAGTTTGCTTAAATGTCATTTTAAATATCTAAAGAGAGTTTAAATTCATTGATCTATTAGTTCGTCAATCTATTTAAATATAGATAATGTTACTTTTTAATACGTTCATATGAAATATATGCTTTTAAACAAGTTAATAGAGTCATACTAGACTTTCATAAAACCAGACTCATACCTAAAAATTAAACAAGTCAGTCTTAAACCTTAAATTTTGGACATACCACACTTAGGTCTTGCAAAGCCTAACTCGGCTCATCCTATTCTTACTCCTAACCACACTAAAATAAGTACAAACACGAAGAAAGGAAATGTGGT
Source organism: Medicago ruthenica (assembly GCA_018208015.1). Taxonomy (NCBI): domain Eukaryota; kingdom Viridiplantae; phylum Streptophyta; class Magnoliopsida; order Fabales; family Fabaceae; genus Medicago; species Medicago ruthenica. The sequence continues at coordinate 81,248,996 of CM031372.1, read as the reverse complement.
AACCTAAGTTCGAATCCAATATCTCATAAAAATCCCTCAAACTGAAACCACTAGACTGTAATCTATTTTACCTTTTATTTAAACTATCTTAATTACACTTTTATCATTTTCACTCGATGAAATTATAAATTTTTTAAAATATTTATACCAACATAAAAGGGAATTCAAATTTCGGTATAAACTTCTTTGTTCATTTTTTTCTTATATATTTAAACAATTTTATTCTGAATTTTGTCATTTTTACTCAATAACTTATTTTTCAATAATAATCACATAAACTACATCATTTATATCAAGAAAAATGGACGAACATACACATTAGTATTCATCTATAACTACTCACGCAACTAACTACTCGCACAACTAACTACTCACGCAACTAACTACTCATTACTTAATGATGTTGCTAAAAAGAGGTATTACATATGAAGCAAATAAAAAGTTACATGAGAATTTTTATTACTAGACGTCGTTTTTTTTTATTTATGAAATTCTCCATTCATATATATTAAGTTTAATCTCAATAGTCACTACTACACCCAACAGCTGTATATACCAAAAAGTTTTAAGCCAGCAAGGTCAAAGTCACATATAGAAGTGAACCATTCTTCGAGGATTGATGTGAATCATAGATAAGACTTCAATCGAGGTACATATATACGCACACATCCATCAATTTGTACATTAACCTTAGCAAGTAGCAACTCATAGTCATACACATTTATACAATCAACCTTGAGACTTTCTCATTTGTCTTTTTTGTCAAACATAAATTTGGCAACACAAATATTTTATTTTTATTGAATACATAAAAAAGTACACATCGTGGTATATATAGGCTAGTAGTAATAATGATACAACAAATGTATACTTTATAATTAATGTCTAAAAAATTTAAGCATGAGTGGCATAGACGGCACGTCCAAGTAATAGTAGTAACCACTGCTATTTCGGCTATATAACCTAAGAAAATGGAATCCATGTTTGGAATTTTATTCAAGAATCTTATTGGCCTTTGAGTCTTTTAATAAACCAGGGTTAAATTTAGAAGGATCTTTTGGCTATCTAGCCTTTACTGAACAAACTTACCGTTAACTAGATTTGAGACAAGGACAAGGAAGGAACCATGTTGCAATGGTATCTTAACTAGTCTTTCCTTGTTTCTTTGTCAGAGTAATGTTACCACCAATAGAATGGTGTTGTTCATAACTATATTTTGTCAATGTATATAGTAACAAAAAAGGTTCCAAGTAAAAAGATCTAGAGGGTCAGTACATAAATGCAAAAGTTACGAAGTGAATAGTGTTTATTTGTTTGAGATGTCAAAGGTTGTCCAAATGAATATTGTAGTTGTCTTGATGTGTCTTTTGTTGGCTAAAAGACTATTGAATTTGAAGGTAGTACATAATTCTATTACCTTGATTGATAAAATACTCAAATTTTAAGGTAAGATGCTATCGAGTCTCTTATAGAGTTGTGGTTCGCCAATTAAGTTTTAGCAACGTTTGTTGGTGAAAGGATGAATATAATAAAGAATATAGAGGGCGTCAATTAAATGGGTGTGTCTTATATTAAAAAAAAGTTGAAAAAAAAATCGATTTTTTGAAGGTAAATCATTGTTAGAAGAGATGTGTTATTTGAACAACAATTTCAGAGACAACTTTTGGGACAACCATAATTTACAATAGATATTGACACGGAAACCAAAACAATAGAGAGAAACTAAAAATGAAGTGAGTATGAGAAAGAAAGTTGTCACAAAATGGTTGTCCAAATATCATTGCTCTTGTTAGAAAACTAAAGATGTCTCACATCGGTCTAAACAAAAAAAGTTGTATATAAACAAATAGAGGATGAGGTCAAATAGTTTTAGATTTTTTCTAGAGCACTCAAATGGGTTAGTTCGACCGTCCTGCTTGGCTTGATGGGTTCATTTACATAAATGGATCATATCGGATCGAGATAATCACACGGTACAATAAAAACCAATCCATCGAGATAATCACACCCAAAGCAAGACCACTCGACCTCCTACAAAAGTCTCCATCGACCCAGATTCAAAATTGATTCCATCTCCCACTTATAGTTAAGGGAAATGTTAACGAGTGTCCCCGGGGCACTCTTTAAGACCTTTAAATGGTAACTTTTTTGAAAATTTATGTAATCAATGCATTGGAAATTGAAATATTTAACTTTTTTATGGAATAATTTCTTCTTTTGGTATGCTTAAAGAGTGCCCCGGGGGCACTCGTTAACAAAACTCGTTAGTTAATACAAGAAGTCTTACTAAGAAAACACTTCCACGAGGAGAATTCTATCCTATCCACAAGCTGCTCGACATACAGAGCCTTACCCGAGAAAATAACATCATCACAGATTTTTAAATGGACCTCGCAACTGAAAGCGAAACTAGAACCAAATCAAACCTAATCTTAGCGCCAAGCCGCCAACTCAAGGGTTCCAAAAACTACCAACAAACCTAACAAACCTTGAGGCATAATAAACTCCAATCCTAACCACCTAAGGAGACTATACCACACCTGAAGGGAAAACTCACTCATCACAAACAAATGGCATGTCGACTCAACTGAACACTCATAAAACACATAAGACATGCCGTTAGGATCAATAATGACCCTTTGACTGAAAATATTTTCCCTAGTGGGAAGCATATCTTGAAATAACTACCAGCCCACCTATTCCATACCTTTCCCAAAAGTTGGACTTCTTCCCTTAGACGATGTCCTCCGACCTGTTTGGGTTTTGAAAGAACTATATAACTATAATTGAGCGAGGAAAAACCATTATGGTCAAACTTCCAAGACAACATCTTCTCATCCGAAGCCAAGGTAACCCCATTAAACTCTTTAAATTAAATATAAAATATTAATTAAATCATATTTAATTAATTAAATAATACTCTCATTTATTTTATTTTATTTTTTGATCAAGTAGCATAGTGACTAGAGAAATTCACCTTTAAGGTGAATAAGTGGGATGTCTGGGATTTGAACTCCGACCCCTACAATATTATGCATTATCCCTTACCAAGTGAGCTAAGCTCGCAGAGACTTACCCGCATTTATTTAATCAATTCATAATTAATTAAATATAATTAAATTAAATCTTATTTAATCTAATCATTCAGTCTAGTGTCAGTACTCCATATGTGTGACCCTGCAGGTTCCCGTAATATTGATAATAATATTAAATCTTATATTTAACATTATAAATAGTGAACGGTATCTAGCAACACATCACCACTTACCAAGTGACGAGAATGTCAAGTGATGTGACAAAACTTTTTTATAATAATAATCATGTATATAATTATCTTTTTGCATTCATGTCTATGTAGAGTGATGTCTAACCCCGAAGAGGTAAATGTTATCCCACTGGGAAGAAATGGAATGAGATCCAACCGGGTAGCTACCCACATGAGACCGTAAAGTATATGGACCTTATCTAGTATTGAATACCTTTCAAAGGGTGTTCCCGTCAAAGATGAGCCTTCTACGACGCTTACCGAGAAGAGTCGGGTTAATTAGACGAAGATCTTTGATGTCAGGACCCCCTTTGCTCTTAGCCTTACGGACCTATGACAACCCATGAGATCTTATTTAGTATGAATACTGCTATTTGAACACAACTTTTGTTAACATCGTATGCGACAACTGAGGTTGTACAAGTCAATGTAGGTCTTGCTCAAAAACCGAAGCAAGCTAAAAAATTATCAAGAAAACCAAATCTAACTACCGCCGTATAGATATACGGTGTTAGTGTCACTTTATGCGTTTCTTTGTCATTTCTCTTAAAAAAATATGCCCCCTAATTTTAAACTTCAGGTGTTAATTGGGTTCACAGTCATGTGAACATAAAAGAAAAAGCACCTTTATGAGAGTATTGGCATTAGTTAAGTATGAATTCAAATTCTATATGTTAGAATAGGAGCCAGTAAACACAAGATTAATGTAAACGAAAATATAAAACAATGGATATGATCGATCTTTGTTAATGTAGTTTCGTCAATTTTGTCTATCTCTGCAATTATATCACAACTATAGTTCTGTTTTATTTCTACGATGAATTAGGGTTTACAATGATACAACCAATATACTTATATATATATATATATATAGTATTACAGTTTGGTTTACAATGATACACTCTTCTGTGTATATATGAGTCATACTCAACACTAACCAAACTCTATAATTGCATTATATCTAAGCCATTGGATGAGGAACAAACTAATAACTTATGAAATTCTGGCGCAGTAAAATCCTGATGCTGAACGTAATGCGAAGTACACTGTTTCAACGTTGAGCTACTGATCAATACAAATAACAAGGAAAGAAATAACATACAGAAAGTAAAAGACACAAGATGTTTGTTAACCCAGTTCGGTGACAAACACACCTACTCTGGGGGCTACCAAGCCAGGAGGAAGTCCACTAGTGTAGTCCTAGTTCTAAGTTCTCACCAAACTCCAAGTTTACAACTTATCACCTAGCTACTACCCGTACTGACTGCAGCCTAGAAACTCCTAGACCTGAGATCCCATCTCACATCCACTCAATCAATCACTGCCCCAATGATTACACAAATACAAACAGTATGATGAAGACACCTTCAGACACAAACTAACACCGTACTTCAAAGCTTAGGTGTAGTATACAATATTACAACTCAACTAAAACAAACCAACTCTAAGCTTTTGATATTCAGTAGCACCAATAGAGTGGTATACAGAATAGAGCACACGGCTCAACAAAGACAACCTAAAGTCGAAACCCTAAAATAGTCTTTCAATGACGGCTTCGATTTCAGTTCTTCAATAGTGGCGTCTTCTATTTATAGCCTTCAGCAGCAACATATATTTGAATCAAATATTCTTCTCAGAAATATATTGAAACAAATATTCTTCTGAAATATATTTTCCAAAGATCTCTTTTGAAAATATATTTACACAAATAAAAATATCCAATCTGAAGAAATATATCTCTCGAAAATATCTTCCTTCTGGAAACACACGCAGCTTGGAGAACAAGTAACATGAATTCTTCAATCAAATCTTCAACATATCAGGTGAGAGAATAAACAGCTCCAAGGCGCGAAAACAAGACTGCTTCTGAAGGTTCAGCTTCTGAAGGTTCAGCGTCTGAAGGTTCAGCTTCTGAAGGTTCAGCTTCTGAAGGTTCAGCTTCTGAGGTTCAGCTTCTGAAGGTTCAGCTTCTGAGGTTTTGCTTCTGAAGATCCAGCTTCTGAGGTTCTGAGTCTGAAGACTCAGCTTCTGAGGTTCTGCTTCTGAAGACGAACATCTTGCTTGTATATTTGATTTTTGCAAAAATGAAGTCAACAACCAAATATCCAACAATCTCCCCCTTTGGCAAATTTTTGGCTAAAATCAATCTGAGATCAGAGAGATATCACAAAGCAAATTCTTCACTCATCATAAGTACGCAACCATGAAGAATTTATACATAGCAACCAAACAGCAACAGAGTCAGCAGCGGCACATATCCATTAATCTCCTAACAAGAGATATACTACGTTTCCACACATACACTCCCCCTGAAATCTGTCATTCAGGAACAAACGAAGCACTCCCCCTGAAATCTGTCATTCAAGAACAAACGAAGCACCCCCCCCTGAAACATACACTTCAGCTCCTGAAAAATTGTATTGATTCTGAACTGCTGTAGTGCTTCTGAACTACTGTAGACTACTGTAGTGCTTCTGAACTACTGTAGTGCTCTGTATTGCTTCTGAACTACTGTAGTGCTATGTATTGCTTCTGAAATACTTATCTCCCCCTTTTTTAGCCAAACAATTTCAAAGCAAACCACTCAGACACACATAGGAATAGTAACCACATCTAAACATACTACTTCTGAGCATTAACATATTTGAACCTCAAAATTTCAACCACATCAGGTTGAGGATTCTCAGGTAACTCAACCATATCAGAATCAGTTTGGGGAATCTCAGATTTGGTTTCAACACATTCACAAAAGTAATAAAAGCTTCAGTAACATCAGGATTTATATCCACAGAATCAAAATGGCTTGTGGTAACAGCAACTGGTGCAGGTGAAACAACAGGAGAACTCACATTTACAGCAGTCTTCAGAATGAGAATGATTTCCCTTATTTCTCGTGCAACTCTAGTTATAGTAAATAGAAAGAATTTGTTTGCACATTTCAACACCTGTAATTGTTATAGATTCTCATATAAGCAACTACTTGTCCAGTCTGCATCACAACACCATTGATCAATATCAACACCATTATCCTCTTTGATTATCTTCACATGTGCTGCATCAGATGTTCTCTTATGTATTGCATTCATAAGAGCAAAATTCTTCACCCTACTCTTGTCAATTTCACTTTTGTTGTACCCATGAGATACTAAGAGGGCCTTGTTCCTAGTTACATTACCACCTTCAACAGACTTATTCTTATAGATCTATTTAGTACCAAAGCCATTCACACCTTCAGGTCTAGAAACCAATTTCCAACCTTCATACTTCTTCAACTGACCAAGATCCTCTTGCATAGAATTTGTCAAAAACTCATCAGTCAAGGCTTCTTTAATGTTCTTTGGTTTGAATTTATAATCAAAACAAGAATTGGAACTCACATCTCTGGATCTGTTGGTAATTTCTTCATTCAAATTCCCTATGATCAGATCCTTAGGATGATCCTTTTGGAATCTAATATTTGGACCTTTGCTGTCTTCAACAATCTTGAGTTTTGGCAATCCTCTGATAGCTTCCACAGAAATGGCTTTCTTTATTCCTCTTAGGTTTAAATGACAAAGCTTCTGGTGCCACAGTTTAACCTCTTCTTCTTTACTCACAAGGCATGTAGTCAAGTGTGCTTCTTCTTGAGATACCCACAAGTAACAGTTATCCTTAGATCTATTACCTCTCATTAGCACTTCACTTTTCCCATCAGTTACCAGACATTCAGTTTTGTTGAAGTTCACTTCCATCCCTTGATCACACAGCTGGCTTATGCTAATCAAATTTGCAGTTAGCCCTTTTACTAACAGCACATTGTCTAACCTTGGCAATCCATTACTGATCAAGTCTCCAATACCAAGAATTTCTCCTCTAGCTCCATCACCAAAAGTCACATAGCTACTGGTGTAGGGTCTTATATTTTCAAGAAATTTACTAACTCCAGTCATGTGCCTGGAACATCCACTGTCAAAGTACCAGTCTTCCCTAGAGGAGGCTCTCAAAGATGTATGAGCTATGAGGCCAAGACTTTCACACTTTGGTCTCCATTCCCTTGTGATTTTGTTTACAATGGGTTCCACTTTTTTTTGCTGAAAATGCTTGGGGTATCCATACAGCTTGAAACAGAATGCCTTTATGTGCCCCTTTCTACCGCAGTAATGGCATATCCAAGGACGAGATGCCCTCTTGCTCTTAGATCCCTGAGGTTCGTTCTGATGTTCCAATTTAGGTTTGCCCATCATTGTATCATATGTTCCAACAGCTGCAATGAACCTTTTAGCTGAATTTTGCTGTTTGTTGTTCAAGGTCCCATAATCAAACCTTATTCCTTTTGGCTTCCCTTGGTTCTGACTCTCCAATATCTCTTCAAGCATATCAGTACTAGTGTTCATCATTCTGACTTGCTTCTTCATATGTTCAAGTTGAGAGTTCAGTTGGGTTACCTCATCATTGAGATCAGAGATTTGTCCTAAGTGATCACTTCTTTCAGCCTGAAGTTGAGTGATAGTTCTCTTCTGTTTTTCCAGCTGCTTGCACACTTCCTCACTCCTAGTATACAGATCTTTGTAAGAGTTAGCCAGTTCTTCATAAGATAATTCTTCATCACTGGATTCAGTATCAGATGGTGCTTCAGAACCTGATGGTGCTTCTGAAGCCTCAGAATCTGATGGTGCTTCGGAACCTGATGGTGCTTCTGAAGCCTTAACTTTATCATCAGACATGCATCTACCAGTTAAAGCAACAACATGCTTAGAAAACTCATTCTCCACTTCTCCTTCTGAGTCATCTTCATCAGACCAAGAAACAACCAAATTTTTCTTCTGTCTCTTGAGGTACGTTGCACATTTTGTCCTAATGTGGCCATATCCTTCACACTCATGACACTGAACACCTTTGGATTGGTTGCTTTTCTCATCAGTTCTTGTCTTCTTTAAGTCATTTTGTTGCTTACTGATGTTGAACCTCATGTTCTGACCATTTGGCTTGGGTCTCCTGTCAACACGTTTTAGAATTTTGTTGAACTGTCTTCCAAGTAACACAAGTGACTCTGACAGGCTTTCATCATCTTCAATATTTCCTTGTGATTCCTCAGCATCAGCATTTGTAACAAAGGTAATGCTTTTTCCTTTCTTTTCAGTCCTGTTACTGATAGCTATTTCATTAGTTCTGCCATTACGATGGAAAGCACTGTTCTTGCTGATGTCGAATGACATGTTCTTGACATTAGGTCTTGGCTTTCTGTCCAATCTCTTCAAAATTTTATTGAACTGCCTAAGCACAATTGCATCTGAGATGCTTTCTTTAGTATCTATTTCACATTGGACAACTTCCTCATTAGTGTTGGATATGAAAGCTATTCTTTTATTCATCTTCACAGATCTATCATTGATAGCTCCTCCTTCCTTTGAGTTGTCCATATGACCATAATTGATTTAACCCTGGAGCTCACCCAAAAACAGAACAGGGTGCCTGCTCTGATACCAATTGAAATTCTAGCGCAGTAAAATCCTGATGTTGAACGTAATGCAAAGTACACAGTTTCAACGTTGAGCTACTGATCAATACAAATAACAAGGAAAGAAATAACAGACAGAAAGTAAAAGACACAAGATGTTTGTTAACCCAGTTCGGTGACAAACACACCTACTCTGGGGGCTACCAAGCCAGGAGGAAGTCAACTAGTGTAGTCTTAGTTCTAAGTTCTCAGCAAACTCCAAGTTTACAACTTATCACCTAGCTACTACCCGTACTGACTTCAGCCTAGGAACTCATAGACCTGAGATCCCATCTCACATCCACTCAATCAATCACTGCCCCAGTGATTACACAAATACAAACAGTATGATGAAGACACCTTCGGACACAAACTAACATCGTACTTCAAAGCTTAGGTGTAGTATACAATATTACAAATCAACTAAAACAAACCAACTCTAAGATTTTGATATTCAGTAGCAGCAATAGAGTGGTATACATGTTGGAACAAAATGTGAACAACTCTCTTCTGAATTAAGGGGGAGATTGTTGGAACAATTTGTATGCACATCTCTCTTTATGGTTTTGATGATAACAAAGTGTTAAAAAGAAAATTGGTAATTGCTAATTCTTTGTTCAAGTTGTGCAGAACCATGTTCTTAATATTGATTAATTAATATTGGTTATGGAAGAACAAGCTAAGAGCAAGAAGGAAAGCTTAGAAGCAATGTTGCAAAATTGGAGGAAAACTGGGTCTGAAGGGTGAGTCTGAAGCTTGCGTCTGAAGGCAGCGTCTGAAGGCTGAGTCTGAGGGTCAACGAAAGTCAACGTCTGAAGGGAGTGTCTGATGAACAGTGCTTCTGAAGAAGTGCTTCTGAAGAGAGCTTCTGAAGTATTGTTCACGCAGAAGCTTCTGAAGTCTGACGTGGAAAGTTTCCTTCCGCATTTAATGCCTGCAGTGTCAGAACGCCCCCAATGGAACAATTGTCTCCCTGACTCAAACATTCCCCAGCTTTTAAGGAAAGTAAAATTCAAAAATGGCTGCTGCACTATGTTTTCTGCTAAGTTTAGCTCGCATTTCAGCCTGGCCTAGTTCACTACTTGCAACGACTCTTTGCTTAATTTCTGAAAATCTTCAACAACTCTAATTCCCTCTATATAAGGAAGAAGAATTGAAGAAGAAATTTGCTAAGACTCTTGAAACAAAACAACTGAACTTGTGCTCTGTTTTTCTGTCCAGAATTCGTAGTTCACCAAACACTTAGAAATTCTTTCAATCTTTTGTATCTTAGAATTTCTTAAGGTTAAGAGTCTAAACCTGAGTTGTATTAAGTGAACACCTCTGATATTTTATCAAGTGTTCAACCCAAACTTACTTTCTTTGTAATTCAGTTTGGTTCAAGTCTTAGTCTGCGTGCTAAGCATCATAAGTCTCATTACTTAGTGTTCTGAGCATTTGTAGTCTCATTCCTTTGTGGTCTGAGCAGGGAAGTCTCATTCCTTTGTGGTCTGAGTAATTGTAATCAGTTTGATTATAGTTCAAATCTCTTGTTAGTAACAAGGGGACTAGACTACTTCCAACTTGTGGAAGGAACTAGTATAAAAATATTGTGTGTCTCTCTTCCCTTCTCTATTTACTTTTTATAACCGCTGCATAACTCTGAGAAATAGTTCAGAACTGATTCATATCAGATTCTGAACTTAACTTAAGTTTTTGAGAAGAAAAGAAACCAAGTTTTTGAGTCCACACAATTCAACCCCCCCTCTTGTGTGTTTTTCTCACCTTCAATACAGAATAGAGCACACGGCTCAACAAAGACAACCTAAAGTCGAAACCCTAAAATATTCTTTCAATGACGGCTTCGATTTTAGTTCATCAATAGTGGCGTCTTCTATTTATAGCCTTCAGCAACAACATATATTTGAATCAAATATTCTTCTCAGAAATATATTGAAACAAATATTCTTTAGAAATATATTTTCCAAAGATCTCTTTTGAAAATATATTTATACAAATAAAAATATCCAATCTGAAGAAATATATCTCTCGAAAATATCTTCATTCTGGAAACACGCGCATCTTGGAGAACAAGTAACATGAAAGAATTCTTCAATCAAATCTTCAATAGATCAGGTGAGAGAATAAACAGCTCCAAGGCACGAAAACAAGTCTTCTTATGAAGGTACTTCTGAAGTTCAGCGTCTGAAGGTTCAGCTTTTGAAGGTTCAGCGTCTGAAGGTTCAGCTTCTGAAGGTTCAGCGTCTGAAGTTCAGCTTCTGAAGGTTCAACTTCTGAAGTTCTGCTTCTGAAGATTCAGCTTCTGAAGGTTCAGCTTCTGAGGTTCTGCGTCTGAAGACTCAGCTTCTGAGGTTCTGCTTCTGAAGACGAACATCTTGCTTGTATACTTGATTTTAGCAAAAATGAAGCCAACAACCAAATATCCAACAACTTATACAACCCTCCTTCAAAAAGAAAATAAAAGTTATACAATCTAATCAAATTTATAACTCAAATTCAAAAAATGAGTCATCTGATGGATATCTAACAATCTAAACACTACTAGAAAATATACATTTCGCATCAGGGTATCCACATCAGTGGTCAAATACCTTATGTGAAAAGTAACACAGTGGCATTTTTGAAATTTTAGAGAATTTGTTCTAGGCTTTTTACATCGGCTGAGAAATTAACTGAGGGGAAAGATCATTACTGAAGACCACTGCCTTTCTCTGAATAGACGTGCACTTGTGAAATTCATGTTGTAACTGCAATACTATGAAAGTCCATAATTTCAATTTGCTTCTTAATAACTCTATTCATTCTTACCTTTTTATGTTATAGTTTACATTTCTTCTGCTAAGATTGTTTGTAGTGCTGCCCTGTTCCATTCACACAATTCATTATACAATATTGATACTACTATAAATATTTCCACAATATATGGATCAACCTAGCATGTTGTTGGAAAACTTCTAGGAGATTTGTTGGTCTGTTAATTTTAGTTGTAGATTTAACTATTTTTGGAGTTATGAGTATTAAATTTTGCCATTTTTTTTTTAAAAAAAGGCAGATTTGGTACAACAGCGGCAGAAATTTAGAAGAAAAAAAAATGTGACATTTAGCATCGGGCAAAAACGTGACATTTAACAACCCGATGTGAAATGTGTTCTCCATCATTATAGACTACGTGACATTTAACATTGGGCAGCTTATTGCTGATGTGAATTATGCCTATTTGACATCAGTTGCTATGTACACCCGATGTGAAATCATATGGTTTACGTGACATTAAACGTGAATCCACATAAGTGATTTGCTGCCCGATGTAGATTACCACATATCACAACGGTCATGTACCCGATGTGAAAAGTTGGACACATACAACATTAGCTTTAGGGACATCGGTTGGAGCCCGATGTGAAAAGCCGATTTCGACCGATGTTAAATGTCATTTCTGTAGTAGTGAAATTTGCTGACTGTATGTGATATATGGAATTTCAATGTTATTAAAAGTAAAAGTAAAAATTGATATCTCATGCTCAATAATATGGAATAACCTTATTACTTCTCTAGCAAAATATCAGATATTAGATGAATAAGATCAATACTCTTGTTTGTTAGATTTCCAAGAGTTGGGATTTGAGTGGAACGGATATAGGGATCATGTCCTGCTCAATAAACATTTTAAGACACATCACTGAGAATATAAAAAAAAAAAAAAAAAAATCAAAGTTAATTCAATGCATATTTTGATTTATGGTCAATATGACAAAATTAAGGTGTCTTCTCAATTTAGAGGTTTAATAAAATAAGGTGTCATCTCAATTTGACGGAAGTCACCACTAATCCAAATATACAATGGTTAAACTTCATAGTTATATTTTTATATATTTTTTTTGAGGGGAAACTACATAGTTAATTGAAAAAACCACTCAAATGGAGAAAAAGAAAAGAGGCCATACCCTGGACCCCGGTTAGTTATAGCTAACGTAGGAGTTCATAGTTTTACTGACTATTGACTAGAAAGTCCTCAAGTCTATTTATGAGCTAATACTCATAACTAACTCTTCCCTCTTTTACTTCTACTACCTGTGATGTGTTGAGAGAGAGAAAAAAAAAAGTGAGAGTTAATGGTTGGATCTTTACCGAGAAGAAAAAAAAATGAATATGTCATGTTAACTTGACCAGTGACAGAAATATGGCATAAAGTTGTGTAACCCTGGCAGTTCCAAATTTAGTAAGTAATGACCAAACTCACACCACTACCTCTCCAGTAGGATTCCTTCTCTTTAGTTTACAACATTTATGCATATGCATATCCTCTCTTTTTCTATTATAAATAACTCTATTATTTCTATCACACTACACTCTCTCATGATATATACTCAAATATCCCTACTACCCACTTCATCATCACACCGTTTTTCTTCTCAAGTCATTCTCTCTCCCTCTCTCTTTTTTCTCTCTAAAAGTAGTCAATCACAACTCAACATTGATTTGAGTAAGATAGTTTCTTTTTGAGACTTTTTGAAATTAACTCTTTCAAGTTCTGTTCTTCTAGCTTTAAGAATCAAAATAACAAAAAAAAGTGCATGATGAATAGGAACAATATGAACACAAACTTGAAAGGCTATAATCACACTTATTACAACAGTCCAATCATCACCAACAAAAGTCATTCTCAAAGTGATAATAATAATGGATCATCATCAGAGGATTACATGATGAATGGTTGTTATCCATGGCCACCAAGATCATACACATGTAGCTTTTGCAGAAAAGAATTCAAATCAGCTCAAGCACTTGGAGGTCACATGAATGTTCATAGAAGGGATAGAGCAAGGCTTAGACAATCATCACCACCAACTCAAGAACCTCAACTTCAAGGTTCTTCTATGCTTAATCTTAACCTTAATAACCCTACTATCACTACTAACCCTAATTTATCCTCACATTCATCTCCATCTTCTTCATCATTATCATCCTTTTCAGCAACAACTCTCAAGCCTATTACTTGCACATTACCCTTGTTTGTTTCACCTCCTTCTGAGTTTGATAGATATGTTGTTGTGGATGGTATTTTGTTGAACCCTACTTTGAGCACAAAGACCTCAGAGAAATCAAAGATGGAAGGATATGATGGTTTTGAATGTGAAGATGATTGTAGCATGGTGAAGAAAAGTGAGATATTAAGGATGGATTTGGAGATAGGATTGCCAGGAGATTATGATAACTTGGATCTTGAGCTTCGTTTGGGTACTACCACTTACTCTAATTAGGTCACAGTTACAAGGTTTCACATCACTATGTTGTTAACTGCTACTAGTTTTAAGGATTAAATATGTTAGTTTTTTTAAGGATTAATATGTCAGAGGTAGAGGCATGGATTGTTATTTGATGCAATTAATATAGGGCCATATGTCAAGTGAAATGAGTTTATGTTTACTTTCTTTAGCATCTGAATTAGTTAGATTCTATATGTATAAGGTTTTCACTTCCATATTCACTTAGTTTTTAGAGGTGAAAAACTTGTAACTTAATTATCATTTCCTTTATAATGTGAAATTTATTAATTGACTTGTTTGTTAGTTTAATATGTTGATTGATCAATATATTGTAGTGCTAAAATTTATATATAGTGAAGGATGGTTTCACTATATTTAATTTATAATGCATATTCCTCAACTTCTCAACCATTTGTGAAGATGGTATATTACATGTACTTCATCTATTATTATGGTCAAGCATCTTTGTACTTTGTTTTATCCCTTCCCTTATTCAATAAAATAAGTCCTTTGCTGTTGAAAACAAATTGCAACCTAAGAAATTAGTAAAATATAAAGTTCGTTACCAACAATGGTTATTGCAAGTAAACATCAAAGTGATGTATGATATAATGAGAAAGGCCATGATATTATTAATTGATGCACACTATTAAGAGTTTCGCATTAGATAATGAAAGTTGGTACATGTGTTTTTAAGTAGCGGATAGTTCTCATCTTATAAATTATAAGACTGAGTTAGATTCAATCCTCATATTAGTCGGTTTTATTGGTTTGAGTTAAGGCCAACCAAACTTTTTTGATGGTATCCATGATGAGTTGGCCAATTGATATCAGGTTACCGGCCATTCTCGGAGCACACTCAAGATGTTTGGTCTTGAACGTGATGAATGTGTGTAGTCTCATATTGGATGAGATATGATCTAACCATGTATTATATGTGTTGAATAGTCCTTAAGTAGGTTTTAAAAGGTTGGTTTAAGCCAAACTCAAATTTTTAATTAAGACATTGAATTATTTCATATGCCAATGATATCTAATTACATGCAAGTTTGAGATTCCAATATCATAGAGAATGGACATGACATTGTAAAACCAAGTCCCACATAGAAAATATAAGACTCTTTATAAGAGTTTGTAAAGAGTGATACCTTCACCTTATAAGTTGGTTTTGTATGAATGAGTTAGACCCAATATAAAAATATAATATGGTATCAGAATATATCAATCAGGTCATCCACCATTTAAACACATGCACCAAGTCCAATAGTATTGGACGTGTATTCGGAATAATCCAAGTCCCATATGTAAAAACCTAACATGATATAATGCATTCTATGGTAACTCGGAATAATCCAAGTCCCATATGTAAAAACCTAACATGATATAATGCATTCTGTGGTAACTAATATAACCAACTAACAACTAATTATAACTAGCTAGTAACTACCTTAATCAATGCTAATAAATCTCTAAATGTATCTACACGTGAGTCAAAAGCAAGTAAACTTCAATCATTACAGAAATATCTAAATCCTCTATTTTTTTTTCATTTAGATTTGCATTTGCATATACCAATATTTGAAACCCTGATAACAATATTATTAAGAAAAATGCTAAATGTCGCGGAAGTTGCAAAGTTGGATCATAAAAGTTAGATCATAAAATAAGAGTGTCCAGAGACATACATATATACATTGCAAAGTTGCAAAACCTTAACTATGTGAGACTTTAATATCAACATTACTCATTGAATTAATCAAACATAAATTGTTAACAACAATTAGCTATTTCCCTTTCTATTACTCCTTCCGTCCCAAATTGTATGACGTTTTGGACATTTCACACGTATTAAAAAATATAATTAATTTTGTGTGGGAAAGAGATATTATGAGTTGTTTTCCAAAATTGTCCTTAATAAATAGTAAGTGAAAGATAAATTAAAGAATTGAAAGAAGATAGAGTAATAAATAGTTAAATATATAATAGGAAAACTAACAATAATGTTTCATTGGTATTGTAAAATGACATATAATTTGAGACAAAAAAATTTTCCAAAGCAACATGCAATTTGAGACGGAGGAAGTATATCAATAAATCAATAATCGAAGTTAATATGGCAAAGAGGCATTATTGTTATTATTGAAAATAACTAACATAAACATGGAACTGAAATTGATCCTTACAACAACGAGTCACGCAATTTATATATAGTAAATTATTATTTATATAAAACATTTAATATGGCAAAGAGGCATTATTGTTACAAGTTCCAACACAAACCTCATTATGGTCACTGTACTAAAAAAAATGTCCTATTGGGGCCACTAGATTTTAAAGTTAAGTTGATCAAATCGCAATGCAATGAGTTTGTATTACATAGTTTTGTCATGTGTTTGACTAGCCTCTTCACCATATTAGGCACTTAGAAAACGATGTGAGAAATTTAGAACAATCACAAAACTTGCCATTGATATCATGTGTGTTTGCTTTTGCTGATTTAATCTCCCAGACGACACTTTGCACGGAGGCACAACACATACATGAATAATTACTGTTCAGATTTCAGAGTATATATGGGGTCACTTTATTTTATATTTATCTGGCTTGCAAGTACATGCCAGAATACTTTCATACAAGAATAAAATGTATAATGTTATATAATAATATAAAAGGACAAGATCAAAAATGAAGAAGGTGAAAACTTTATATATTATTCTTTTTAAGATGTGTATCTTTACATCAAAACATGAGTCCTATTTATATGATACAAATAAACAAGTGAATGATCACATGCAATTAAAGAACACTAACAATTCATTCATTAACGAGAGTTATAAGAATTTGGAAGATCAAGAATGGACATCACCAACATTATTATTCATAACACGCCCTTAATAAGAAAAAACCTTGTAGGAAAATAAATCTCAGTGAAGGAAAACAAGTACAATATCTGAATATTTGCATCGTTAAAAACTTACCAGAAAAACTCATAGGGAAAAACCATGGTGAAGGGAAAAAGAGTGCAGTAAATCTTTATTTTTTTAAAGAAATAAAGATTAATCAAAAGTATAACAATATATTGAATATTACGCAAGAATAGAGTGAAAGGGATAAAGAGAGAACACGATAGTATATTGTATTACTTCATAAGTGTGTCTTTACATTACAATATATGTCCTATTTATAGGACACAAATAGGTAAATGAATAATCACATTACAATCCACTTACTAGTGGGAGTTACAGGTATGTGGAAGGTTAATGGATGGACATCCACTGATTGATATATTCATAACACTCCCCCTTGGATGTCCATCGAAGATATGCCTCATTAAAACCTTACTAAGAAAAAACTCAATGGGAAAAAATCTTAGTGAAGGAAAAATAGTACAATATCCGATATATCTGCCTCGTTGAAAACCTTATTAGGAAAACCCAGTGGGACAAAACCATGGTGAAGGAAAAAAGAGTGCAAAATATATTTATATTACCCCCTCAATCAAACAATCATCTCTGAGACGATGAAGATCAATATTTTGTATCAGTTGTTCAAAAATTATGCTTGGGAGTGACTTTGTGAAAAGATTTGGAAGATTATCACACGAACAAATTTGTTGACTGCTAATATCATCATACTTTTGAAGATCACCTTCTTTCAACTGAGCAATGCACATGGTATCATATTCATAAAGGATTGTTGCATCCACTCTTCCTGAAGACAAATCGCAAGTTTCTTCTATGTGTTCAATCATAGACCTCAACCAAACACATTCTCGACTTTCTTTATGTAGTGTTAACGTTTCATTATGAGCACACACAAATAACCTGCAATTCTAATATAACAAAATAACAAATAATATATCATAACATGAATAGTTAGCAAGGTACATTATTGTGTCTCAATTGAACTAAAATATGGTATTTCAGGACCAATTAGTTCTTCATTATTTACTCAAATTCTCAAACAATTTTTTGTCTACATCTAGTGACTGACTTTACAATCATCTAAATATATAACAAATGTGATTTGTCCATCTATAACTATTTTAACATATTTCTATATAAGGTTCATGATTCACAAAAGTGTTATTTTTCAAATACTCAACTTGTAATCTCAAATAAATATATATCATTGCTACATATTTCATCTTAATTTCTTTTCTTTAAGAAATCAACTTTCAAAAACTCTTCAGGAGTTCTCATATTTATTTTCCAAGAGACAAATACTATCATTTTTATACAAATCTTTTATAAAATATTCACCAAGAATATTAACAACATGTTTCAATATTTTTATTTGATTAAGTAATCTCTTCGAGAATCTGAATTGTATTCTTCGATAAAATTAAATCCTTCGGGGAATTTATATAAAAATATCAAGTGAGTCATATAACTATATTGTAACATGTACTTCATATATAGATAGATTGAGGCTTTCAAGTGGTGCTAGACTTAATCAAGTATGATAATGTACTTGAATTCACTTGAGGTGAATACACCTCTTCAAAATTAATAGTTGGTTTTTACAAATACTCTTGAACAATAAGCCCGACTTTATATATAAATAATTCATGATTCTCATTTTATTTTCACATATTTAGATGTATGGACTACTGGTCCAAAAACCATTCGCTTTGCAAAACTATTTTAATTTTGCATAAAATGCATCTTTTCATTAAGTCAATCATTGTATTGTCTATAATTCTTAATAGACTCTGATTCATGATCCTCTTACCACTTTTCACATATAGCGCTATATTTTAAGTAAAAATATCGTCAATGTTGACCTCTTTTTTTCCCGGTTCCATCCATTTCATTCATGACATAATTTATCGAGATCTCTTTATTTACATAAATTTCAGGTACCTGATCAGTTCTGCTGGAACTAAAAAGAATAAATTATGTTAAACTTCTCTTTTGGAATTTTCATATCCTTTGTTTGTGGAACCGACTGCTCTACCACGCTTCAGGCGCAGTTGAAATTCATTTGCAATATTAGATTATCCAACATGAACATCTATTTTGATATGAGCATTAATAACTGATATTTTGTTTGCTTAACTTTGCAAATAAAATTATATTTTGAACTTCTGGTTCACACTAATTTATATGAGGATCAAGATGGTATAATAATAATAATAAAAATAATAATAATAATATATTTAAAATGATTCATTTGAACTTCTGGTTCATATAATCAGCTGCTTATATTCTCCCCCTAATATTGGGAAAACTAGTTTCTCAATTGATAATCAACCTACTGAGTTACGAATTGATCTTTAATTATTTATTCAAGATATTTTATAATAGATGGAGATTCATATCAATTATAGTTTCCCAATATTATTTTACGACCCATCTAAGTGCATTATATTGGAGCAATTGAAACATTGACAACACATCCAAAAATGCTTATATGGGAAATATTAGGTTTATAAACCAAAAATCAAAGTGTGAACTAGGGGATGACTTACATGTGGTAACTTGTTGGCTTGATGCGAATCGATGTCTCAAAATGAAAGATTTCATTTTTCCAAGTAAAAAATTGGAAGATCTGATCACATAAATATTGATCGTACATTCAACATTGACGTCTAATGAATGGATCTTCAGGTCCATTTTTATATGAGCATATGCTACTTGAATGTTCAATATCAATTCTCTTGTACGTTTAATACTTATTAGATGAGGAAAATGAGATGTTAGTCAAATACTCTCACAAACTTTTGGTTGTGAATTAACAATAAACATACATGTCACCGTAATTGATGCATCAATTGAAGTTATAAAATATATACCTGGTCCACATGATCATTATGTGTGTATTGATTCACAAATATCCCCACATATGAGACTCATTTCCTCAAATTATCAACTTTCTTTGGGAATTAGTAATGCACAAAAGTTATTAGATTTGAAGAAACTTATGCTCTTCAATAATACACAAAATTTATCAGACGTGAAGAAACTTCTGGATCTTCAATACATATCCAAAATAAAAATAAAAAATAATCAACTATTTTTTCTTCGCATCATAATATATTCAAGATGACCCAACTGGTCTTGCCAACAAAAAAACTTAAGATTTTGTAAACTTCTGGTTTACAACAATATGTGTTTCAATTGCACAAATATAAGTGTAGTATAATCCAAAAGAAAAGACATGTAACTTTTTAATTTCCTATAGAGATATTCAACATCTCCTTGATTTCTTATTTTAATATGATATCCATTTAGAAGGATATCCTTGAGACATAATAAATTTCTATGAGACCTAAAGGAATATAACGCATTCTCAATGTGTAATTTTATACTGCATTCTCAATAATCACCATTGATTTATTGCTTGATTTGGTTAATGTCCTATGAAGGAATGAATTTGAATCCTTTCCTTGATAAGAAATTAACCGTTCTTTTACAAGGAGACACAACTGCAGCATCGTACAAATGCACATGGGAATGTTGGTGATAAGATCGTATTGTTGTCCTTCATTGACAATGACATCCATTAACTTTATGCGCCTTCAGAACTTCCATTGCTTGAACTTGCAGAGGCTTTAGCACTATTGGTCTTCAGCTTTCTTGAGTCTAGCTTCCAGTATGACTATCAGATTCTTAGTCTTCAGCTTCTGGGGTTGCCTTCAGAGTCTGAGTCTTTAGCTTCTGAGTCTGGCTTTCAGAGTCTGAGTATCCAGCTTCTGGGGTTGCCTTCAGAGTCTGACTTCTTCAGATTCTGACTTGAAACTAAGCTTCTCTGGAAATTTTTTTGCTCCACATTTGTTCTTTCTAAACCAATACATGATTAAG
This sequence comes from Medicago ruthenica, assembly GCA_018208015.1. NCBI lineage: Eukaryota > Viridiplantae > Streptophyta > Magnoliopsida > Fabales > Fabaceae > Medicago > Medicago ruthenica. The sequence continues at coordinate 81,228,182 of CM031372.1, read as the reverse complement.
ACATTATAAACTTTTTGTCTATGGTCCTGCACACTTGAACAAATATTAGCATATCCAATTGATCTTTTAATACCTTGTTATCATCAAAACTCAAGAGGTATTGTTTAAAACTTATTTTGTTCTAACACATATAACAATATATTGGCTCTTCTAGAGCCTTCAATAATTTTTATACTGTCAAATGTAATAATAAAATTAGTTTCTTTGCATCACTCATCTAAACATTTGTGTAGTCTTTTTGCATAAGAAATCTTTCATTTACAAACAATATCCAACAAAATATACATAAATTATTATACTCCTTTGTAAGTCCTAGTTCTAAGAGCAATACTTGCACGAAACCTCGAAATAGTATAGACATACTTTTTAGAATGAATCAATAATACAAATCTGATTTATAGTTATTCTGTAAACTAACAAAATTCCCATTTCAAAACAATATAGTTCGTAAATCTTAATCGTTTCAAAAGTAGCAATAATATCAAATTCATAAACACAATACCTACTATTTCATTATAAAAGCAATTATGAAGATCATTCTACCCAATAAATAAATAAATATGAGGAGCACAAATTATACGAAACAACTAGTATGGATGATTCAATCTAGAAATAAAGTTTAATTTATCATGTGAGACTTCATCTTTTCAATCAATGACTACTCTTATGTTCAATCACAAATGTGATTTATCTTTCAAAATTTTCTTGATATTCTTTTCTCAATTTTGCTACTTCAAAGCACATTCAAGAGGCATAAATAATTTTGTTCTTTAATTCTTTCGATAGAATTTATACTAAGATCAAATAGATCTTATATATTTGAATTGTGATCAAGAACTCCACAAACCTCTATGAACAATAAGCAAGTAAAATCACAATTTTGGAATCCTTCAAGGATGATTTAATATTAAATTTTAGTTCTTCAGGAGCTATATTCCAAATCTTCATAAACAATGATCAGGAAAATTCTTTATTTGAGCGATTCTTCAAGGATCCTTAAAAAAACAAATTAATTCTTCGTGAACTACATTACGTTATCAACGTGTAACTCTTCAATACTTTTTTTAAAAAATAATACAAAGATAAAATAGATCTTATTTTCAACCATAAATCTATCAACAACATGGAGATCATGATTTTTGCTATCCTTAGAGGATGCTTGATATTAAATATTTAGTTCTTCAAGAACTATACATATCTCAAACCTTCATAAACAATGATAAAAATTTGATTGTTTGCAATCCTTCAGAGATGCTTTAATTTTAATTTTTTTTTAGTTTCTTCAAGAATTGTATTACTCATGATTTTCATAATGATCAAGAACAATTCTTTTGAGCAATCCTTCAAGGATACTCGATATAAATTATTCAAAAATTTATTAAAAATATTATACATGCTAATGTGTTAACTAAATTAAAATTCAATAAAAAAATTATACTAAAAATATAAAGATTAGCATGATAAAAATATAAATTCAGTAGATATTAACAAATATCTAGTTCTTCAAGAACTCACCACAAACCTCTATCGAGAATGACAAAGGAAAATCACAATATTTTTATTTTGCAGTCTTTTACGAATGCTTGATATTAAATTATTAGTTCTTTTAGAACTATATCTCAAATCTTTATAAACAATGAAAAAAGAAAATAAAAAATATTCGTTCTTTGAGCAATCCTTCAGGGATGCTTTAATATTAAAAGAAAAAATATATTTCTTCGAGAACTATATCATAAAATATGTTCATTGTTTGAACAATTCTTCAGGGATGCTTCAATGTTAAATTCTTCCAAAATTTAACTAGAATAACAAATAAAAATATGATAATTATACAATTCAAATAACTTTTCAACAAAACTCATGTGCAAATAAAATAAAAAAAATAATTGACATGAAGCATGTTCTATATTTTTAAGCTTCATGGATGCGAAGTTAAAACTATCCCTTTCCTAATTATCATAGTCTGTACACTGAGAAATTGAAAAGTTGTAGATAATTCACTCAAAAAAATTTAAAACAAAATGAGAAATTAAAAACATAAAGATGTAATGAACCATTAGCAAACCTGGATCATTGTCTAGAACCATCAAATGTTCAAATTGCTTGTTTAGCTTCTTCAACACTTTCATTGTAACAATTATGATTAATCTTCTACTCCTGTTTATGACTAGATCATACTCATTATCATACTCAATATATGTAATTGAATTAAACAAAAAGAAAAAGAAAAGCAATGAAAAAATAACATGATATCATGATCAAATTAAACTAATCAGTGCAAAGAAATGAGAGGAAGAAAAATTATTAGAATATAGCCTCTAAGATAATTAAGTCTTTGCTCAGGTAGAGTCTCGTACTGATAACGTGTTATATAATAATATAAAAGTACAAGATCAAAGATATATGAAGAATGTGAAAGCTTTATATATTATTTTCTTCAAAATGTGTATCTTTACATCAAAACATGAGTCCTATTTGTAGGATACAAATACGCAAGTGAATGATCACATGCAATCAATGACCACTAACAATTCATTCACTAACGAGAGTTATAAGAATTTGGAAGATCAAGAATGGACATCCACCAACATTATTATTCATAACATATAATAAATTTAAAATTAAACGTCAAAAGAGTTTTTTTTAGAGGATCACATGAGTTGTAAATTCAAACATATTAAAATCAATTTTAAAGATAAAAAATTACTCAAACACCCGTATTATTTATATATCAATACACATTTATATGTATGAAATCACTTTTAACTCTTATAGAATTGAATCGGAATAGTCCACAAATCATAGCTCAACCGAAAAAATGTTGAAATTGTTAGGCTGAAGCTGAACACTGTGATCGGGGTTTGAACTCCGACCCATCTACTTGTGTGTATGAATTTTAATTGTTATTTGTCATTTTGTCTATATAAAAAAATATGGAATCGAAACATATACTAAATAAGTGGTACATTATTTTAAATGAAATTGGTTATGTAAAATTGATTTTCTTAAATTTATATCTAAAGCAGGGTGATTTATGTAAGAGTATTTTATTTTCAATGCAAATTTAATGTAAATTTTTCAAATGAAAACTACTTTTTGTAATCAAATACTGAAGTTTGGAGACAACCCTCCCTGTCTTTACTAAAATCACGTGTGACAAAGATAAAATAACCTACAATATTTTTACTATTAACCAAATACTTATTAGTGCATAATTGCTAGCATCATAATTGAACTACCCTTATTCTATCAAACTCACTACTAATTCAAATGTGCATAGTGTCTATCTTATTGCAAGATGTCAACTTACTTGTATCAAATCCATCTGAAAACACAACCATTTTTTTTAATGACAGATACCTAAAGTATTTCATTAATAATAAGTTGTTTGATACAATGATGTACATTAAAATAAATTATGATGGGACTAACTAATAACATGACAACCCGTGAAAAATTGTGAGCTACCTCACTTGCTTGTCGTCTATTGAACACAACCAATTTTCAGAAAGGAAGAAAACAACTAATATGTAATAAAGGGATATATTATATATAAAAGGTAGAAAGAAACAAAAAGCTGCAAATTATTATCATGACATCTATACACCTTCAGAACAATATCTCACAGGAGCCAAACAGAGGTTTCATTTCATTAAAAGCATTACATGATTTTGGCACTCCAGTTTGATGGCATACTGTACTCTTTGTATAGCAACACAAACATGATATGGACCCATTGACGAGGACATTTCATTTCACTATTTTGCTTTCTTTCTTTTCGATTTTCAAAGTTTAAAGAATGATGTTATTTATATAAATATGATCTAATAAACCAAATGAAAAATATTAGATTTTACTTTTTTTTAAAAAAAAAATTAATTAGGCATGTTCAGCAGAAAATAATGTCATTTTATAGGGTTATATATACATTTAAAGCATCATTTAATTGAGGGGTAGGTTTCATCTTTCGCCAACGATGATTGATCTGTTGATAAATATCTGACTTTACCCTACAATCCATTTTCATATGCAATGACTTTATATGAGTAAAATATGAATTGTGAAGCTTTTCATGACCTTGACATCAATAAAAATGTTTCATTCTTTACGTGTATATAATACGAACCTCTAAATTTTAATAGTAGACATAACCTTGACTTTAATAAAAATGTTTCATTCTTTACGTGTATATAATACGAACCTCTAAATTTTAATAGCATACATAACCTTGGCTTTAATGACTTTAATAAAAATGTTTCATTCTTTAGGTGGATATAATACGAACCTTTAAATTTTAATACTCCATCTGTCCCAACTGTACGACATTTTGGCCATTTCATACGTATTAAGAAAATGTAATTAATTTTGTATGGAAAAGCAATATTATGAGTTGTTTTATAAAATTGTCCTTAATAAATAGTATGAGAAAGATAAATTAAAGAGTTAAAAGAAGATAGAGTAATAAATAATTAAAGATATAATATGAAAAGTAGCATTAATGTTTTATTGATATTATAAAACCACATATAATTTGAGATAATTTTTTTTCCAGAGCGACATATAATTTGGAACAAAGAGAGTAGTAGAAATAATCTGACTTTAATGACTTTAATAAAAGATGGTTTAAAAGTAGACTCACACTCCTTATCAAACAAACAAGTAAACTCTCACCATTTTAATAAATTTTAATAAAATATTATATCTTCATTTTTTTTATTATTATTTTTTACTAAAAATAATAAAGGTCCACCTTTAGGTCTTTTTGAGAACTCCATATGAAAGCATTTACTTAGAAAGGAAACATTGTTTGAAGGAAAAGGTGTTCTTAACCTTCAAGTTATAAAAAAAATAGATTATTCCCTTCCCACTTAAATAATGACTAATCTATATATCTACTTCACATGTGTCAAAAACATGTAAATATATCATCATATTTACACAATAGGAGCCACCATTGATGTAATTACATATTATCTATCAATAAGATTCTTACAACGACAACGATGCTTGAACACACGCTGTTATAAAATATCATGCTTACCTTACTAATTAGAGGAATTTTGGAGCTATTTTTCTTATTTATTTAAATACTCAACACGTACATTATTGTAGGCATCTAATTGATTAACTATGACATGATAAGGTAATGGCAGAAAAGGTTGTGGGTGTGGAGTGTTGGTAATCAGGTGAAGAGTGATTTCTTGAGTCGTGGTTGAGTACAAACCTTGAAAATGGTTTAGATCTCATAGTTCTCTGTAATGCTTTGAACTGATCAAGACATGTACCTCATTCCATTTAAGGAATGTCATCATGCACATTTGACATCCATATATTGTCGGGAACATATAAGTTATCAGATTTGTGGAAAAATACAACCATCTCAAGACCCCACTTTGAAACATACTTATGGAAATAAAATTGAAATCTAAAACCATGTTAATTCACATATGAATTGATTGCTTACGTTCTATCATCTCCATGACTCTATCCCATGTCACTTCATTTTCTTGTTTATTTAATTATTTATTTGTCTTTTTCCTATCACTATAATTAATTTTGAAAATCTGTGTTTGATATCCAGATAGATTTTATAATTTGGGTTGATTCTAACTCAAGCCATTAAAATCAATTATGTAAAATAAGAGATGCATCTCATTTAAAATTACATGATTAGAGTACTTCAATAACGAATGATCCAACCGATATAGAATCAAGCACTAAAGTAAACTTATAAGATGAGAGATACTTCTCACTTATAAATATTACCTCAGTTATGACAATCATCCTTTGCATAAGACAAAACTTGAAAAATGTGTTACATTACAAAACATAGTAACCATACAATAGATGAAAAGATGGAAGAATCAATTCTCTGCGAAGAAGCTTGTTGTCTATAAATGTAGGCCTACAGATGCCTATTACATTGGGTCCTTAGAGCATCCACAATGGTAGTGAACTAATAAAACTCTTTAAATGGACCTCATGTGTACACATTATTTATTTATAGTTTTTTAATAATAGTATCTATTAAGGATCAAATAACTCCAATGATAATGCACTAGTAGAGAGACTCCAATGAAAAATATTTAAATAGGTCTCACTAACTTTGCATCATTATATAATAGATAGTGTTAATAGCAATATTACTTTTTTTGAAAAGTTAGACCAACTTATACATATTTTATTATTTCTTTTGATTGTGAGACTCGTTAGTTGCTGATAAGAGAGAGAGTTCTTATATAGTTGTCTGTTAACTAATAGGTACCTATTTTTTCTTCCTCAAATGGGGGTCCTTACTAGGGTGAGGTTCTTGTTAAGTAAATGACCCCCATTAAAGATGTTCTTATGCCTATAATCCAAAATGTTTTCCCACCCTTTTGACATGATTCAGATTCTATAATCCTAAATATTTTAGGGTGTTGGAGGGTGTTTTTTAAACGTTTTTTCACTTTTCAGATTCTATAATCTGAAATGTTGTAGGCGCAAGAGAAACCAGGAGGGTAGGAAAAGAAACTACCTAGTATTAATTAACTTGAGCTTATAGATCGACCAAAGTTTGGTTAGGCTAAGCAACCAGTACACTCAACTTAAAATGTCTAAGCTTTGATTTATGATGAGTTCAATTTTTTTTTTTGTCTTAGCCTTAGAATAATGTGTTAGGCATTGATCAGATTTCTCTACACAAGAATAATTATTACGTGGTTAAACTTTCCATAGATTTATTTTGACGTCACAATTTAGATTATTATGTTTCAAATTTAAGTATTCACAATTGTCATGCAGTGTGAAACGGTGGATACCTTCAAAGGCACTCAATCTCCGAAGTCAATGAGAGACTTAAGTGATACTAGAGTAATGAAATGGTACCTTTTCTAAGGTGTGGTTTTCTTCATATGATGATGGTCTTATACCAAGAGGTTTAGACCTAAAAACTAGTACATGCATGCACCTAACTCATAAACTCAATTCATTTGTGTTTTAAGGGTTGAATAACTTAACTAGTTTGAGTAAGGGAAAAAGAGTTGAAGGTCTTATGTTCAAACCCGAATAAATGAATAAACATTAATCTAACAACTAATTACTAACTCTTGTTTTCGAATTTAGAAAAAATACCTTTAAAAAGAAGGAATCACCACTGAAGAGATTACCGGGTTGAGACCAGGTCGCTCTTTTAAGACGTTTCGCGACACTACCTGAATTCGTGCAAGGTACACTAACAACCGCGCCGCCTCCAAGATAAAACAGCTCAGTTCACCTGTTCGATTACGTACTGCATCGTAAGTATCGTTCGAGAAATAACACTCTCAATATGATATTAAACCACTCTTATATGGTATGAAGACCATTCGAAACCGAAGGGACAGAAGTAGTAAAAGAAAAGAAGAATGACTCGTCAACACAAGTCCAAAGGAAGGAGAGAGAAGAAAAATATTGGAAGCATCAACAATATTTTTCAGTGTGCAGAACAAGTGAGGCGCGCTCTCCTTTTATAAGGAGAGTTCGTAACAAATCCGGAGTGACTTAAAGATTAAGCTAACTTAATCTCTAAGTAATCCGCGAATCTGTTGAATCAGATTATAACGAAACTTATTCTTTAAGAAATCGCTTTCGGATAATGATTAAATTAATAAAAATTAATTCAATATTTTTAGGTATTAAAAAATATATTTCTTTTTGACCCAAGCCCAAGCTCAGCCGGACAGACGATGGCGTCGTGCGTGTGATATATATATATATTCGTAAGCGCTCAACCATTTGCAAAAGTGAGTACCCCAAGGGCACACCCTTGGAGGTCACCCCCCACTTATATAAACACGACTGGTGGGTATATCTTATCCAATGTGGGACATTTTTTCAATTCATACCAACACCAGTTCTTTCCTAAGGGGCTTGTGTTTATTCTTCCAACTTCTACTCAAATTCAACTAGTGTTCCAACAATCCCCCACTTGAATTTAAAAAATGGTTTCGAGAAATATCGTCAAAGACGTCTCCATAGGGTTGCTAATAAACAAAGGTATCGCCTACAACTTGAACCTTTGTATAACGAAAACTATTCTGATTTAACAAGAGTTACTTACATCATTGAACTCTATCTCTGACATAGAACCCGCACACAAGCCTTTTCCTAAGGTGTATTCTAAAAGCCCATGCGACCATTGCCTTGCACGTCTAACCCAGTTTTAACGAATGCTCTGGGAATTCTGCCTCGAAATTCCATAGGAACCGACCTCAGTTCCACATCTGTATAGGTGAGTATATCAAGGGTACTCTTGTAGCTATGTATGAAGGAAAATCGACATAGATAAAGGCAGCGGAAATTTAAAATTTCGATTTTCTTTCCTTGGATCATTACGAATTTGACATGAATCAGTGATGGAATTGTTACCTCTTGTAGTGCAGAAACGATTTCTTCGATCACAACCAAGCAAGAAAGCAAAGCCTCTACTCGTCCACACGAACAGTTTCCTCTGGTTCCCGGTGTTAGCCAAGCGATCAGAGGTTTGAGAGAAAAGTAGGGTTTCAGTTTTAGTGCTTTAGGGTTTCACGAAAAAGTGTGTGTCTGATTTCAGCACGGGAGTTCTATTTATAGAGCTCCTTGTGTGTTCTGAAATCAGCAATCGCTATTGGGCTTCCGTAAGTCCATTAACCCATCAGCTTCCGCTAACTAATTAGCGCAAATTGCTAAACGCACCCCATCTTATAAGTATTACTTATATTTCTCCTTTTGACCATTTTATTGTGTGTGACCCTATAGGTTCTTGTAACGTTGACAATAATATTAAATCTTATATTTAATATTATAAACAGTGAGCGGTATCTAGCAACACATCACTGCTACCCAAGTGACAAGAATGTCAAGTGATCTGACGAAACCTTTTCCATGATAATGTCTATGTGTACAATTACTCCTTTGTCCTAATATCTTTATTGAACACAAGGCATAGATTGTGTCACCCTTGTATAGCTCAATATTTATATTTCTTGATCCCGAAATATACTGAATAACGAATAAGTCCAATATCTCATATTGACTTAATTCGGCATGGCCATGCATTTTTCCAGTCATATTTCATCAAGAGGCCTAAAGATATATCTCCTATTATGAAGGAGGGACAAATCCCATCTAGGACACTCATGTCCCTCAGCATGATTCGTCGAGTGCCCATTAACCAACGTTATAGTTATCTTGTTACAGATAACGTTTGAATGGCAATAAAACACTTGGGTCCACATCTAGGGATCACAGTGGTTTCAGGTCTAAGAGTGGTATACACCATTATCATTATGAGAATAACTTATGACGATTTCATAACATACTATGTCGTATTCTCACGATGGGTCAATCCAGTATAAATATTACTCCTAATACTCATACCTATGTATAGACTTAATATCTCATATTCATGACCTATGAGATATGGTCATCAGTCTACATACATAATAGTCTCCATGCTTTATTATTATCCCAATTTATATTAAAGCTTGACTACGGATACTTTTAAGAATAGTGTTCTTTCTGTTGATGTAATCTCATGATTAAGTCACACTTAATATTCCATCACATGAACCAACTATTCTAGGGACTTTATTAATCTCATAACGAGTGTAATAAAGAATGCCATATTTTATTTAATAATAAAAGTCATGATACATATGATAAGTTTAACATAAATTATTGGCCTCTAGGGCTTACACCAACAATGTACCCCACTCAACATAGAGTATAGATCTTATTAAGAGTCTCTATTATCTCATCTATCTTTCTCTGCAAGATCATGCTTCCTTAGTCTTATCATAGCATGTTCTATCACTTCATGACTTATTATTACCCATTGAACCTACATCTTTGGATATCCGGTCATGTAGGTCGGGTCACCATCACTTAGTGAGCTATAGGCATTAGCCCCATCCTACTGGATGTATTTTGAACTTTCTCTCTAGTTAGTCCTTTCATCAAAGGATCAGATAAGTTTTCATCAATATGTATAAATCTACTCTAACCGCTCCATTAGAGAGAAATTATCTAATCGTGTTGTGTTTTCACCTTATATGTCGCCTCTTACCATTATAATAACGATTCTTAATCTTTGCAATAGCCGCGATACTATCACAATGAATTAACACAACTGGCAACAGTTTTTTCCATAAAGGGATCTCAGCCAGCAAGCATCTTAGCCAACTTGCTTCTTCACTAGCAGTAGCTAGTGCTATCATCTCAGATTCCATTGTGGACTGAGCCAGAATGGTTTGTTTCTTAGATTTCCAAGAAACAGCTCCTCCAGGTATGCTAAATATATAGCCACAGGTCGCTTTGGAATCATCCGACAAGGTGTTCCAATTTGCATCATTATACCTTTCAAGTGCAGCAGCATATCTTAGATAATACAGTCCTAAAGTCATAGTCCTTTTTAGGTATCTCGTGACTCTCTCAATCGCATGCCAATGCTCATTGCTTGGCCTACTTATTAAGCTGCATAAGAGTCCCACGACATAGGCAATGTCGGGTCAAGTACAATCAGTGGCATATCTGAGACTGCCAATGATGCTTGCATATTCAGTTTGTCTCACACCATCTCCAGCGTTCTTAAAAAGTTTTGCACTTGAATCATAAGATGTGCTTTGTTAAGTGCCAGAAATTAGTTAAAATGAATATTTAATTTAAGCACTTAAGTAGCTTGTTTTACAAGTTATCATAGGGAAAGCTCATAATCACTGATCAAATGCCAAATTATGCTTTTACTTCTTACCCCATCCATTTGTGCAGGAAAATGCAAGCCAGTACATGATTTGAGCAAAGAAACATGAAGATTTGTCAAAGTGCCATTGCTACAGCGGAGGAGCTGGTCGCTATAGCGCGCCTAGGCAGGGAGGAATTAAGTTTCCATCGCTGTAGCGATGGATATGGTCGCTATAGCGACCAAAGGCGGTTTGAACCCCGTTTTGCTGACGTGGAGCAAACCCAATGGCCAAGAAACCTTCCATCGCTACAGCGACCAGCTCATCGATGTAGCGAGCCTTGAAAAATCCAGATTCTATTTATAGCCTTTCAGCTCATTATCACAGGAGATTGGATTATTGTTGTAATAATTTTAAGATATATTTTTAGACATAACATAGGGCTAAAAGAGGTGATCTTCATGGAGCAAGAGTGATTGAAGTGTGGAATCAACTAAGACTCTTTGGGAAATCAAGAACTTGGCTTTGGATCTTCATCTTCCTTCCACTTTTGTATAGTTGTCATGACAATGATCAACTAACCTTCCCTTGTTGGGATTGGAGGTACTCAATATAGCTTAGATGTAATCTTTGATTTTGCAAATATATGATTCTAGTAACTTATGTGATAATTGAAGTTATTCTTGCTTTTCATTCTCATGCTTGATTTAATTGTTATTGACAAATACTTTTGAATCTAGGTTTAGAATAATCTTCTATCAAAATAAGAAATTCTAGACATGGGATTGGGTTTTGATAATCGCACAAAGTGTCGGAACGTAAAGCTTTCGTATCGTTTAATAGATTGGGAAATCGTCAATTAAACGATACGATCGATCTCACGACGTCATTTGGACACGAATGACTTTGTCGAGTGATACGTGATAATTTCTCTAAAAAGCTAGAATTCATATGCTTGATAATTAGAATATATTCGAGGCTAGTTTGACGAACTCCGATCCCAACGCTTTTATTCCCTATTGTTTGTCGTCTTTATTTCCGCTTTTACATTCCAATAGTTTATAGCAAACAAAGTTATAAACCCCTTACTCAAAATGATAACGATTGTTGAACGGCTTGAGATAGCGCACTAGTCCCTGTGGAGACAATATAAAAAATACTTACTTTTGTTCATACCAACAAAATGGCGCCGTTGTCGGGGACTAGTGTTTAGATATTTTGAGCATCGCAACAATTTGTATTGTTTTGAGCATTTGTATATATCTTGTTAATATTCTTCTTTTCTTTTGTACATTATTAAATTTTGTTTGCATTAACCCTCTTTGTTATACAAAGAAAATTTTCTTGTTAGTTACACTCGTTTCAGATTCTCCGCATAAACGAAATCATAGCTGATCATGATTATATCAACTTCTATACTCCATTCGAGTATGAATCATATCAACAGTATCAACAATATCCTTCTGAAGATGAACAAATGTCAACAATGGAAAATATTTTGAATATGTTCATACAACAATCCATGATCAACATGCAAAATACCAACCAAAGATTGAGAGCTTTATCAAGTCAATTGGAAATTTTGCAAGTTCAACTAAATTTTTCACCAAGAATCATGGATGTTCAGACCAACAATCAATCCACTCTTAAATTCGGAGAGATTGTTGAAGAAGATGTTGATGAAAGTGAGGAAGAGACAATGTTTGAAGGATGTGGTATAAGGAAATTAGTGGAAGAAATAGAGATACCACACAAAGTAGCATTTCCTCAAGAGTGGTCAGATTCTGAAGAGGCCAAAACTGTTGATAGTGAAGAAATGATGGATATAGAGAAAAAGAAACAGTTTCTTAACAAGGAAGAAACTTATGAAAAGAAGGGGATGAAAGTGAGCAAGGCAAAAATTGATTTTGTAATAGACCACATATGTTCCTTGCTCAGCAAACTCTGGTTAGGGAGGATATGGACTCCACATCAGTTCTACTTCAAGTTCATGGAATTCCTCCCAAAGAAAAGGAATACAAAGGTTGATGTGCGTTCATCTCATTCTGGCCACCCTAACGAAACAGGCATCGAGCTAACGACGTAAAACAAGCGCTTGTTGGGAGGCAACCCAATTTTGTAATTATTTATGCTTTATTATAATCCTCATAAAAGTTTTCACATGAAGGGAATGTGGTACATTTCAATTTTCAAAAATTTTGTATTCTGTCATGGTCGCTATAGCGACCACTTCCGTCGCTGTAGCGACGAGTCAAAATTTCAGCTTCTGATCCTCAGAGTCTGAAGGTCAGAGTCTGAAGCTTCAGACTCTGATTCAGAGTCTGAAGATCCTTCAGACTCTGCGCTCGCTATAGCGATGACAGAAAAACCTGTCAGTACAGTTTTCAATTCCACTAACTCCCATTAACTTCTTGTGATAAACTTATGTTTAATTATGCACTATTATTTATGTTCAATAATGTTGAATGAGCGATAGATTTGTGAATCACCAACAGATGCATGATAATAATAATGATAGAAATTGTTTGATTGCGCAAAACTAAGGTACTTGTTTCTTGCTTTTCTAGGTGTGTACTTGAATTTAAAACGAGTACTTTGCACAAAATTTATCTCATTCAGTTCTCCGCGATAACATGCTTATTATGTGAACCACTTAGAACTAGCCTAAATGTGAGGAATCCTCAAGTGCTTTTCATATATGCAGGAGACCGGCATTCATTGTTTCACTCGGTTGTTTTATGTTAAATCTGATAATTGTTTTAATTGTATGAAAGCACAGAAATGATCAAGGCATTCTTTTGAAAATGAGAAGAAACACTTGACCACAAAAAGCCTACCCAGTGAGAGAGTGAGTATTTGATAACCCCATTTGAGCCTAATGAATCAGAATCCTTAACTTTGAACTGTCAATATTCATAAGCACAATGCTTAATGAATTTGCCCAAGTTTTTCAAAATCTAGTTTACAGTTAAATCACTATTTGATTATGATATTCTTACCTTCATTTTGAACCCTAAACCATCATGTTTATTTGTCCCTTGCCTTATGATAAGGGAACATTCAATTAGGGTATTATTTTGAATAAGTTGGGGAGAAAAGGGAGGTTTTGTATGTCAAGTAGTGGTGAAATTTGAAAATTGATCTTGACAACAAGAAAAAGAAAAAGAAAAGAAAAAAAGAAAGAAAAAGAAAAGAAAAAAGAGAAAAATTCAATAAATCAAAAAAGTTGTCAAGATCAAAGTACTACTTGTATATCACCAAGGGTTGATAATGAGATTTTGGAGGAAGTTGTGTAAATAGAAAGAATGTTCCTCTATGCTTGGCCATTTGAATTCAATTTTTCCCACATATCACATTTCTTTTGGAAACCAAGCCAAGTTACAACCCTAAAAGACCTTGTGATCTATGCTTTTGTGCTTTTTGAGATGATATTTGGATGGACACATAACTTAATCTGGATGTAAGCAGATTTGCCGGATGTGTGTTCAAAACCCTCACTTCATGATTTCAATTTGTTTCATTTACTTCAAAGAAGTGTGTTAGGTGTGGTTCATTGTTATTTATGTTATTGCCTTGCATTGTGTGATATGAATTTTGTGTTTAGGACTTATGTCGCATTCATAGTATATATCTGGATTAATGAGAAACTTCATACTTGCCCGCGCAATCCACATTTGAATTATGCGATCTGAAAACTTTCTATTTCTTTGCTTGTATTGTACTTGAGTCCTAGGTTTGTAAACATTTCCTTTTTTGAGTCCTTTGTTTGAGGACAAACAAAGATTTAAGTTGGGGAGAGTGTTAAGTGCCAGAAATTAGTTAAAATGAATATTTAATTTAAGCACTTAAGTAGCTTGTTTTGCAAGTTATCATAGGAAAAGCTCATAATCACTGATCAAATGCCAAATTATGCTTTTACTTCTTACCTCATCCATTTGTGCAGGAAAATGCAAGCCAGGACATGATTTGAGCAAAGAAACATGAAGATTTGTCAAAGTGCCATCGCTACAGCGGAGGAGCTGGTCGCTATAGCGCGCCTAGGCAGGGAGGAATTAAGTTTCCATCGCTGCAGCGATGGATATGGTCGCTATAGCGATGAAAGGCGGTTTGAACCCCATTTTGCTGACGTGGAGCAAACCCAATGGCCAAGAAACCTTCCATCGCTACAGCGACCAGCTCATCGATGTAGCGAGCCTTGAAAAATCCAGATTCTATTTATAGCCTTTCAGCTCATTATCACAGGAGATTGGATTATTGTTGTAATAGTTTTAGGATATATATTTTTAGACATAACATAGGGCTAAAAGAGGTGATCTTCATGGAGCAAGAGTGATTGAAGTGTGGAATCAACTAAGACTCTTTGGGAAATCAAGAACTTGGCTTTGGATCTTCATCTTCCTTCCACTTTTGTATAGTTGTCATGACAATGATCAACTAACCTTCCCTTGTTGGGATTGGAGGTACTCAATATAGCTTAGATGTAATCTTTGATTTTGCAAATATATGATTCTAGTAACTTATGTGATAATTGAAGTTATTCTTGCTTTTCATTCTCATGCTTGATTTAATTGTTATTGACAAATACTTTTGAATCTAGGTTTAGAATAATCTTCTATCAAAATAAGAAATTCTAGACATGGAATTGGGTTTTGATAATCGCACAAAGTGTCGGAACGTAAAGCTTTCGTATCGTTTAATAGATTGGGAAATCGTCGATTAAACGATACGATCGATCTCACGACGTCATTTAGACACGAATGACTTTGTCGAGTGATACGTGATAATTTCTCTAAAAAGCTAGAATTCATATGCTTGATCATTAGAATATATTCGAGGCTAGTTTGACGAACTCCGATCCCAACGCTTTTATTCCCTATTGCTTGTCGTCTTTATTTCCGCTTTTACATTCCAATAGTTTATAGCAAACAAAGTTATAAACCCCTTACTCAAAATGATAACGATTGTTGAACGGCTTGAGATAGCGCACTAGTCCCTGTGGAGACGATATAAAAAATACTTACTTTTGTTGCTACCAACAAAATGGCGCCGTTGCCGGGGACTAGTGTTTAGATATTTTGAGCATCGCAACAATTTGTATTGTTTTGAGCATTTGTATATATCTTGTTAATAGCTCACAGCATACTTTTTGGCTTCACCTTCCTTTGTCATACTTTTGATCTGCAGTGCATCACATACTTGTTTAGCAATATCAGAGGTTATGTAATAGTCATACATATCATATTCGAGTCCATTCAAGATATAGTTTTTGCATAGATAATCACTATATTTCCAGAGGGTGATATCTATATTGGCTTGTTTCACCTTCTCAGCATGTTTCTCATTCTCAGTAGGATCTGACGTATATGATTCCATATAAGCCTTACCGTTATTATTCGATCCGTTTGGAATCAAACTCTCCAGCATCACAGGTATGTCCTCCTTCAAGACGTTGGCAACTTTTTCGTAGTTAAGAAAAATAGCATTTTTTGCTGCCATCATTTAAAGTGACTTCCATAAAACTAAAATGGCTTATTGTAGTCTACAATTGTTCTAGACACGGTAATTTCTTCGGTAGTCATGACCATGTCACTCTCTTTAAGACATTTCGTGGCACTACCCGAATTCGTGCAAGGCAGACTAACAACTGCGCCGCCTCAGGGATAAAACAACTCAATTCACCTGTTCGATTACGTACTGCACCGTAAGTAATCGTTCGAGAAATAACACCATCAATATGGTATTAAACCGCTCTTATAAGGTACGAAGACCACTCGAAACTGAAGGGACATAAGGAGTAGAAGAAAAGAAGAAGGACTCGTCAACACAAATCGAAAGGAGGGAGAGAGAAGAAAAATATTGGAAGCATTAACAATATTTTTCGGTGTGCCGAACAAGTGAGGCGAGCTCTCCTTTTATAGGGAGAGTTAGTAACAAATCCGGAGCGACTTAAGGATTAAGCTAACTTGCGGATTAAGCAAACTTAATCTTTAAGTAATATGCAAATCTATAAGTAACTTGCGGAACTTTCCGGATATTCTGTTGGATCAGATTATAAAGAAACTTATTTGTTAAGAAAGCGCTTTCGGATAATGATTAAATTAGTAAAAATTAATTTAATATTTTTAGGTATTAAAAAATATATTTCTTTTAGACCCAAGCCAAAGCCTCGGTCGGACGGACGGCGGCGTCAATCGTGTGAAAGCGCTCACCTGTTGGTAAAAGTGGGTACCTCAAGGCCACACCCTTGGAGGTCACCCCCCACTTATATAAACTCTACTAGTGGGTATGTCGTATCTAATGTGGGACATTTTTTTAATTCATGCCAACACTAGTTCTTTCCAAAGAAACTTGTGTTTATTCTTTCAACTTCCACTCAAATTCAACTAGCGTTCCAACACTAATATTTGTCATTCAACTAACTCATTTGTGCTTTAATGTATACATTTATAAAATTGAATTTACATCGCTTAAATATGGTTTAACAACAGCACAAATGGACATAGAATTACATGACGTATTGTCATACACAATAAAAAACAACTGACTGCAAATCACAACCATTCGTACATATATAATTTTAAAAGTAGTTATTATTAAAGTCAAATATTTCCAATAATTTAATAATTAAGATTGATTGACAACGTAAAAACTCTTGATATCGACAATGTATATGTGTTGGGATCTTGTTAATGTCACAGGTTAGGGAATCCAATTTTTTTTCTTTCCCCAATAATACTTTTTATAAATCAAGGATTAATTACACATGAATAGAAGGCAAGCTAGCAGCAATTTGCGCCACTAGACCTTTTTGGATTGCAAAACTAATCATCGTAAACACAAATTCATGGACCTAGGAGACATGACATTGTTGTGCATGAGCCTTTGAACTCTATGTAGAAGGCAACAACCTCTGGTGCTAGGAAGCCAAAAGTGTCAAAAACAAATGGTGTAAAAACATGTTGATTGTTAGAACACGCTTTCTCATGTTTGGCCACTTTGCTTGACGCAACTTTTAGGGATGTATGTCCTACCGTAAAAGCCCCGACCCCTAATCCCACAAGTGATGAAACCTCGGTCAAGTCCACACATGCATGTTTTCCTCTTACCCATCCGTACACCATAACATTTGCAGGCCTAAGTGTCAATTTTCTATTTAGTGGGTCTGTCATGAAATTCACAGGCACCTCCTTCTTCACTAATACTCCCGCCCATCTAAATATATAAAAAAGGACATCCCTAACAAAGTCATGTTTGTACTTAAAGTCAAGAAACTCCTTACAATGAACTGCATGCTCCCCAAAATTGGTGAGTGATACGGTGGACCATCTTCATAAGTGGTTCACTATGGACCATAGCTTAAAAATAACAAAAATTCTTATGACTGTCGACAATCCTCTTTAAAAGTAAAAGTTCTTTAAAAAATACTCTTTAAAAGTAAAAATTTGCGACTCCTTGTATTTACAATTAAAACAGTAACATGATTGACGTCAATTCAATACGAGTTACATATTTATTTTTCATTGTTTTATTCAACCCGATATCAATTAAGTCATTATCTCAATTTTAAAAATGAGGATGACCATTAATGTATACATCCAACAACAACGCAAGTAATCATTGAAACTTAGAATAGTTTTCAAGTGTTGATCACAATAGAGCACTCATGAAGGTGATCTATGTTACTCCCTCTGTTCCATATATTATATGACACAGTTGACTTTGTCACGTATGTCAATGCATAATTTTGATCTTAAATATTTTTAATAATATATTAGAAAAAAATTATGAAAATTTGATATTTTGAAAATTTTCATCGAGACAAATCCAACATCTTATATGCTATAATTTGTCTTTGTATATTAGTAGAAAAATATGGTCAAAGTATATTATGTGAAGAATGCATAATTCTAAAGTAAGTCATTTAAATAGGTTGGAGAGAGTAGAACTTACCTTTTAAAATTAGAAATTTTACATTGAAAAAAAATAATATTTTGACTTTTAAAAATTTGAATGTTCGAATTTTAATATTAATTTCATTAACATGTATGTTAGCATTTGTCTAGGAATGAAATCCAAGAAGTAAATTATCCCCTATGCATGTGTTTTTAGTACGTTTCATAACATCACTTTCATGATGTCTTGTGAAAGTCATGTAGTTGATGTCAACTATTTTCGTGTCTATTTGTAATACATTGCAGGAGGTGTTTGGCTTTCCAAGATGAATGTTGAAAGCAGCAGCCTGCTGTGCAGGTGGTACATGCTCATCATGATTTTTTTACTCAGCATCATAAAATGTTCAAGAAACATATCTTCGGTTTTTTTTTTTTTTTGTGGGTAATGTTAGATTCGTCCTTATATATCACTCATCCTCTAATGACAAATTACTCTCTCCTTCTCAAAAACAATTGTTTAAGGTTTGTGCGCGATTGTTAATAAAATTATTAATTGTGTTGATTTTAATGACAAAATTATTATCATTTATTAAAAGGGTCTTGTTAACGTGTGCCCCCGGGGTACTCTTTAAGGATCCAAATTTAGCAATTATTCTTTCAAAAAGTCAATTATTACAATTTTCAATGCATTTAATACACAACTTTTCATAAAAAAAACTTACCATTTAGAGTGCTTAAAGAGTGCCCCGAGGGCACTCGTTAACATTTCTCTTATTAAAATACCCTTATTACTTATAATTGTTAAAGAGACGATTATTTTAATACGGATGGAGTATAAATTTGTGCTTCTTTTTAGAGACAAATTACTTATTAGCTTTGCACACTTAAATGTTTTACGAACTATAGTTACTTAGAGAAATTAGTAGAAGAGATGGCGGAAGAGGAACATGCGCGTTAGAACCTATTAATGTGCAGCATGATGGTGCAATTGAGGGTGAGATAGAACAGCAAGGGAGCTCGAATAATTTATCTTCAGATTCACATATGGTTCATACGATACTGTGTGTGGATGCCGTCATTGAGAAGGAACACTGCGAGGTCGAGAATAATGTCTTGAAATTGTCGATCGAAGTTCAGGTGGTGGGTAGTTCAAAGCAGATTTCAGCAGCAAGCCCACATGCTATTGGTACTAGTAACATGGTGGTTGACGATTCCACTCCGTTTAGACAAACTCGTACTACTTGTCCCCCAGGTGCAGATCGCTCTGTAGTATCTGGGCCGTGGAGCATGGAGTGGCTGGAGAACCATAATCATGGAGATGCATGTATTATTTTTTCAACCGTAAAGAAACTTAAGAAAAAGGGGCAGTCCAAAAATATTCAAAGTCAAGACTCTGCTCGTAATGTTAAGAAAAGAAAAGCAGGTGGATTATTACATCATTCTATGCTTAATTTGAAAAAAGTGGCTCGTTTACCAAGCAAGGATCGTAAAGAGGTTCTCAAAATTTTAAAGAAGAAAGTTAGACACTGTAATGGTTTGAGTCGAGTCAGCGGGAAGGTTGAAGTGGTGAATAGTATTCCTACCGATTCCGATTCTTTTTCAGCTTCTGTTAATAAAGATTAGGAAAATTGGGTGGTCATGCATGGTGATGAGAAGGTTGTTGTAGAGGATGTCTAGGGCATTGGGAAAGCTATTGGTGTTAAGTTTAATGGTAATAATGTGAATATATTCAGTGTGCTTTCTAGAAATGGGAAAGGGGGGAGGAAGTCAAAAAATTTGGTGGAGGGGGGAGGAGGAGGGGCGGCGTCAGATGGCTGCTATAGGTGGGTTGGTGGGGGCGGTGATAGGGTGTTAAATGAAGATTTTTGTCTTGGAATGTTAGGGGGTTAGGTGGGTTAGAAAAGAGGAAGGAGGTTAGGAAGTTGGTGGGGGAGAAGAATCCTTTTATTATGTGTATTCAATAAACTAAGATGGTGGTGTGTAATGATTTTTTTTGTGCTTCTTTGTGGGGTAGTGCGTCTCATGACTACTCTTTTCGTCCCTCAGCTGGGGCGTCGTGGGGTTTGTTGACTTTATGGGATATTGCGGAGGTGGAGGTGTGGTCTTCAGTTAGTTTTGAGCATGTGTTATTGATTCATGGAAGGTTCATTAAATCAAACGAGGAGTTTTACTTGTTTAATATTTATGCCCCTTGCGACTTTGGTGCTAAACAATTGTTATGGGATTCGATATTAGTTCAGTTACAGTTGTTGGATGGGAGGAAGGTGTGTATTTGTAGGGATTTTAATGATGTTCGGTGTATTAAGGAAAGACAATCTGCGAGAATAAGCATCAAGTCTCTGGATTTTTCTCCTTTTAATCGGTTTATAGATGATAATGGCTTACTTGATTTACCTTTGTGTGTGCGAAAATTCACTTGGTACAAGGGTGATGGTCTTTCCATGAGTAGACTCGACATGTTCTTGCTCTCTGAGGAGTGGTGTTTGGTTTGGCCGAACTGTTTGCAGGTTGCTCATTTGAGGGGGTTGTCAGATCATTGTCCTCTATTGTTGTCGGTGGATGAGGAAAATTGGGGTCCTCGCCCCCTTCGAATGCTGAAATGTTGGCAAGATGTCCCTGGGTATAAGCAGTTTGTGTCTAGTAAATGGAAATCATTGCACGTTGATGGTTGGGGTGGTTATGTTATAAAGGAAAAATTGAAGTAAATTAAGATGGCTCTGAAGGACTCGCACGTGTCTCATTGTAAAAATTTACTCGCAAAAATTGATTCTCTTAAAGCTCGTTTGTCTGATTTAGATTGTAAAGGGGAAGATGAGGTTCTGACAAAGACTGAGGTCGAATAGCTGCATGGTGTTACATCTCACATTCATTCTTTATCCTGAATTAATACTAGTATTTGTTGGCAGTAGTCCAGACTTCTTTGGCTCAGAGAAGGTGATGCAAATTCTAAATATTTTCATTCGGTTTTGTCAACTCGGCGGCGTCGGACTGCCCTTCATTCGATAATGGTGGACGGTTTGTTGGTGGAGGGTGTGCAGCCCATTCGCCAATCGGTGGTTTCACATTTTGCCGCTCACTTTAGGGCGTGTAATGTGGATCGGCCTGAGGTGGAAGCTCTCGAGTTTAAGACGTTGTCTTTTGCGGAGGGTGGTAGTTTGATCAAACCATTTTCTGAGGAAAAGGTTAAAGCTGCTGTGTGGGATTGTGATAGGTTCAAGAGCTCGGGTCCAGATGGAGTTCATTTCGGTTTTTTGAAAGAGTTCTGGTTTGATTTGAGAGATGACATCATGAGATTCATTTATGAGTTTCATCGGAATGGTAACTGACAAAAGGTATCAATAACACTTTGATAGCTCTTATTCCTAAGGTTGACAGTCCGCAAAAATTAAATGATTTTAGCCTATTTCCTTTGTGGGAAGTCTCTACAAAATTTTGGCGAACGTGTTAGCAAATAGGCTTCGGATGGTTGTAGGCAGTGTTATTTCTGAGTCTCAATCAGCGTTTGTTAAAGATAGACAAATTATGGATGGGATTTTAATTGCTAATGAGGTGGTGGATGAAGCTCGTAAACTGAAAAAGGAGATTTTGTTATTTAAGGTAGATTTTAAAAAAGCTTATGACTCTGTGGACTGGGGTTACTTAGATGCAGTCATGCAGAGAATGTCTTTTCCCACTTTATGGCGGAAGTGGATTAAAGAATGTGTGTGCACGACAACAACATCTGTGTTAGTTAATGGCAACACCACAGATGAATTTCCTTTAGAGGGGTCTGAGACAAGGCGATCCTCTGTTTCCTTTTCTTTTTCTGTTGGCAGCGGAGGGTTTGAATGTGATGATGAAATCCATGGTTCAGTCAAACATTTTCCATGGGTATAGCATTGGTTCAAGGAACTCCATTGTTATTTCTCATTTGTAGTTCGCCGATGATATGTTACTTATAGGGGTTAAAAGTTTGGCGAATGTCCATGCTTTGTGAGCTGTTCTTGTTCTTTTTGAGGCGGTGTCAGGTTTGAAGGTAAATTTTAACAAGAGTATGCTGGTAGGTATTAACATTACTGATTCGTGGCTGAATGAGGCGGCAACTGTGCTGGGATGTAAAGTGGGCAAGGTGCCTTTTTTGTATTTGGGCCTTCTGATTAGTGGTGATCCACAGAGGTTATCTTTATGGGATCCGGTTCTGACTCGTATTAAAAATAGACTGTCTGGTTGGAAGAGCCGTTTTCTTTCTTTTGGTGGTCGCTTGGTTCTTCTCAAGTTTGTCCTGACTTCTCTGCCGGTCTATGCTATTTCCTTCTTCAAAGCTCTATCAAGTACAATCTCTTCTATTTAATCTTTATTAAATAACTTTTTTTGGTGTGTGTGTGTGGGGGGGGATCATAGGAAATTTCTTGGATTAGTTGGAAACATGTTTGTTTAGGAAATGAGTATGAAGGATTGGGGGTTAGGAAGATGAGGGAGTTTAACATTGCTTTGTTAGGTAAATGCTGCTGGAGGATGTTAGTGGATAGAGGTGGTTTGTGGTATAAGGTGTTGGTAGCTCGTTATGGTGAGGAGGCAGGGAGGTTGGTGGTTGGGGGCCGAGGTGGTTCTTTGTGGTGGCGAGAGGTAGAGAAGATTCGTGATGGAGTAGGTGTTGATGGAGGAGGGTGGTTTGAGGAGTGTCTCGTGAGAAGGATTGGGAATGGGGCTGAGACTTTTTCTGGACAGATCTGTGGTTAGAAGGAGCTCCTTTGTGTATGCGGTTTCGGCGTCTATTCGACTTGGCTGTTAATAAGTTGAGTACGGTAGCGGAAATGCGCTGTTTAGGGTGGGATGAGGGAGGGGAGGCGTGGCAGTGGTGTCGTCGTTTGTGGGCGTGGGAGGAGGATTTGTTAGGGGAGTGTAAGACTCTTTTACTTGATATTCCTTTGCAGTCTAATATTTCAGATAAGTGGCAGTGGCGGCTTGATCCTATCGCCGGCTATTCAGTAAATGACACATATACTTTGTTGACTAGTCAGGAGGCTCAGCGTCCAGATGCTACTTCAGATTTAATTTGGCACAAACAGGTTCTCCTTAAGGTTTCTATTTTGGCGTGGAGGCTTTTGCGAAATAGGTTGCCGACGAAGGAAAATTTGGTGACTCGCGGAATTATCCCTCTTGGTTCGCGGTTCTGCGTCTCAGGGTGTGGAGCCACAGAGTCGGCTCATCATGTGTTCCTATCTTGTCCCTTCTTTGCTTCCCTTTAGAGTTTTGTTAGATTATGGATTGGCGTTGAATCAGCTTACCCAGATCATTTACGTGATCATTTTGTTCAATTTGTGCCTTCTTCAGGTGTCACTCAGTCTTGGCGCTCCTTTTTGCAGCTTCTTTGGCTTTGTTGTGTTTGGGTTATCTGAACCGAACTCAACAACATATTATTCAAGAAGATGGACAGCATCGCTCACCAACTGTTAGAGAAAGTGAAATTACATTCTTTTTTGTGGTTTAAGGCATATAATGCGACTTTTGGTTTAAGTTTTCATATGTGGTGGTCGAGCCCTTTTGTTTGTCCGGGATCGGCTAATTTTTGGTTTCTTTTGGTTTTAACTGAACTGTTTGTAAATTTTTGAGGCCCTTGGTGGCACACCTTGTGCTTTCAAGGGCTCTCCGTCGGTGTTTTTATATATCTCATTTTTGCTTGTTAAAAAAAAACACACTTCTCAATTTATGGTTAAATAAATACTATTTCTGGGAATATGAGACGGGAAATAAATGTATCCATGTTTGTTATAGAGGGTTGAAAAACTTTTTCAACAAACAAATTATCATTTTTTTTTATAAAATTTCCACAAACAAATTATACCCAATAGTATATTTTTTTTTTCTTCCACAAATCAGGATTATTATTCCCGAGTGCTAAATGTGGAAAACTTCATTCCCATTAGACGGAATCAATTTTTTTTTCATGTAACTTATCGTTTTAGTGATTATTGTTTTTATGTTTATTACAAAAAATTATTCTCAAAATTTTTAACCACTATCCGAACATTTTTCTTGAACTATCCTTGGAAAAGATTCATATCACTATATTTTTAGGAAAGTTAATCCTCAGAATATATATTTTGAATCCACGAAACAAACACACTCTAATAATCATTTGTGTTTCCCTCTCATATACAAAGAATCTGCAATGTCCTCGGATAAATAACTAAATCTAACACTAATACCATATTGACAATCCCAACACTATGTTCACTAAACTTCATCCACAGTAGGTTCAGACTTTAAGGCTTTGTCTGCCAGTTTGAGGGCAAGACAAGGGAAGGTTTTAGAAAAAAAGGGAAGGATCAAATGCAAGAAATAGAAGCTTTAAAAGGAAACGACTTTTGAGGTTCATTTTTCTTCGCTAAAAATTGTATGGACAAGGTGCATTTTCTGAAGTGCATTTTGTATGGTTAAGTAAACTAACCATGATTTTCTAAAATCCATAATATTCTTAGTTTGTTACAACAAAAAAAATTGTATTTTTAAAAAATACCTAAAAGTTGTGCATTCAATAGAAAAACAGATTTTTTTTTTTTTTATTTTGGAGGGTATATATGAATTCCTATAAAATTAAAAACATATTACTCATAAACATTAATTTATCATTCTCTAAAAAATACCCTATGAAAAAATGTAAAAAAAATATCTATTTTTATCACTTCCCAAAATTCTTCACTCCAAACTCCCAAACAAAGCCTAAAGTAAAAACATGGGGCTTAACTAACATCTAATTAGGAGTTACTGGAATGGCTAAGAAAATTTTATTTTTGAGAAAATTGCGAAACAAAATAATGGATAGAAAAAAGAAAAATAAATAGAGAAGTAAATGAAATAAAATTACATAGTTCGTGGAAAAAGTGTAAAATTTTTCAACTTTTTTTGGTTGAATAGAAAATTAGAAATGAATTAGTGTTTAATTACTCTATAGCTCTTACACTGTACACCCTTATAACATTTTAAACAAGGACACACTCAAGGTGTGGGAATAATGCACCCTTACAAAATCGGAAAATCTTGAGGATCATGAAGCACTTACAAAGAAAATAACATCTACCTCACCCCAAATGGACTAGTGGAGGGTTCTTCCATAATGTGTCATGTTCAACCTATATCATGCTCCAATAGACCAACCCTTCGGATTTTATTATACTCATGGATAAGACATCCTGAAAAGTATCCCATAACCGATTAATATGACTAATTAGTATTTGTCTGGATCAATAAATCAATATATGTAGAGACACGATTTAGACAATTTATAATGTGTTGTCTATTTTTTTTTAAAAGAAAAAGAAAAACAACTTTCATTGTAAAGGACTAAAGAAAAGGTACAAAATGCTCTCAAAAAAAGATACAAAATGTATCGACGAATGCAAACATTTTTGCAACAAAACTAAAGCCCAGCAAATTCCAAAAAACAACACCCCACAAACATTACAAATTCCCCACACTTTAGAAACCAACCAACCAGCAACAGACAGCACAACAATACACAATATAAAGCAATCATAATGGATCTAAATGCCATGACCCTTTCCACCAATTATATCACACCTATAACAACCAACTTATTTCCAGTAAAAAAAAACAACCAATTTATTTCTCAAAACCAAAAGCCAGCTTGCTAAAACTGTTCTTCATTGCTTATAATGTGTTGTCTAATAACAAACATTTGAAATTCAAAATCAAATTTGTTAAGTGCATACTCCATTGCTTATAATGTGTTCTTGGAAGGCTCGTTCTTAATTACAAATCACGGCTAAGAGGAGTGTCAACATTGAAATTGATTTAAGTGGAGAATGCTTTCATCTCTCAACAAATGAAATTATATAGTTTTTTAAATAGAAGCAAGTGCAGTATAATTTGAGCATATCACAACTCTCAAGAAAATGGAGTGTAATTCACCCTTTTCTGTACTCAACTAATTGTGGGATGTAGGCAACTGGAATATCGACCTTATTGTTCTTACATAAGAAAGGATTTGTTTATCTGACTAGAGGATCATTAAGTATTGCTAAAATTCATATTTCCGACCTGTATCTTAGGAATATCCAATACCATGAAGTCAACTAATTTAAAGATTAGTTACAACAGATAACAAATCCTGTATGCTGAGCTTAGTAAGATACTTTTGGCATAACTTACCATAGTTTTCTTGTATCAATCCTCTTTCATGATCCAGATTTCTTAGGCTTTGTTCAGGAATTTGGAGGGAAAGGGAAGGGAGAACTTTGAGGATAAAGGAAGTAAAGGGAAAGGGTGAGTAATCCCCACACCTTGCATGCCATTTTTTTTCATTGGACTAAAACCATCCAATATGAGGGAAATACAAAAAAATGCATTGGGGAAGGGCTTCGGAGGATTTTGAATAAATTTTCTAATCCATTACTTCTCTTTATAATACTTGCAAAATTTTAAAAAATAAAATATTACTCATAAGTATTTTCATCCCACTCTCACCTTCAGAAATACTCTCCCCAGAAAAAGGGAATGATTCCCCTATCTTTCCCTCCCCTCCTTCACTCCAAAGCACTCCCCTCCCTTTCCCTCCTAACTTCCAAACAACGCCTTAGCTACATTTTTTTTTTCACCAACTTTAGCGCTTAACCAGGGTTGGGTTCTGCCTAACCAGCCAGCCATCCCGGTAGAATTAGTGCAGGGTGGGTTGAGCCTAAACATTTTTATTCAAAGCTGTCGGACCGAACCGAACCAACCTACTCAGATCAGAGTCATATTGGGTCTGACTCTCTGTTGTCAATAGCAGGCGCCACCGCCGCGATCGCGGCGCGGCGCGGTGGTTTTGAGCAATCCGCTGCCCAGCGCTCTGAAGCGGGGCGGATGGGCGAAGCGGTCTAACCGGGCGCGTTTTACGGAGCGGATCGGGCATAAATCGGGTCAAAGCGGGCGAGTTTTGATTCCGGGTGTAAAATACCGGATTGTCCTTCATTTAAAACCATTTGGAGGGTCTATTTGGTCATTTTCGAAACCCTAATTCTTTCTCTTCTGAGTCATAACAAAGCTGCAGCCGCTAAACACACATCTCATCTCTTCTCTCTTCATCATCGCACAGATCTCTTTCAAGTTTCATCTCTTTTCTTCCCTTCATTGCACAGATCAACATAAACAGGTTCTTCATCACTTTTCTTCCTGAATTTGTTCACGAGCCAAAATATGTTAATTGGGAGGATGAAGAGGAAGAGGTTGAAGAGAAAGAGGATGAAGAGGAGCACAACTCTAGTGGTGGAGGAAGTGATGAAGATTTTCATGATTCTTAGAACTTTTATTTGAGTTTTGATGTTTTAGTGGTTTTGTTACTTTTAAGATTTTCATGATTTTAAAGGTTTAAAAAAAAGAACATACTTGTAGGTTTATTAAGCCTTGTGGGTTTTATTTCAAATTATGAATTTTGAGTAATATTTAAGTTGTTTTAGTATTTCTTTTTCAACAATACAGTATTTTAGTATTAAATATATTAGTGCCCGCGTCACCGAAATAGCGCCCGATACGCGCCCGCATCCCGCGCCGCGTCAATTTTTAGGGTGGCCGCGCCGCATTTCCGCTTTAACGACAGAGGGTCTGACTTCTGTGTCTAATATCCCACTCCGGAAGCTTGTTTATATAAATGAATCTTGAAGAAAATATACTTATCTCATAAACAAAAAACGTTGGGCATGAGATCTAATAAAGAGATGACGGTAAGAGAGGAAGGAGATGGGGACAAGTCTTGCAAGGTAGCAGAACAGGGAGACTCATAATCCCTGTAGTCACAGTTCAAGATCTTTGCACAAAAACAATTTCTGAGCAATTTTCACACCCACACTTTTGGTCATTTACAAGCAGCAACACCGTGTGAGTCATCAACAGCGCTGTTTCTCTGTCATGGTGGACGGACAACTCAACTACAACACTCTAGGGGTGACAGGCGATAGTGATCGGTGTGCAAGAGAGAGATACGGGGTGGGAGAGTGCATCTGTCAATTGTGTGCATACAAGAGCGCGTGAGAGCAAGTGAGATTGGTCAAAGCGCACACAAGAGGAAGAGAAAAGCCCAGAATACTGGGTTTTTGCGGCCAGAGTCGGTCAAGTCACATCACAAGCACACAGTCTGTATGCAAATGTAATTGTTAATGTTGAGGAGAGTTCTAATTTCAGTAAAGTAGGGTTTCTGTTTTTATTAATAATAATTATGTGAGATTGGGTAGGCTTGGGTTTAACGAGTTGAAAATCATAGAACCTGACACCCGATCCAATGAGTACTGTTCCTGCATATTTGGATCTGGTTTTAAATGGATACCAACAAACCCGGTTATGTGGGTTCGGTCAAGCTAGGTTAAGCAAGCGAACCCAACCAACGAAAACCCCTAACAAGGGGCCTTGGTAATTCAGGATTGTAGGCATTGTCGTCATAATTAAAAAAATGGACTCAATATTTATATACAACGCAGGCTCCTGAGTTTGCATCAAACCTTTAGTTTGAACCCAAATTTGTCAAATTCCCAAAAGATATTTCAGCAAGATATTTATTGACATTTAAAATCACAAAGCCCAGAAATTAAACACACTCCAGCAAGGTTGTACCAAGTAGAGCTTCTTATACTCATTCAGCAAGAAAATGGAAGAATGGGGAATCAGTTATGCTAAATTAACCTTGACAAAAAATTTATCCAGATTACAGCTTGATTTTTTGTTGCTTACTACAATTAATCTGATGCAGCCATTCAAATCAGGTTATCTTCATGCTATTGTATGTTCCTATAACACAGATTAACAGACTATAGATCTGTGTATAAGTAATAACTTCTCAACCTTCATTCAGATATCAAACAACAAAATAGTATCTTTCTGTAGATTTGGAATGAACATGGTGGGATTGTATATAATATTTGAATCACTGAATCAGTGAACTTGAATAAATAGCAACTACATGGGGAAGAGATGAACCTTTAAATATCAGCTGACTAGCCAGCATAAAAAATTACAGAAATTTAATCAAACCCCAACCCAATCAAACGTTAATATTTTTCTTTAGTATTTTACAGGGAAGAGTTTAGAGGCAAAGATTTGCAGAGTCAGACAGTTATATAGCCGAAACAGAACTCAGTAGAGAGAATAAAGGAAACACCAATTTCACAGAAAATAGGAAAAGAAACAAGTTTAGGGGAATTCATAGTTTATTTTATTGCATATTGGATGACCAAAATTGAACACTGACCAACATGACCCTTAACTTGCATTTTGAGGTTAAAATGTCACCATATAAGCAAATTTAAAGCAAGAAATAATGCAAGGAAAATATCTATTTGAGGCTTTCAGCAATATACAAACATTTTTTCCTGAGTTGCTTAAGAAGTTTTAGTTTTCGGCTTCCCAAAGTTTTGTAAATATGATCCTACATCCCTTTTGATATTTGAAGTGAATTTCAGAGTAATCCTTCCCACTGATGGCCATAAGTCAAATCCTCAAGTCTCAACCTAGAGAAAACCATTAATATTTGCTGCATCACGCTAATACTTTGGAGAAACATTACCCTACTCAACCTTAGTTATGTTATTAATTCCAAATGACATATTGAAATTAAGACACTTAAAGGCGATCTACCAGAATTTCTAAATAACTACCTCTACTCATTCGGAAAAAACAATAAAATCACGACACATTCCACTCTGTACAGTAAACCAACAATGGTTCCCCTTTGAGCAACCATAATGTACTATGCATAAAATCTGAAGTTATTTTGAAGTCCAAGATTACATTCGGTCGTTCATAGCAGACGACTAAGGTGAGATTTAGCATATAATTCTGAATATTACACTCAAATAATAAAGTCAAATTAATTTATTAACGTAATGTTAATAATAATAATAATAATAATAATAATAATAATAATAATAATAATAATAATAATAATAATAATAAGGGGGAGCCTTGGCACAACGGTAAAGTTGTTGTCATGTGACTGAAAGGTCACGGGTTCAGGTCCTGGAAACAGCCTCTTGTGTTAAAAACAGGGTAAGGCTGTGTACAATACACCAAATGGTGGGCCCTCTTTAGGACCCTGCTTATTTGGGAATTTTAGTGCATCGGGCTGCCTTTCTTTTTAATGTTATAATAACAAGCAATTACAATTTATTCACAAATCTTAAGTTTTTTTCAACCCTACTACTCTTTCCACAATGATTTCATATAGAGGTTCATATTGCGACTGCAAACCGTGTTACCGTGATTTAAAACCTTGTTTTTCAATATAATCCCAAAATACTCATAAGTCTTACATAATATAACTGCTTGCAGTCAGTTTTTGCAGCATTCAACACAAAATGTAGACCACAGTCCACGGTTGTGCTGAATGTGTGAATGCCGCAAAACAAATTGATTGCAGTGAATCCAATTTGCATAACTATCCATTTCCAATAAAGCAAAAAATGAGAAATATGAAGAACCTAATCTAATCGAAGTTTCACATTCACAATTAAAGCTAATAACACAAATCACATCTAAAAAACACAATTAATTTTATTCAACTCAAAACATCAATCATATATTCATTGCAAAATCATAATAACAAGAAATTAAACTACAAAACCCTAACCTTATTTGAGAGCTTTACGAACAACAACAGAATCCGACGAATTCGGAATCTCTGGAACTACCTTAACTCCCTGCTTCTGCTGCTGTTGTTGGATGACTGACTTGCTTTCGAACTCGCGCCATTTGTTGATTGCAACGGTGACGGCCACTGAAACCGTTCGTAACAGCGATG
The DNA here is from genome assembly GCA_018208015.1 of Medicago ruthenica. Taxonomy (NCBI): domain Eukaryota; kingdom Viridiplantae; phylum Streptophyta; class Magnoliopsida; order Fabales; family Fabaceae; genus Medicago; species Medicago ruthenica. The sequence goes on along the minus strand of CM031372.1, from coordinate 81,196,845 downwards.
AAATTGGATACAGATAAGAGAGAGAGAGAGAGAGAGAGAGAGAGGAAATGGATTACCTCCGGCGCCGACGAAGTATACGAGACGCATGAGTTTGGGTCCGGGTGGACCAGAGAATTCTTCGCCGGTCATGTATCCGCCGCCGGTGAAGGGTTTCTTATCAGTTTTCTGTTACTCACTGTCTTCGCTGTTCGGGTTGAAGTTGTTTGAAAATGCAACTCTACCTCTCGCGTGGAAAATAAGAATTTAATGAGTATGCACCGTCGGTGTAAAATAATTTTAAAAGACTTAAATATACAATTCAACCTTTGTATTTACCCATCTTTCTCCTTAGTCTCCCATTGTTAAAGAGTTTAATGGTGGTGGGTTGACGGTCCAAAACAATTTTGCACATACAATTAATCAAAACATTTTGAATTGTCACATCATTAATGTTTTTAATTTATGTGGGAATTTAGAATGTTTTGATTGGTTGTGTGTGCAAAATTATTTTGGACCGTCAATCAACCACTGTTAAACTCATTATTAAATCATTTAGTTTACTCTCTCTCTTCTCTTTCTCTCTTGTGAGTCGTGCCAAAATCATAGTTTCTTCTCATTTATCCACCAAATAGGGGTGATTTAGGGTCAATTTATCTAAAATCACCCATCTAACTCGTTTTTCTCTTTCCCTTTTATTGAAATAAGTGATTTTCACATCTATTTCGTTTTTTATTTTGTGATTTCGTCGTCTTAGAGCGACGTTGGTTTGTTCGTCGTATTTGTGCGGTGTTATTTGTCTTTCTTGTTTCGTTCATGTATTTGTTCGGTTCAGATTGTCAGATCAACTCAGATTGTCGGATCAGCTTCGATTCAATTCAGATCCAATCAATGACTTTGACGTCGTCCACGTTGCAGATCCGGAGACATGGATATTTCAGAGACTTGAATATTGTCATATGTGTAGGCTTTTGTACTTTGTCGTTTTATGCTATTGACGTGGATGTTGTGAGTTTGTTCTCAGATTCATCCTTTTTGTTTTTAACGAATATGCAATGTATCGATGTACTCTATCAATTTGAATGAATGAATATCATTTATTTTTGTCAAAAAAATTATTAAATCATCTGAGTTTTGGTCCCCTGAGTTCATAATATCGCTTATGCAAACGCTATTAGCTGACGTGTCCATTGTTGATTGGGATTTGAAGGTTCTGACTCATACTTTTTGACATGAAAGGACCAAAATACCCTTAATGAAACCAGTCATGCAAATGACCATTTTGTCATCTTCTTCTACCTCACTCTCCTTTTCCCTCCATTTCACTACCACAACCACAACCACCACCACCCACCCACCCACTCCCAGTCCCCCGGTTTCTCCCTCCGTCACTTCGGAGATCAAACAAGTCCTAGATTTCGTTATCACCAACTAACCCTTTGTTTCATCTTCCAAAATCTGTCAGATTCCCCCATCAATTGAATTCCTTAATAATATCACTCATCGGTCGCTTCACATAACACACTCACTGTGTGAAAAGTGCTTCACTCGCCCATCCTGGATCGATCCATGGTTCACACTCTTAACTCAATAACTCACACATTACATCATATATGAATAGGGACTTACATGGTCTGGTTGGGGAACAACTTGTGTGACATTGTGGTGGGAATGTCACATGACATTGCTCAACCACAATGTGACATGTGGCTTTCTCATCTTAAAATAAAACAAAAAAGTTTTGTGAAAGAGAAAGAAGAAACAAAAAAAAACTATGTGTCACACAAGTGGTTCCCGGTCGGGTTGGTCTAGATGTGGCAAAAATGGGACTTCAACCATGTAGAGAACCCCAACTTGAATTTGTTGAAAGAATCATCAGTTACAACATTGGATCAAGTCTCTCTCTCTGAACATGGTGTAACCTATTTTAGCCAATACAGTAAAATACTATATTTAAATAATAAGATAGTGTAACACATTTATAATATGTGAATGTGACACGCAGGATCATGAGGAAAATAATAATTTAAGAAATAAAAAGAGAGAATAAAATTAGAGTATTTCTGTTGTATTACAAAAATAATATCTTAATTTTTTTTATTAGATCTCTATTGTCTAGACCGAGTTGAGTGAGTGAAATTTAAATTATTGAAACTTGAATATAACCCAATGGAGGTGAATTGATAAAAATAAAAATCAAGTTTGTCGTATTAACTAACGAAAATTGTTTTCACACTTTAAAGAAAGCTAAGAAACACCAGTAAAATACGATATTACCTCGGCGGTAGGTAAGTGCCGATGGATTGATGCATTGGTAGTTAACTACCGTCGTTCCCATCGGCAGTTAACTACCGTCGTTCTCATCGACAGTTAGCTGCCGTTGCGTCCAGAAGCCTCTACAGTGGCCAAAACCTGCTGATACAACCTGTTTATATGAGTTATAAACACTGTTTTTCAAAATCATATCATAAACGTGAAATATCAGATCATAAACCTGTCAATATCAGATCATAAACGCAAAATATGAGTTATAAACACTGTTAAATTAAGCAAAATATCAATGTTACCAACAATTAACAAAAAACTAACAAATGTCATGAAAAACTAACAAAAGTCCTAAACATAAATATCCTACTCCTGATCCTGGTCCTCCTGCTGCCTCCTCTCCCTCCTACGTCTCCTGGTCAGTACCGGTGATCTTGTCCCTGATATCGCGCAATGCCTGATACAATTGCTCGGTGCTTGTTGAAGCAGTATTTCATACAACAAAAGTAAGTATTTTCAATTATCGTCTCCACAGGGATTGGTGCGTTACTTCGAACCGTTCAACAATCGGTATTGTTTTGAGTTAAGGGTTTGTACAACTGGTTTCATAAACTTAACAGAATGTAAATGCGGGAATTAAAACGACAAGTAATAGGGAATAAAAGTATTGGAATTAGAGTTCATCAATCTTGCAAAGAATATAATTCATGAATCATGCATATGAATTTAGCGTTTTAGGTTAAATATCACGTATCGCTCTACAATATCATTGATTTCCCAAATGACATCGTGAAATCGATCGTATCGTTTAATCGACGATTTCCCAATCAATCAAACGATCCGAAAGCATTACGATCCGAAACTTAGTGCGATTATCAAAACCCAAATCCATTTCTAGATTTTCTTATTTTGATAGAAGATTATTCTTAAACATAGATTCAAAAGTATTTGTCAATATCGTTTGAATCAATCATGAGAGTGAAAAGCAAGAATAACTTCATAAACACTTAAATTGCTAAATCATATATTCACATAATCATTCATTACATCAAAGCTAGAAAGATTACCTCTAATCCCAACAAAGGGATGTTAGTTGCTCATTTTCATGACAACTATACAAAAGATAAGAGAAAATATGAAGATCATGACCCAAAGTCTTGATTTCCCAAAGCCCTTGGTGGATTTCCACAATTCAATCCTTTTGCTCTTTGAAGATCACTACTTCTAGCCCTAATTACTAAGTCCTAAACTACTACTAAAGCAATCCTAACAATTGGAAGAAAAAGTACTCAAAGTTCTCCAACTGATTATATCAGAAAATGAGCCAAAAATGCTATTTAAAATCTGAATTTTTTGCACGCTCGCTACAAGCGATGAGCTGGTCGCTTGTAGCGAGGAAGCTTGTTGGCCAATGAGGATCCTCCACGTCAGCATGGAGCCTTAAACCGCCCTTGGTCGCTTGAAGCGACCAGTCCATCGCTTGAAGCGATGAACCTCTAAAAATCCCTGCCTAGGCTCGCTTGAAGCGTGGCAACTGGCGCTTGAAGCGATGAAGCCTTCAAAATCCCTGCCTATCCTCGCTTGTAGCGAGGAAGCGTGCGCTTGTAGCGAGGCTTTAAACAAAACTTCATTTTCCTTTGCTCAGCATGATCAAGCATAAATTTCCTGCAATAATAACATGGGGTAAGGCATAGGATCACAAATATAGCATTTGAACCATAAATATGAGCTTATCCTAAGATAACTTGCAAAATAAGTTACATAAGTGCCTTAATTACATATGCTTTAAACCCACTTTCTGGCACTTATCACACTCCCCAACTTAAATCTTTGTTTGTCCTCAAACAAAGGACACAACAAATAAGGAAACAAGCTTTAACCATGGCTTTGAGCAAGAATGCAAAAGAATCAAAAGTTTGAAACCAATAAGTGACAGATGAATGATTCAGATGTGATTGCGCAAGCTAGGGTAAAGTTTCTCATTAAACGAGATACATACTATAAATGTGAACTAGTTCTAAACACAACGCATCTAATCATACAATCCTAAACAAGCAACATGTTTAAAATTGAACCAAACCTAACACACTTCTATATAAAGTATATGAACAAATTGAAATCTATTGTGAGGGTATGAACACTCATCCAACAAACATGATAACATTCCAATTAAATTATGTGTCCATCTAATTATCATTTCCAAAAGCATAAAAGACATTGATCAAAAGGTCTTTAAAGGTTGTAATTGGGCTAGGTTACAAAAGAATTGTCATATGTGGGATATTTGAATTCAAATGGCCAAGCAAAAGGAAACATTCAATCTAATTACACTTCCTTCTTTTTCCAATACAACACTTGGTGAATTTCATACATTTCTATTCTTGATTGATCTTGACAACTTTTTCTTTGAATTAATGCAAACCTTTTCATTTTTTCTCTTTTCTTTTTCTTGGTTTGCTTTTCTTTCTTTTTTTTTTCTTTCTATTCTTTTCTTTTTCTTTTTCTTGTTGTCAAGATCAATTAACACATTCACCCTTACATTGACATAAACATAACCTCCCTTTCTCCCCAACTTATTTCAATGATACCCTAATCGAATGTTCCTTTATCATTATGGCAAAGGTCAATAAAAACGATGGATAAGGGTTCACAAGAAAACAACTATCAGAATTCAATAAAGAGTTAACTATGAACTGAAATTATTTTTTTTTTTTTACAAACTCCGGCAATTTAAATAAGCAGATGAGCTTATTAAAATTGACAGTCCACAGTTAACAATTCTGATTCAATAGGCTCAGATGGGTTAACAGATACTCACACATCTCACAGGGTAGGTTCATTTGGTCAAGTATTTCACTCAAGTTCAAAAAAATGCCTTGATCACTTCAATGTTTTTATACAAATTAAAACAACAACAGATTTAACATAAAATAACTGAGTTAAACACGAAATGTTGGTCTCCTGCATATATATACAATGGTTGAGGATTCCTCACATTTTGGCTAGTTCTATATTGGTTCAAAACTAAACAAATGCTTGCTTAAAAACTGAATAAATTAACTTGTGTGTAAAGAACTTATTCACATTCAAGAATATACCTAGAAAAACAAGAAAACGAGTACCTTAACTGCGCGCTTTAACACTCATTCTATCATAATCACTCAATTGATTCTAAGCTCAAGCACTGGCTTTTGAATCTTTCTTTCCAAATTGTTGGGATATTTTCAAAAAAATTATACCAAAATAAATATCTAAACATAATTAAAACATAAACTATACTAAACATGTTATAACCAAATTAAAATAACATAAACCAAAAGGTAACATCATCCATGGTACATAAAACATAGACAAAACAAAGTACAAAACATAATAAACTGTTATAAAAGTACAAAGCTTTAATAAATAAAATGAAAGGGATGACAAAACAAAATCTGCAGCTCTGCATCATCAGTCTGAATCTGAATCCATGTCCTCAGAATCTATCAAGTCTGCTGCCATCCGGTCAATGCTATTTGTAGCCGCCGATGAATCATCTCCAAGATCATCATCAACATCAGCGTCGTCGTCACCATCATCACCAGCATCCGCTGCAGCTGCCCCTCCAGGAAAGAAAGGCCTGTCCCCAGGCCAAGCTATGTGCTCAGAGAAGAAAGCAGGCGTCCATGGGCTTTGGCCACTGTCATGCAGATGACTCTGAATAGTCGTTAGAGCCCGGTGATTTGACGCATTCTGCGCCAACAGAAAAGAGCTCACCGTAGAAGAGTCCCAACTCGAGAAATCCAGCGGTGGAATGGTCGGGTGGCTAGGGTGGCTAGTATGATGTGGTGGTGGTGGTACATGAGAAGGACCGGCTGAAGTGGATGGTCCAGCTGAGGAAGGAGGTGGGGCAATAGGTGCGGGGGTAGAGCAGTACCTATTGATGTACCTGTCATCAATAGGGTTCTTAATTTCTTCATCTACCTATGGTGGCATGTGTACCCTAGCCCGTCTACAAAGTCCCATAATCAATCCGGGAAAGGTCAGTGGGCATTTGGGTTTGCCCGGGGGTAAAATGCCGCTCTCAGCTACTACCCTCATCTCATTTGCTATTATCCTTGCAACGTCAACCTGACGTTGAGTAAGGATATAATGAAGAAGAGGTGTAACGTCGAGGGTGGTAGAAGAGGTGTGTGATTTTGGCCGGATGTTATATAAAATAAGGGTAAGAACTACCTGAGCATGAGTGGTCATATCGTTCCTGAATGCTCTAAAAGGCTTACCCGAAGCCTTACTCACATCGTAGTACTTCCCCTCCTGGAAGATCTCTCGTGCAATAAGCTCATGATCCCAATTCCCCGCTCTTTGATGCTCGTGATAAGCACACAACCGCTTATAATTAATTAGGTCATCCGGGAAAGTAAGGTCCAGGGGATTACCTAAATATTCGCTGATTGCATCCCTATGAAAAATGATAGTGCCACCTCGGACAAATGTTGTCCAGGTGAAGTCATCCGATGGGTCTGCTGGGATCGCGTTCGCGTAGAATTCGCGCACGATGTCGTAATTAATCTTCCTTGGTGGCGTGCACAGAATCCCCCATTTCCTTTCGTTGATCATGGCTGCTATCCCTCCATATTCTCCCTCTTCTGATATCTGGAACTGCTTCTCAGACCAGATTCTCCGTGTTTTCAGCTCCTCATAGCGTTCTTGATTCCTCAAACTCAGGAAACGACTCGCGTCATGTGGTTGAATGTTTGCTCTTGGTCGAGATGACGAGCTCTCAACGTTCCTTTGTCGTTTGGAAGAGGATTTGGGTGCCATACCTATAAAAGGATCAAAACAGATAAAAAAAATTAGGTAGGATACAAGTTAGGATCAAATGAAAAGAAAAATAAAACAATTTTCTGGTTTCGTCGCTACAGCGACAGCTTGGTCGCTTGTAGCGAGCGAACCCAGAAATTGCTGGATTCCTGCGCTACAAGCGCACTGTAGCGAGGGATACCCTTTTCAAAATTTTTGATTTTTCTGGATTTGAACCTACTTGTAGCATGCGAAAATAAGCTTAAAGCAAATATAAATGATTAACAATCACCTAAACTTCCTAAATCCTCAAAAACCCTAAATTATTTTGAATTTTTACATAGGTTTTTTCCAAAATACGAATCCTATGAACAAAAGGATGAAAGGGGAGTTTTTCTAGTGATTCTAGGTCATTTATAACAGCTTAAACCATATCTAATCATGGGTAAACAACAGGGCATGTCATAAGTTTCAAAATCTCAAAAACCCTAAACCCTAGAATTTCAAATCAACATGCAAGCACCAATAACAAGTACAAAGCCTATAAACAGTGACAGAGAATGACGATTAACATACCTGGAAGTTGATTGAGCAAGATTAAACACAGGTACTGAGATTAGATTGCAGGATTGTGCAGAATGCAAAGAGAGAAATGCAGAAATGAAATATGGAATGTTTACTAATGTAATAGGTTGCGAAAATATAAGACAACAACGGCTAATGCATTAAAGAAAGTAGTTGGGAGGTAGGGCAAAAGACTAAGTGGCATGGGAAATATAAAACTGCTTTCTGCTATGGTCGCTACAAGCGTGCGACCTGTCGCTACAGCGACAGGCTATTGGCCCATCGCTACAAGCGTTGGCTGGCGCTACAAGCGCAAGGTTTGGAAGCCATCGCTACAAGCGACAAGTGCGTCGCTACAGCGACGTAGTGCAAAGTCCATCGCTATAGCGATGAATCTGTCGCTGTAGCGACCATGACAGAAAACAGAAAAATAAAATTTTGAGTCTTAGCCACTATCCCTACATGCATGGATGAATGTTAAAAACTAAAATACTAATTAAAAACAAACCTAAACAGTTGGGTTGCCTCCCAACAAGCGCTTGGTTAACGTCTTTAGCTCGACGCCTTCTTCGTTAGGGTGGCAAGAATGAGACGGAGATCACATCAGCTTTAGTACTCCTTTGTATCGGGAGGAATTCCATGAACTTGAAGAACAGCTGATGTGGAGTCCATAACCTCCCTATCCAGAATAAGCTGAGCAAGGTACATAAGCAATCTAAAACCAATTCCAATCCGGCCTTGCTCACTTTCATCCCCTCTTCCTTAGAAGTTTCTTCCTTGTTAAGAAACGGTTCCGGCTTCTCAATCTCCATAATTTCTTCACTATCAACAACACTGGCCTCTTCAGTATCTGACCTTTCTTGAGGAGGTTCATCTTTGTGCGGTATCTCTAATTCTTCCATTAATATCCTTATACCACATCCCTCAAATAACGTCTCTTCCTCACTCTCATCAATATCATCTTCAACAATCTCTCCACATTCCAAAGTGGGTTGATTGTTGGTCTGAACATCCATGATTCTTGGAAGAACATTGAATTGCACTCGCAAAATATCCAATTGGCATGATAAAGCTCTCAATCTCCGGTTGGTATTTTGCATGTTGATCATGGATTGTTGCATGAACATATTCAGAATATTCTCCGTTCTTGTCATTTGTTCATCTTCAGACGGATATTGTTGATATTGTTGATAAGCTTCATACTCGTATGGATCATAGTAGTTGAAATAATCATGATGATCAGCCATGATTTCTTTCAATGAGAATCTGAAACACAAATAACTAACAAGAAACTTTTCTTTGCATAACAAAGAGGGTTAATGCCAAACAGTTATATATACAAAAGAAATGAAAGAATTTTAACAAGGTATATACAAAAGCTCAAAACACTATCAATTATTGCAATGATCAAAATAACAAAACACTAATCCCCGGCAATGGCGCCATTTTGTTGAAGCAGTATTTCATACAACAAAAGTAAGTATTTTCAATTATCGTCTCCACAGGGATTGGTGCGTTACTTCGAACCGTTCAACAATCGGTATTGTTTTGAGTTAAGGGTTTGTACAACTGGTTTCATAAACTTAACAGAATGTAAATGCGGGAATTAAAACGACAAGTAATAGGGAATAAAAGTATTGGAATTAGAGTTCATCAATCTTGCAAAGAATATAATTCATGAATCATGCATATGAATTTAGCGTTTTAGGTTAAATATCACGTATCGCTCTACAATATCATTGATTTCCCAAATGACATCGTGAAATCGATCGTATCGTTTAATCGACGATTTCCCAATCAATCAAACGATCCGAAAGCATTACGATCCGAAACTTAGTGCGATTATCAAAACCCAAATCCATTTCTAGATTTTCTTATTTTGATAGAAGATTATTCTTAAACATAGATTCAAAAGTATTTGTCAATATCGTTTGAATCAATCATGAGAGTGAAAAGCAAGAATAACTTCATAAACACTTAAATTGCTAAATCATATATTCACATAATCATTCATTACATCAAAGCTAGAAAGATTACCTCTAATCCCAACAAAGGGATGTTAGTTGCTCATTTTCATGACAACTATACAAAAGATAAGAGAAAATATGAAGATCATGACCCAAAGTCTTGATTTCCCAAAGCCCTTGGTGGATTTCCACAATTCAATCCTTTTGCTCTTTGAAGATCACTACTTCTAGCCCTAATTACTAAGTCCTAAACTACTACTAAAGCAATCCTAACAATTGGAAGAAAAAGTACTCAAAGTTCTCCAACTGATTATATCAGAAAATGAGCCAAAAATGCTATTTAAAATCTGAATTTTTTGCACGCTCGCTACAAGCGATGAGCTGGTCGCTTGTAGCGAGGAAGCTTGTTGGCCAATGAGGATCCTCCACGTCAGCATGGAGCCTTAAACCGCCCTTGGTCGCTTGAAGCGACCAGTCCATCGCTTGAAGCGATGAACCTCTAAAAATCCCTGCCTAGGCTCGCTTGAAGCGTGGCAACTGGCGCTTGAAGCGATGAAGCCTTCAAAATCCCTGCCTATCCTCGCTTGTAGCGAGGAAGCGTGCGCTTGTAGCGAGGCTTTAAACAAAACTTCATTTTCCTTTGCTCAGCATGATCAAGCATAAATTTCCTGCAATAATAACATGGGGTAAGGCATAGGATCACAAATATAGCATTTGAACCATAAATATGAGCTTATCCTAAGATAACTTGCAAAATAAGTTACATAAGTGCCTTAATTACATATGCTTTAAACCCACTTTCTGGCACTTATCACACTCCCCAACTTAAATCTTTGTTTGTCCTCAAACAAAGGACACAACAAATAAGGAAACAAGCTTTAACCATGGCTTTGAGCAAGAATGCAAAAGAATCAAAAGTTTGAAACCAATAAGTGACAGATGAATGATTCAGATGTGATTGCGCAAGCTAGGGTAAAGTTTCTCATTAAACGAGATACATACTATAAATGTGAACTAGTTCTAAACACAACGCATCTAATCATACAATCCTAAACAAGCAACATGTTTAAAATTGAACCAAACCTAACACACTTCTATATAAAGTATATGAACAAATTGAAATCTATTGTGAGGGTATGAACACTCATCCAACAAACATGATAACATTCCAATTAAATTATGTGTCCATCTAATTATCATTTCCAAAAGCATAAAAGACATTGATCAAAAGGTCTTTAAAGGTTGTAATTGGGCTAGGTTACAAAAGAATTGTCATATGTGGGATATTTGAATTCAAATGGCCAAGCAAAAGGAAACATTCAATCTAATTACACTTCCTTCTTTTTCCAATACAACACTTGATGAATTTCATACATTTCTATTCTTGATTGATCTTGACAACTTTTTCTTTGAATTAATGCAAACCTTTTCATTTTTTCTCTTTTCTTTTTCTTGGTTTGCTTTTCTTTCTTTTTTTTTTCTTTCTATTCTTTTCTTTTTCTTTTTCTTGTTGTCAAGATCAATTAACACATTCACCCTTACATTGACATAAACATAACCTCCCTTTCTCCCCAACTTATTTCAATGATACCCTAATCGAATGTTCCTTTATCATTATGGCAAAGGTCAATAAAAACGATGGATAAGGGTTCACAAGAAAACAACTATCAGAATTCAATAAAGAGTTAACTATGAACTGAAATTTTTTTTTTTTTTTACAAACTCCGGCAATTTAAATAAGCAGATGAGCTTATTAAAATTGACAGTCCACAGTTAACAATTCTGATTCAATAGGCTCAGATGGGTTAACAGATACTCACACATCTCACAGGGTAGGTTCATTTGGTCAAGTATTTCACTCAAGTTCAAAAAAATGCCTTGATCACTTCAATGCTTTTATACAAATTAAAACAACAACAGATTTAACATAAAATAACTGAGTTAAACACGAAATGTTGGTCTCCTGCATATATATACAATGGTTGAGGATTCCTCACATTTTGGCTAGTTCTATATTGGTTCAAAACTAAACAAATGCTTGCTTAAAAACTGAATAAATTAACTTGTGTGTAAAGAACTTATTCACATTCAAGAATATACCTAGAAAAACAAGAAAACGAGTACCTTAACTGCGCGCTTTAACACTCATTCTATCATAATCACTCAATTGATTCTAAGCTCAAGCACTGGCTTTTGAATCTTTCTTTCCAAATTGTTGGGATATTTTCAAAAAAATTATACCAAAATAAATATCTAAACATAATTAAAACATAAACTATACTAAACATGTTATAACCAAATTAAAATAACATAAACCAAAAGGTAACATCATCCATGGTACATAAAACATAGACAAAACAAAGTACAAAACATAATAAACTGTTATAAAAGTACAAAGCTTTAATAAATAAAATGAAAGGGATGACAAAACAAAATCTGCAGCTCTGCATCATCAGTCTGAATCTGAATCCATGTCCTCAGAATCTATCAAGTCTGCTGCCATCCGGTCAATGCTATTTGTAGCCGCCGATGAATCATCTCCAAGATCATCATCAACATCAGCGTCGTCGTCACCATCATCACCAGCATCCTGATCACCAGCATCCGCTGCAGCTGCCCCTCCAGGAAAGAAAGGCCTGTCCCCAGGCCAAGCTATGTGCTCAGAGAAGAAAGCATGCGTCCATGGGCTTTGGCCACTGTCATGCAGATGACTCTGAATAGTCGTTAGAGCCCGGTGATTTGACGCATTCTGCGCCAACAGAAAAGAGCTCACCGTAGAAGAGTCCCAACTCGAGAAATCCAGCGGTGGAATGGTCGGGTGGCTAGTATGATGTGGTGGTGGTGGTACATGAGAAGGACCGGCTGAAGTGGATGGTCCAGCTGAGGAAGGAGGTGGGGCAATAGGTGCGGGGGTAGAGCAGTACCTATTGATGTACCTGTCATCAATAGGGTTCTTAATTTCTTCATCTACCTGTGGTGGCATGTGTACCCTAGCCCGTCTACAAAGTCCCATAATCAATCCGGGAAAGGTCAGTGGGCATTTGGGTTTGCCCGGGGGTAAAATGCCGCTCTCAGCTACTACCCTCATCTCATTTGCTATTATCCTTGCAACGTCAACCTGACGTTGAGTAAGGATATAATGAAGAAGAGGTGTAACGTCGAGGGTGGTAGAAGAGGTGTGTGATTTTGGCCGGATGTTATATAAAATAAGGGTAAGAACTACCTGAGCATGAGTGGTCATATCGTCCCTGAATGCTCTAAAAGGCTTACCCGAAGCCTTACTCACATCGTAGTACTTCCCCTCCTGGAAGATCTCTCGTGCAATAAGCTCATGATCCCAATTCCCCGCTCTTTGATGCTCGTGATAAGCACACAACCGCTTATAATTAATTAGGTCATCCGGGAAAGTAAGGTCCAGGGGATTACCTAAATATTCGCTGATTGCATCCCTATGAAAAATGATAGTGCGGCCTCGGACAAATGTTGTCCAGGTGAAGTCATCCGATGGGTCTGCTGGGATCGCGTTCGCGTAGAATTCGCGCACGATGTCGTAATTAATCTTCCTTGGTGGCGTGCACAGAATCCCCCATTTCCTTTCGTTGATCATGGCTGCTATCCCTCCATATTCTCCCTCTTCTGATATCTGGAACTGCTTCTCAGACCAGATTCTCCGTGTTTTCAGCTCCTCATAGCGTTCTTGATTCCTCAAACTCAGGAAACGACTCGCGTCATGTGGTTGAATGTTTGCTCTTGGTCGAGATGACGAGCTCTCAACGTTCCTTTGTCGTTTGGAAGAGGATTTGGGTGCCATACCTATAAAAGGATCAAAACAGATAAAAAAAATTAGGTAGGATACAAGTTAGGATCAAATGAAAAGAAAAATAAAACAATTTTCTGGTTTCGTCGCTACAGCGACAGCTTGGTCGCTTGTAGCGAGCGAACCCAGAAATTGCTGGATTCCTGCGCTACAAGCGCACTGTAGCGAGGGATACCCTTTTCAAAATTTTTGATTTTTCTGGATTTGAACCTACTTGTAGCATGCGAAAATAAGCTTAAAGCAAATATAAATGATTAACAATCACCTAAACTTCCTAAATCCTCAAAAACCCTAAATTATTTTGAATTTTTACATAGGTTTTTTCCAAAATACGAATCCTATGAACAAAAGGATGAAAGGGGAGTTTTTCTAGTGATTCTAGGTCATTTATAACAGCTTAAACCATATCTAATCATGGGTAAACAACAGGGCATGTCATAAGTTTCAAAATCTCAAAAACCCTAAACCCTAGAATTTCAAATCAACATGCAAGCACCAATAACAAGTACAAAGCCTATAAACAGTGACAGAGAATGACGATTAACATACCTGGAAGTTGATTGAGCAAGATTAAACACAGGTACTGAGATTAGATTGCAGGATTGTGCAGAATGCAAAGAGAGAAATGCAGAAATGAAATATGGAATGTTTACTAATGTAATAGGTTGCGAAAATATAAGACAACAACGGCTAATGCATTAAAGAAAGTAGTTGGGAGGTAGGGCAAAAGACTAAGTGGCATGGGAAATATAAAACTGCTTTCTGCTATGGTCGCTACAAGCGTGCGACCTGTCGCTACAGCGACAGGCTATTGGCCCATCGCTACAAGCGTTGGCTGGCGCTACAAGCGCAAGGTTTGGAAGCCATCGCTACAAGCGACAAGTGCGTCGCTACAGCGACGTAGTGCAAAGTCCATCGCTATAGCGATGAATCTGTCGCTGTAGCGACCATGACAGAAAACAGAAAAATAAAATTTTGAGTCTTAGCCACTATCCCTACATGCATGGATGAATGTTAAAAACTAAAATACTAATTAAAAACAAACCTAAACAGTTGGGTTGCCTCCCAACAAGCGCTTGGTTAACGTCTTTAGCTCGACGCCTTCTTCGTTAGGGTGGCAAGAATGAGACGGAGATCACATCAGCTTTAGTACTCCTTTGTATCGGGAGGAATTCCATGAACTTGAAGAACAGCTGATGTGGAGTCCATAACCTCCCTATCCAGAATAAGCTGAGCAAGGTACATAAGCAATCTAAAACCAATTCCAATCCGGCCTTGCTCACTTTCATCCCCTCTTCCTTAGAAGTTTCTTCCTTGTTAAGAAACGGTTCCGGCTTCTCAATCTCCATAATTTCTTCACTATCAACAACACTGGCCTCTTCAGTATCTGACCTTTCTTGAGGAGGTTCATCTTTGTGCGGTATCTCTAATTCTTCCATTAATATCCTTATACCACATCCCTCAAATAACGTCTCTTCCTCACTCTCATCAATATCATCTTCAACAATCTCTCCACATTCCAAAGTGGGTTGATTGTTGGTCTGAACATCCATGATTCTTGGAAGAACATTGAATTGCACTCGCAAAATATCCAATTGGCATGATAAAGCTCTCAATCTCCGGTTGGTATTTTGCATGTTGATCATGGATTGTTGCATGAACATATTCAGAATATTCTCCGTTCTTGTCATTTGTTCATCTTCAGACGGATATTGTTGATATTGTTGATAAGCTTCATACTCGTATGGATCATAGTAGTTGAAATAATCATGATGATCAGCCATGATTTCTTTCAATGAGAATCTGAAACACAAATAACTAACAAGAAACTTTTCTTTGCATAACAAAGAGGGTTAATGCCAAACAGTTATATATACAAAAGAAATGAAAGAATTTTAACAAGGTATATACAAAAGCTCAAAACACTATCAATTATTGCAATGATCAAAATAACAAAACACTAATCCCCGGCAACGGCGCCATTTTGTTGAAGCAGTATTTCATACAACAAAAGTAAGTATTTTCAATTATCGTCTCCACAGGGATTGGTGCGTTACTTCGAACCGTTCAACAATCGGTATTGTTTTGAGTTAAGGGTTTGTACAACTGGTTTCATAAACTTAACAGAATGTAAATGCGGGAATTAAAACGACAAGTAATAGGGAATAAAAGTATTGGAATTAGAGTTCATCAATCTTGCAAAGAATATAATTCATGAATCATGCATATGAATTTAGCGTTTTAGGTTAAATATCACGTATCGCTCTACAATATCATTGATTTCCCAAATGACATCGTGAAATCGATCGTATCGTTTAATCGACGATTTCCCAATCAATCAAACGATCCGAAAGCATTACGATCCGAAACTTAGTGCGATTATCAAAACCCAAATCCATTTCTAGATTTTCTTATTTTGATAGAAGATTATTCTTAAACATAGATTCAAAAGTATTTGTCAATATCGTTTGAATCAATCATGAGAGTGAAAAGCAAGAATAACTTCATAAACACTTAAATTGCTAAATCATATATTCACATAATCATTCATTACATCAAAGCTAGAAAGATTACCTCTAATCCCAACAAAGGGATGTTAGTTGCTCATTTTCATGACAACTATACAAAAGATAAGAGAAAATATGAAGATCATGACCCAAAGTCTTGATTTCCCAAAGCCCTTGGTGGATTTCCACAATTCAATCCTTTTGCTCTTTGAAGATCACTACTTCTAGCCCTAATTACTAAGTCCTAAACTACTACTAAAGCAATCCTAACAATTGGAAGAAAAAGTACTCAAAGTTCTCCAACTGATTATATCAGAAAATGAGCCAAAAATGCTATTTAAAATCTGAATTTTTTGCACGCTCGCTACAAGCGATGAGCTGGTCGCTTGTAGCGAGGAAGCTTGTTGGCCAATGAGGATCCTCCACGTCAGCATGGAGCCTTAAACCGCCCTTGGTCGCTTGAAGCGACCAGTCCATCGCTTGAAGCGATGAACCTCTAAAAATCCCTGCCTAGGCTCGCTTGAAGCGTGGCAACTGGCGCTTGAAGCGATGAAGCCTTCAAAATCCCTGCCTATCCTCGCTTGTAGCGAGGAAGCGTGCGCTTGTAGCGAGGCTTTAAACAAAACTTCATTTTCCTTTGCTCAGCATGATCAAGCATAAATTTCCTGCAATAATAACATGGGGTAAGGCATAGGATCACAAATATAGCATTTGAACCATAAATATGAGCTTATCCTAAGATAACTTGCAAAATAAGTTACATAAGTGCCTTAATTACATATGCTTTAAACCCACTTTCTGGCACTTATCACACTCCCCAACTTAAATCTTTGTTTGTCCTCAAACAAAGGACACAACAAATAAGGAAACAAGCTTTAACCATGGCTTTGAGCAAGAATGCAAAAGAATCAAAAGTTTGAAACCAATAAGTGACAGATGAATGATTCAGATGTGATTGCGCAAGCTAGGGTAAAGTTTCTCATTAAACGAGATACATACTATAAATGTGAACTAGTTCTAAACACAACGCATCTAATCATACAATCCTAAACAAGCAACATGTTTAAAATTGAACCAAACCTAACACACTTCTATATAAAGTATATGAACAAATTGAAATCTATTGTGAGGGTATGAACACTCATCCAACAAACATGATAACATTCCAATTAAATTATGTGTCCATCTAATTATCATTTCCAAAAGCATAAAAGACATTGATCAAAAGGTCTTTAAAGGTTGTAATTGGGCTAGGTTACAAAAGAATTGTCATATGTGGGATATTTGAATTCAAATGGCCAAGCAAAAGGAAACATTCAATCTAATTACACTTCCTTCTTTTTCCAATACAACACTTGGTGAATTTCATACATTTCTATTCTTGATTGATCTTGACAACTTTTTCTTTGAATTAATGCAAACCTTTTCATTTTTTCTCTTTTCTTTTTCTTGGTTTGCTTTTCTTTCTTTTTTTTTTCTTTCTATTCTTTTCTTTTTCTTTTTCTTGTTGTCAAGATCAATTAACACATTCACCCTTACATTGACATAAACATAACCTCCCTTTCTCCCCAACTTATTTCAATGATACCCTAATCGAATGTTCCTTTATCATTATGGCAAAGGTCAATAAAAACGATGGATAAGGGTTCACAAGAAAACAACTATCAGAATTCAATAAAGAGTTAACTATGAACTGAAATTATTTTTTTTTTTTTACAAACTCCGGCAATTTAAATAAGCAGATGAGCTTATTAAAATTGACAGTCCACAGTTAACAATTCTGATTCAATAGGCTCAGATGGGTTAACAGATACTCACACATCTCACAGGGTAGGTTCATTTGGTCAAGTATTTCACTCAAGTTCAAAAAAATGCCTTGATCACTTCAATGTTTTGTGGGTATGATTTGCTTCAATTTCGTGGGTTTGGAATTGGAGAGGATTGGAGGAAAATTGAAAATTTTGAACTTTCTAACTGTGATGCAGGTTCTGTTTGTTGTTCTGTATATATTCTAATTGCGGCGGTAGTTAACTACCGATGGAATGATCGGCAGCAGTTAACTACCGATGGAAAGATTCGGCGGTAGTTAACTGCCGCCGAGATAAAAATGTAAATTACTGGTATGTTTTAGCTTTCTTTAAAGTGTATAAAACAATTTTCTTAACTAACACAACACAATATTTGTGGGTTGAGTTGGTTGGGTCGAGTGGGTTGAACAAGTAGTCGCAAACTATATATACACCCCTGTATATAAACATGTCGAACACTAATAATATAGATACCTTACAACCCAAGATTACTTTTTAGACTAAGTTTCTAACTCTCATGTCAGCTAACTACGTTCTTCGTAACCTTATTTTCTAGAGTGCAAGTCTCGATGCACATTTTGAATTTAGCCGATTAATATTTTGCTCATAAAATGAAGTTCAAGGCAAAAATTTATGAGAAATGATATTTGTAGAACCACTTTATGATAATTTTTTGCCAACTCTCTCATACTTATATTATCTTTTTATTTTCTCTCTTCTTTTTTCTTTCTCTATTGTTTTTTACCAATGTAAAGAGAGAAAAAAGAAATTGTTACAAAAGTTGTCTCAAATAACTGTTCAAATATCACTACTCAAATTTATTGTTGCAGCTGATTGTCAATCCACTAACGACGGTCAACTAACCACGTTCTCCACATCCATTTGTCTCTTCTATTAAAAATATTTTTCTGCAAAAGCTAATTAAAATAGTTATTATATTTTCAGCATAAAATTATATTTTAATAAAATTATTTTTAGAAAAAACTAACACACAAAGATAACTAAAACATCAAAAATAATATTTACAAAATATAAAAATAACAAGTCTTATTATGTTTAAAGAATGAATACTATTAACTTGTTAAGGAATATGTAAAGTAGTATATCATGTTATCTTTAGTTCTCCAATTTAATTTTTTATTAAATATTTTTGTTAAAATTATATAACTTAATTGATTAAATCTATTTTTTAGTCCCTACAAATATATTATATTTCAATTTTAATCCCTGTAAAAAATTTCCTCAAAAATGGTCCTTCAAATGTTTTCTATTAACATTAACATTGTTGGTATTTGCTTTTAAATCAACTCATGTATACCATTCATATTTTTAATGAGTTTTCACTAGCACATTTAGAATATTATAAGAATCTCTCACATAAAAAAAATTAGAACTTGTTGACAAAAAATAAATTAAATATGAATTTTTAAGCGTCAAAAACTTAAAATTTCATTTTATTTTAGACATGTCATAATTCATATGTTGTTAACGAAATCAATGAAGGTGATGGTTCTCCCGGACATGAATATGTGCTTCCCCTAGTCTAATATGTTAGATAGTTTTTAGTTTGTTAGGGAGGACTATCATTTGACCTTCACAAAATACATTTTTAAAGAGACCTAAAGAGTTTTAAGTTACAACCTATAAATATCCGATATAGCATGTCCAAATGATAGAAGCTTACAGAGATATTATATAGAAGTCACTTGAGTGTCAAAGACTCTAATTTAAAAAAAAAAAACACTAATTAATGATTTTCTATTTATAAGTCTATTACTGATTTGCATATTTATATTTCAATATTGAAAATATTCATATTCCTTGAATATAAGGAAAATCTGATCTTGTGATCCAAGATATATAGGACACGTGTCTTGATAAAAAAAAAAGATATAGGACGTGTGATCATGGCCATCTTCCTATGCACCTATAAATACATGTTAATTGGCCTATAGTTTGTGCATAAGCTCTTCGGTATTTTTCACATGGCTAACATGGTAGCAAAAGACAAGTACAGATCTATTTTGCATGATGAAGCTGAGAACATCCAGTGGAGACATGGTGTCCCTCCCACATATGGTCTTGTCAACCAGCTCTTTGAAGAAGGAAGGACCAAAGTGAACCACCACACTCTCTTAATCTTATCCCTTCTCTTCCCTCTTAATTATATCATGATCTTTCTCAATTTTGTATCAATTTTTTTAGGAATGGCCAGAAGGATCATTGGAGGAGACAGTTCAAAATGCTATTAAGTCATGGGAGATGGAACTCTCACACAAGATCCGCTTGCAGGACTTCAAGACTATTGTCCCTGAAAAATTTAAGCTCTTTGTTAATGGTAATTAAGTACATGTGTCAAATTTGTTTGGTATCCATCTTTTTCCATGAGATAATTTGTTAGATATTTTGATTTCATGAATTAATTGAGGCTGTGCTTTTTTTTCTTTACTATTTGTTTGAATTTTTATCGAGACTATTTGATTGATAATTTTTTTTAGGGAATTAATATTTGATTGATAATTGTTCACTTAATTATGTAGGCAATTGAATCAAATGTTTTTTTTTTATTAATAATCATCATAAACTTCACTTATAAAGTTCCACACAAAATATCAACTTTGGTCCCTTTGGAGATTTCCAATAAAATTAGAACAATACAATGAAGATCAACTTTGGCCCTATTCACTATTGCTTCAATTTTGGTGGGATTCGTTAGATCTGAAGCTAAAAGAGATCATACATGTTTTTTTTCAAGCGATCAAATAGTTTAATGAGTACTTGTAGCATGATTATAATGTTTTTTTGCATGATTACATGATCAATCTTATTAGTATATTACTTAATTTAATTTTGTATGATTGTGTTTCATATATTGGGAAAAAAACATTACAATATTAAGAAAAAAATTGAACTAGTGATGAAAAATTAGAGACTAAAAACCATAAAACACATATAATTCCATGATCATGTGTTAGAAACGTCAAAATTGTAGATTAATTCCATTTTTCTCGGTAAGTCATTTTTTTTAATAGTGAATATAATCAAAATTCTCAACACCCTCAATACCATTTGTAGGCAGGGATGGGTTAACTGCAGAGGAAACACTAAGCTTAGGAAGTTATAATGCATTGTTGAAAAGTTCTCTGCCAGAAGATTTCAAGCCATACAAGTCAAATGAAGAGACTTTTGATTCATCTCATGAAGCCTTCAAATCAGCTTTTCCAAGAGGATTTGCATGGGAAGTGATTAAAGTTTACACAGGACCACCTGAAATTGCTTTCAAGTTTAGGCATTGGGGATTCTTTGAAGGTCCTTTCAAGGGACATTCCCCTACTGGGAAGATGGTCCAATTCTTTGGTCTGGGAACTCTCAAGGTATTTACTTTATGTATGTTTCTATTATTATGTGAATTCAAAATGTTGACACAAACCAAAAGTTTAACATTTCCTGATAAAAACAAATTTTTCATCAACAAATGTTTGTACCATACATTTTTTTTTATATAATACTAGCGAAAAGACGACGTTTGAAAATTATGAACGGTGTTTTTTGCTTTCAAATTATAACAAATCAAACTAACCATGATTATCCATTTCAATGAAACCAACAATATAACAAAAAAAATATAATCTAAATTCTTATTTTTTTTAATGACACCAAGGACAATCTTTATTATAGAAAAAGTTGTTGTTTAAGGGTATAATTGAGATAATAAAAAAGTAAGTATAGATACATTCATCTAGTCTGTTACACTTTATAAATGATAAAGGAAAAAATTGGATGTTTGTGTTTGTTACACTTTTATTTTAATATTTAAATTTATTCTTATCTATTTGTTACATGTGTTATTTATATTGAAAATTGAGGACATTTTTGGAAAGAGAAAAAGATAGTCCAAAAGAGCTAAAAGGGATTATTTTCTTTATATATATAGTGTGTGTGTGTATATCTATATCTATATATATATATATATATATATATATATATCTATATATATATATATATACTATTGCAAATTATATCTTTTAAATAATTTTAAGAATAATAAAATTATCATTAATTAAAATGATATTAATGATTATCACCTTAAATTTTGTCACCTTAAGGTCGACACCTCTAATTAGTTGACACTTCATGGACAAATTATGTCTAATGATACTTTTAGAGGAAGTTAATCATCTCTAATGATATTCCATCAAAATCTAAATCCCTCAATAATAGATTTTATAGTTTTTTCTTAAAAAAACCTCTTTTATAATTTTAACTATTTGATTATCATCCATTTTACCCTTCTTTATGAGTTTTTATTTCTTACATTACATTCTTTTTAGCAAAGACAAAGTTAATTCATTTCATTCAAAATTAACTGATGCATAGTAGACGTTACATGATGAAAAATATAGGGGCTAGGGTGAGATAGTGATGTTCTAGCAATACTATGAGCAACACTATTTACTTGACTCCTAGAAACGACTTTTTATCACCCTTTACATTTTGGGATTTGATATATAAGTATATATATCACTATCATGACTAATGAGCAACATTTTTTTAACATAGGTGGATGATGCTTTGAAGGTTGAAGAGGTAGAGATTTACTATGACCCAGCAGAGTTGCTTGGAGGCCTTCTAACAAGTGGAGATAGCACCCAAATTTCAGCTTGTTCTTTTTCTAATTAATGAGTTATATATTTACTATGAAGTTACAACTGAATAATAACCTTTGATCTAGCTGTATTTCTAGAATAAATCAATGGGGCAGAGGGATTAAAAACTATTTCCATTTTGTGATAAAGAAACGTGGCCTAGTAATTACACCATATAAAAATGGATTAAGGACAAATTGAATTTCTTTTTTTGATAATAAGATGAATTCCTTTCTTTCTTTCTTTTTACGCTTTTCATGGAAAGCTATGAGAATTCCATATACATCCCATGCCAAAGTCATGTGCTATGTTTAGCTCCTGCCTATTTAGTCGGGTCGGTTTAGTTTTTTTTTTTTCTTCTTCAAGAAAATACATCTAAACCAATAAAAATAATTTGATTGATATAATGGTTTGATTTGAGTCTCGAGTGATCGATTTTGAATGACGTGAAACAAACACCCGAACCAAATAGAGGTCCCGTTTGAATTGATTTTTGGTTCTTACTTCCTTAAACAAAACCGGCTTGTGAGGTGAGGATTGCCCCCACGGGTGGCCCGATAGCGGAAACCTGATAGCAGGTGGCCCAATGGATCTTGAAGAGGCTCTGATACCATCTTAGAAATCGTGGTTGGGCCTAACACAACCCCACAAAATCGGTTTGTGAGGTGAAGATTGCCCCCACTTATAAACACATTGTCAGGTCATCTTCTATTCGATGTGGGACTCTTAACAGGATTGATATTCATCGAAATATTGTTTGGCACAGCTGGAGCATAACCTTCTTGTAAACTCAACGATTATAGTTCAAATCTCATCGGTGGCAATTTAAATATGGCTATTAGTGCCAATCTAATTATTTTTTCCCCATTTCTTTGTTTTTTTTATATAAATCTAGACAATAATATAAATAGTTTTTCTCAAAAAGAAAATAAGGGTATCTATTTATAGTGCATCATTGTTTAGTGGTTGAGAGATGAAAAATAGGGTTTTCCACTAAAAACAACTCGGAAAACAAGCAAAAGGCACCTCCTAGCCGTCACGCATGTGCGAGGCACATGAAGTGAGGTGCAAGGGCGCATGGGATGGCAAGGAAAGCTGTCTCATGCGCAGGGGCGCATAGCCCGTGCGCAAGGGCGCATGAGGCAGTTGTTTAACAGCGGCCACAACCTTGTTCCTCCGAATATGACCAAGTTGCTTGACAATAGATGTGTTCGCATCATTCACCATCAAAGTCAGTTTGTCGTTAAACACCTTTGTGTTCCCATGAGGGGACGTTAAGTCCCCTTTCCTCTCAGGAACTAGCATATAACATTTTATGTTAGCCTTTCCTCTCAAGAGCTCTTTCATTTGAGGATCACATGTCATATGTCTCTTAAATTCCCCCACTTAAGTTATTGGAAACTCATTACCTAAATCCTTTTTTGAATCCATAAAAATACTCCCCCTATTTAACTTTGTCCTCAAGCTTGTGATGTAGACAAGTCTTCATAAAGTCATTTGCATCTTCCAAAAGGACTTCTAACATCAAGTTTACTCTGCCAAGGACTAATAAAGTTTTTTCCTAAATCCCACTGGTTGAAATGAAAAGACTTTCTCATTGTGATCTCAGCTTCACAAAATTGGGTTTGCACTATTGGTCTATCCCATATGCCTCTATCCATCCTACCATGTAGAAAAAGAGCATGACGAGTAACTGGAGTGACTTCTTCAATATTGCCATCCATTAACACGCCAAACATTTCCTTTGTTGCATTGATGTGAACATGTAACACCAACCAAACAATACTCACATATACAAGGATGAATTTGCATTTCAATAACTATTATTCTTAGTGTAACTACTAAATGGAATAGGACTTCCAATTAAAGTTTCATCATGAATAACCAAGGAAGAAAAAAGTATTGGAATGCTGCATAAACAAATTTGTCATTTGTCTTGATGGAATCTTCAAAGGTTGGAGCAAAATTTAATTCAGAGACACCCTTCCTTAAACTTTCACAATATTTGATACCTTTCCTTCTTGATAAAAATTGCCTCCAACATACAGTCCAAATGCCGAGTGCAGCCTGCATTTGTGATCCCATAATGGCACCGCCAGTGTCACGAATGGGTGATTCAAATAAATTCATTGTAGCAGAATCAAAGAGATCATAAGAGAAAGCATAAAGTATGGTAGAGTATTTTAGCTCTTTAATCTCCCCACATGTGACAGCTTTTGCAATAGGTCCCTTATCATGCTTAATCTTTGTCATGTAAAATACAAGGCTCAATGCCATTGCCCTAGCCACAGACTTACACATAGGAACAGAAACAACAGCAATTAGAGGATATTGCCCCATCATCACGGTAATTACCAGTCATCTATAGGTAATAGGTTGTAGGTGATAGAACATAGTTAGTTACAGTTAAATAAGCAATTATCGAGAACATCGTAAGTGGATGTAAAAAACAAGGTTTTTAAAAAAATTATCGAGAAAAAGGACGAGACAAAAATGTATACGTATCCGCCGTTACCGTTTTCTTTAGTTTTTAAAATCATGTCGAAACACCGTTACAGCCGCAACGAAACACCGTTACGGTCGGAACAAAACACCAGTCATGGCAATAGACATAGAATTCCGTTGCTTTTCTATTGAGATGGATGAGAATCACATTTTTAATACATATTTGAACATATATTACATAATGTTATCTCCTTTAGGCTCTTTCTCTAGTTTAGAACTTCCAATCTATCTCTAATCTAAGTTATTTAAGTTATTATTGATGGAATATTTAATAGAGATGACCAAAATCATAGATACAAATTAAGACATAGTATAGAAATACAGTAAATGTGTACCTTATTGATCGATGGATAATTTGGGTGATTGGTTGTTGAGCAATCTATTAGAGAAGCTACGATAGAGAAGTTAGGGTTGAGAGTTCTTCTATATCTTCCCTGATGCTTTTGTCTGTTATGTGTTGAGTGAATTCTGACCTAATGGGACAGTCGGTTTATATAAGTATCAATAGAGAGAGGACTCAACGGACTTACTATGATCAAAGTTAATCCATAAAATACAACAATTATACATTATTTAAGAGTTGTGCAATATTTTGTTTAATTCACACTACGACGACCGCAATCCATAACGTAATATCCGTAACAATCGAAATCGCAAAATCCTATATGCGATTGCTGCCGTTGTTTAAAACCTTAGGTTAAAATGGTGGATCCTGATAAGAGAAGTGCTACAAATGAATTTTATCGAGCTTGCTTATGCACAAAATAAATATAAAAAAGGAGGAAAATTAAGATGCCCATGTATGCAGAAGTTTATGAGTGGTTACTATTATTGGATTAACCATGGTGAAAAAAGGCCTCAATTCCCCCAAAAAGAGTCAATAACCCAAAAAGAGTCATGCTTAGGAACATTATCTCTATCATCAAGTTAATGTTCTCCATTTCATTATTATTTTTTGAATATAATGGAAGAAGTGAAGCTTCAACTAACATCCATGAGATTGGTCATTTTTCTGGCTTTTTGTCCTTCATAATCTTAGTTTTTTTTTATTAATAGTATTTTATCATCTAAATTTATCAATTCTTAAATCTAATTATTGTGAAAAAAAAAATATAACTATAACATAATTGTTCCGTCTGTCGCATGAGACAAAGATCTAGTTTACTTCTACCATATCATTTATGTGTTTTGATGTAATATTCATTTCCGTTTGTTCTCTTATTAATCAATATGTATAAGTTTTGTCGTTAGTCTTTTTAAAAAAATATATGATTCAAATATTCCCCTTATATTTTTGTCAAAAACGCTTCCCCTGACATATTAGTTCTTAATATCTTTTTCAAGTTTTTCTTTTTACACAAGTTTTTATTTGTTATGATTATGATGTTGGTTTAATGAGGATTTCTTAAGTATATAGTTTATTACACCGAATATGATTATTTTAGGCTATAG
Organism: Medicago ruthenica; assembly: GCA_018208015.1. NCBI lineage: Eukaryota > Viridiplantae > Streptophyta > Magnoliopsida > Fabales > Fabaceae > Medicago > Medicago ruthenica. The sequence continues at coordinate 81,170,556 of CM031372.1, read as the reverse complement.
GTACACCTGAAAATTGAAGATCGATTAGTGATAATTAGGCAAAGCAACAGACCTTCAATCATTGTCGGGGTGTACCACGTCTATACAATATAACATATTTCATTTTGTAACAATATTTTGATTGATGATATATTTTAATTTAGTATTGAAAATTCCTCTAAAAAAAGTATTGAAAATTGTGAATCAGATATGTTATACGGAAGAGAAAATGCAGAATATTTTTTTTTATCAAGTAACCTAGTTGTTGGAGCTTACACATTTTAAATATGGAGAAGTGGAGTGTCCAAGGTTCAAACCCCGACCCCTGCATATATTATGCATTATATTTTTATAAAAACATTTCTGAGAATATATATATATATTTATGAAGAGAGAGATCTAATCACATTGATGTAATGTTGCACCACTTAATATTAGTTTACTCGATATATATTTTTACAATTTGAGTGTTGGATTGTAAGTTTATATTACATGAATGTTCATGTAAACTTTTACAGAAATTTAGAATCATTTGGGATGACTTTAAAAAAAATCATTTGAGATGTGTGTGTGTGTTTATATCAAATATTGCATATATGATAGGTTATTGAGATATATCAAGATTTAACTGTTTATGCACTTATAAAGAACATTGTCAATCTTGGTGGGTTTGTGAATAACATATCTAATGATTTTAGATTTGCGTAAAAATTTACACGAATGATCTATATGATATAAACTTACAATCTAACAGTCAAATTTAAAAAATGTGTATTGAGTAAAACAATGGTGTTATATTAATTTAACATCACATAGGTGTAATTTAATCTCTTCTCATGTGTGTGTGTGTCTATATATATATATATATATATATATATATATATATATAAGCAGCCTAGTGGCCACATTTTAAATGTGAAGAAGTGGTAATTATATTTTCCCCTAAAAAAATGCTAATTATTGTTATCTTGCCATAAAGATCCTGAATTAATTAATAGGTTTTTAATACCATGTCTTTTTAAAATATATAGATATAAATAGAATATAAAATATTTCTCTAAAAAAATTAATAATAAAATATTAACATTATTATTAGGGTTAAATATGTTTTTAGTCGCTACAAGATCATGCGTTTTTAAGTTTAGTCCCTATAAAATTTTAATCGTAATTTTAATCCTCCAAAACATTGTAGTTTGTAAGAATGATCCCTATTTTGAAAACTTTTTACAAAAAATTGAAACTTTTAGTCCTCTAAAATAGTCCCTATAAAATGCAAACATGGACTAAAAGTGAATTAAAATTTTGTAGGGACTAAACTTGAAAACTTGTAATTTTATAGAGACTAAAAACATATTTAACCCTTATTATTATTATTATTATTATTATTATTATTATTATTATTATTATTATTATTATTATTATTATTATTATTATTATTATTATTATTATTATTATTATTATTATTATTATTATTATTATTATTATTATTATTATTATTATTATTATTATTATTATTATTATTATTATTATTATTATAGATAGACATAAAAAAGAGTCAATCTAATATGGACTCTTATAAATGGTTCAAACATGGACTTTTAGCATTTTTAGTAAAAGAATAAATTTTATAATAATAAAAATTGGTCTCCAATTAGTGAATTTTAAGCCAATAAATTATTTGACCAAAAAAATTGAGAACAAAAATATTATTTTATTAAAACTTACAAAAATAAGAGGATCTATCGTTGGACCTATAGCTGTCAAAACGGGCTAGTCCGGCCCGTTAAGCCCGATTAATTGTAGGGCTTGGGCCTTAAATATTGAGCTCGAATTTTTATAGGGCTTTTTAGCCGGCCCTAAAAAGCCCGGTACCCGTTTGGGCTAGCCTGTATGGGCTGCGGGTAGTCCGTTGGCCCGCATAACAAAAAAATTCTAATATATATATATATATATATTTTAAATAATTCTTTACTTAGTTGATTATTAAATTAAAAAATAAAAGTGAAATTCAATGAATTAACACACAAATATAAAATTAATAAAAAATTATATTTACTCGTTTCGTTACTTATAAATTTAAAGATCGAATATATAAATATCTGTAACCATAACATACGTAATTTATTTAAAATTGCTTTCGTTGCCATTTTAGTTTGCGACGTTTGTACGAAAACGTTTACAGGTTTTTTTGGTGCTAGGAATTATTTAAACATATTAAAAATATTATTTATAAGAAATTTTATAAGAATATTTTATAATACTTTTTTATTAAAAAATAAGTAATTTTTTAAACGGGCCAACCATTTTAGCCCGCGGCCCGTGTAGGGCCGGGCTCAGGGTAGTATTTTTCAAGCCCGTATTACAACCGGGTTTTTGACCCGATACAATAAAGCCCGAAGCCCGTTAGGGCCGACTTTAAATGGGCAGGGTAGCCCGTTTTGACACCTCTAGTTGAACCGGATTTATATTAGGCAAGTTCGTTATAAATGTGTTCAAATTTCAATAGAAAAACATTTCCGTTACCATGGTCCCCCTTTGACCGAGTCAAAATCAAGGGGGGCCAAAATTTTGCATGGTTTTGCAAAGGGGGTGAAACTTAGGGGGCCAAAAGTGTTATTTTCAAACTTGGGGGGCCAAAATCGCAAGTTCGTGAAACTTGAGGGGCCAAAAGTGCATTTTAGCCTAGGTTTTTTTATAAATAAATATTATTTTTTTGAAAATAATATGATTAGTCAAAATAAAATAGTTTTTATAAATAAAATACTATTTGAACATGATCCATTTCTTTATAAATAGCCTATGGCCAGACGATACTTACCACACTTTCAATTTCTTTTCTTTTTTGATAAAGAAGGAAAAACTATCTTTACAATTTCCAAGATGACTACTAGGATCAATTGCCAACATTTTATCTTTGCAATTTTATGCATTGCATTGTTCATGAGTTCCGGTAACGAATTAGTTCGATCCATAATTTTTTTGTTGTGCATTTTAAACAAAAAAATGGTAGTATTATATGTTAATTAATGAGGTTTTTGATATGCATATTGTTATTACAAAATTTTACAAGTCGTATTTTTCGGAAATTTGTAAAATTTCTTTGATGTGCGAAAAAGTTTCTTGAAAATTTGTTTGATTTTTTTTTGGCAAAAAAAACTTTCTTTAGTTTTAATTCTTGTAAATTTTATTATACAAAACTATCTTATGATTCTAATGAAATTATTTTGATTTGCAGGAGTAACAAGTTTCACCGCTAAAGATAAAATTTGTCTTACCAAAGGACCATGCCCTGATAACGATTCGGATTGTTTCAAGTTTTGTGTGGATAAGAGCTACCCTTTAGGTGGTAGTTGTATCGGAAATTTATGTTGTTGCGATAGAAAATAGCTCGATATAATGTAGTATTTGTAACTATGTCTACAAATACAACTTTATGATTTCCATACAAAGAAGTCAAATAATGAATACAATAATTTACTCCCTCCATAACTTTTTATAAGTAAATTTGACCAATTCACATTTTTAAAGGAATGTGGTTTGTGTTATTTAATTTAAGTTAAATAACCTATTTTGCCCTCATGACAATTCCAATTGTTGCCTAGCCTATTCATTTTCTTTCATTAAATAATAACATTGCTCTATACTGAAAGCACATTGTTGCAACTTCCAACTCCATTTTGTGATGTAGTCACGCGGCACTCTTCAATTTTGAGTCAATTCCAATCTCCATATTAATGAGCACACTGTTTTGGAGTAATTCAATTGCACACTGCTTTGGCACAATTTTTTCGATGCCTCGTTTCATTTTATTAAAAATTTGGCGGTAACAAAATTTGGCAAACTTATTCATCTAAGATTTAAATTTTAAAAATTTCTAGTCACTTTGATTTCTCTATAAATTGAAGGTAAAAAATGCAAGAAAATTGGAACTTCACATTGTTAATTCAAGATGACTCTAGATATTGATTTGAACACCCCTTTGAATGACTTAAACACTTCTGACCACCTCCCAAATGTGCCTCTTAATATTGATTTGAACATTCCTTTGAATGATTGTACTCATTAATTGTGGGTTCATGTACTCATTAATTGTAGTGTACAGTAGTATATTTTCAAGGTGTTGTTGTTAAATGTGTGTGCATTTAAAAAATTAAAGTAAGGGTATTTCAGGTATATTATCCTTAAATATGACAAAAAAAGTCAATTTTGCTTATAATTAGTTACAACTGAAATGGTTGAATTTTGCTTATATTTTGTTACGGAGGGAGTATGTTTGAATTTCATTAAAAAAAAACAATTTCAGTTTGAATTACATTATATTTTTACATTCATTTATGATTATGATTGATTGATTTGAATTGGTTAATGAGTTTTAATTATTCGGTATATTTAGTTGCAGTTCTTTGCTGCAACCTTTTGGTTTTAAAAAAAAAAAAATTATTGAGTTTTAATTAAACACAAATTGTTTGGAAGTGCTAAATTTGAATCATAATTGTGATAACTTTTGGTCAAGATTTACTTTTGACCAAATTTGAAATTCTAGAAGGTACATATCTAGAACTCAATTAAACGAGGGCAAGAAGAAAACAAAGAAAACAATTTGTTTATTGTGTATGATTTTAAGTGAAGAAAGAATAATTGGGAATAAAATTTAGAATTGGGGTTAGAGAGAGTGAGAGTGGAGAATGAAATTGTGAATGAATTATAACAATGAAGGAAGAAGTTGGATTTTCGAACAACACATGGAAAAAGCATTCAAGATGATGTTAATAAAAATATATTTTTTTTAAAGGATGACTAATTTTTTTTTTAAGAAGCTAAACAAATTTTAATAAAAAAAATAACACAAGCTCCTCTAGCACAAGAAGTACCAAAGGGAGCTACCAAGTCCAATAATTACAAAGACAAAACCAAACACCACTACAAAGTAGCGAAAAGAAACTCTAAGTTACAGCCTGAAGACAGAAAACAGGAGTAACCCTCCAAACCGAATAATCAAATTCAAAAGCTGCAAAAGAAGATTTAAACCACCAAAAAGCTTGAAGTTTAACTTTTTCCAACAGAGATAGGAGTTGTTCGGATTTGTGGTGAAAATGTCTCAAGTTACGATCCTTTCAAATGGTAAAAAGAGCGGAAATCCAAATAATATTATAAGCAAGACGAGACTTGTTGGAAAAACCCCCAAGACCTCCAAACTGAAGTAAATGCTCAAACAAAAATCCTTGTAGAGTTGTTGAGTAGCCTAGCCATCCTGCTATTAAAGGATGACTAATATTTTACCCTTTATTTAAGCTTTTGTATTTATAATTTAATATATTTTTTATAATATTATTTAAATCTTTAATTAAGCAAAATCAGTTAAATTAAATTGGAACATGAACAATCTCACTTCAATATGAACAATATTGAACACAATAAAAAACTTATTTTAATCTTATTTGCAAAAAATATTTGATCATTGTGTATGCCAAAATTAATATTACTTTCCAAATATAATTAAATGCAATTAAAAAACAGATAGACAAACATGTTAGAGTATGTCTTTCAACTACTAGTAATAATAATAATAATAATAATAATAATAATAATAATAATAATAATAATAAAAACTACTTGTTTTTTAATCAAAGATGCTTATAGCATTTCATTAATAATAAGAGTAATACAATGGGGTACTTCTAAATAAATGTTGGACTGATGGATAATGTGGCTTCACTTGCAAGAACATGTGCTACCACGTTAGCTTGTTGATGATTTAACTCAACCCTAGAGTTCACAAAATAAGAAGAAAACATAGACTGGCATGCTGCAATAATCTGGCCAAATTATGTAACATTGGTATGTTTAGAGTTGAAAGCATCAATCGTCGTCTTCGAATCAACCTTGAAATCAACAGTTTCCATCCTCATTGAGTCGTCGTAGATCGGAGCTCCGCCGTAGAGTCTTCGTGGGTCGCCAGAGAGCCGCCGCGTGCTGCCAGAACTCCAGCGCTGACCACAGCCGTTGACCGCAACAATTTTTCCAAAAAAGAAAAAAATCTGAAATAAAGTAAATTCTCTTTAAAAACTGAGGCTTGTGGACCTTGGGGCCAATGTTACATTTAGTGGGTTTAGTATTATTGAGGCCTATGTACAATTTTCTCTTGTTCTTTTTAAACCGCCTTTACATGTGGGTTGAGGCTGAAAATTCCAAGCCTCGTCAAATTGACAGCTCTAAATATAATCCGTTAGATGAATCCCATGATCCAAAATATGCCAAGTGTCCATTTCTTTTCTTTTTTAAATACTCCCTTTGGTCACTATTATAAGCAAAAAGTTACTTTTTAAATTCATGGATTAATTCGATGTATTTGGTTTATAATGTACATCAAATACATTAATTACTCAATTAACCTAAAAAATACTTTTTTGTTTATAATAGTGATCTGAGGGAGTATTTAAGGTTAAAACATGACAACACCCTCCCATCGTCGATCCACATGCAGTCTCCCCACACGTTGCCGTTGATCCAACCTCCAAACCCATTTAATCATTTAATCCAACCTCTATTGAGTGTGTGTTTGGTTGTACGGTGAAGATAATTGATTTTAATAGAATTTATTCTGTAGAATTGATTTTGGTTAGAAGTAATTCCGATTAAAGTTCGTTTTTGTTTAGATACATTTGTGTATAAGTGAGTTGAACTTTAAATATGTGTGAGAATCAATTCTAAAATCAAAAGCTACAAATTCTAGCTTCAAGCATAATCAATTCTTCGTGACAGCAACCAAACATGACAAAATCAATTCTACACTTCGAGAATCTCGTCCCTCTAAATGGAACCAAACACACACCGAATCATTGCTCTATTTCATTCTGTGATTGAATCCAAATTCAAAGCACACATGGCACACCTTAGAAACTATCCCAAAAAAAGAAACTCTAAACATTAATGGTAGTATTAGTCTTCGATTTCTGAATTTTTTTTTCAGTAACAATGAACTTCGAAAAGAAATCGACACGTGGCATGTTTTGGAGTGCTTTATCCATCTTAACTGATATGCTTTATCCATATCATTGTACTACTTTACTTATTCAAAGTACTTCAAAGCACACAGCTTCTTCTTCACTCTCTCTAATCCGTGATGCGGTGGTTCTAATCCTCCTTCTCGTTTACACAACTTCATTTGGTGAGTTAGTTCCAATCTCTCTGATTTCTCCTATTTCTATTAAAGCAGACCCATCACATTCAGGTCCTTGAATCATAATATATTGCTCGGAAGGTTAACATAGTTATTTTTTGATAAAATCTTAGCTATAGTTTGTAAAATAAGTTTTGATCTATGAAGCACGCGTACACTCCTCAGATTAGATGTGTTCTGGTCCTGTCTGACACCAACACATATAATTACACTGAATTATGTGATTTTTTCAAATTATTAACTGTGTCCGTGTCGTGTCCGGTGTATGCATGCGTGCTTCATAGGTTTTGATTCATTATGTAATGTGATTTGTTGAATGGAATCAGTTTTGTTAAAACCAGACTCCAAAACCAAATCACCACTAGACTTGTTTTTCTTTTTCTTTTTTTCTTTTACTAAAATTGATTTACAAATTTCTTCTTCACTTTGCATCTTTTCATTGCTATTAGTAAACTTTACGTATTATATATTTCAGGTACATTGGGATTATCTTCTTTTGAACGATAAAATGGATGACCGTATTAGTGAATTGCCTGACTGCATTTTGTCTTATATCCTGAAAATGCTATCCATGAAAGATTTGGTGAAGACCAGCATACTGTCTAAAAAGTGGTACACGCTTTGGGCTTTAAGGATACATCTCTGCTTTGATATCTTCAATGTGCTTGGAAACCTGAATGAACTACTACAAACCCAATATCTCATTGATAGAGAATGTGGGGTTGACTTCCCCTGTTCCTTTGATACTGTGGAGAGATATGTCAATTTGGATAAGAGTAGGGGTGAATTTGTTAAACGAGTAGATCAACTTGTCAAGAAATTTTCGGGCACAAAGATCGATTCTTTGCTAGTGAACTTTTGTTTAGATTATGAACAAAACAACATTATTGATCAATGGATAAATTTTGCGATTGCAAGGGAAGTTGAAAGAATCGATCTACTCTTCCTAGGAAGGCCTTATGCACCACCCAATTACAGCACTCAACACGATCGTTATAAGTTTGACTTTGCCTTATTTTTAGCAAGTAATGCTTCAACTATAAACCACCTGAGTCTTGAAAATTGTCTTGTTTGCCATCCCACCAATTGTGACTTTATTCCATTCCAAAATTTGAGATCTCTATCGCTTGAAGAAGTAAAATTGGATGAAGCTTTCATTGAAGGTTTGTTATCTAATTGTCCACGACTTCAAGAGCTTTGCTTACTTATCTGTGAGTTCAAATCATCAATGCCGGTGATTGTAAGTTCATCCCTATGTCATCTCAAGGTTAAAGGCTGCTATTTCCTATCCAACAACCATACCAAGTGTATATTAAACTTGATTTCACTTCAATGCCTTAATCTCACTTCATTGGAGCTAGATTGCCTTGTACGCACTTCATCGGATGACGGTTTGGATACCTTGAACTTTAATATCCCTATGTTGAAGAACATTAAATTCGTCATTTCATTGAAACAAAAGCTTAATTCATTTGTTTCTCGCTGTGCAACGTTTTTTCCAAAACTTGAGATTATGCATGTGACCACATTTACGATGGTTAGTAATAAAATGTTGGAAGAGTGATTTTATTTTATTTTATTTTTTTACATTTATTTGTCTTTTGAATTGTATTTTGAATCTTACTTTTTTTTAGGACACAACTTCCTTACAAATTACTCAACCATTCAAACATCTTCGACAATTGAACCTCATCATTGTTGTGAAGTCGTACATCTTAGATGATGTGGATTATGATCCTTTGTGGATCTTAAACATCCTTCAAGCTGCCCCTCTTTTGAAGAAACTTTCCGTCATGGTGAGTGAATATTGTTAATACAGATTACTTACTTTAGTTTTCTTATGATTATTGTTCTGATTTTTATCTATGGCTTTGTAAATAAATTTTTATCTATGAATCTAGAGAGAGAGAGAGAGAGAGAGGGGATGGTGGGGGGGATAAATTCCCTCAACAATTTATAGCCGAAACGTGGTTTTTGAAATCATTTTACAAATTCGATTGACTTCTGGAATCGATACAATCACAACAAGGATAAACTAATCAAACAATGTGTCTACACACAAATTCAATATTGAACAAGTAATTTACTATTGAATTAACATGTACACCAATCAAACTTCATACACTTGACAATTACAATGCTAATTCAATCTCAAATCAAACCTATACCTTAAACAATGAAAATCACAATGATTTGATCTATTATGAAATTAAGAAATAGTTAATTCCAATTATGATAAATGATTGAACATCAAGTTAATACACAAAATTATTCCAAGAAAACAAGGTTTAACACATATTGCAATTAATCTAATCAAAACCTATCATATATCAAATCATAAAATACTGAATTTAAAAGAGAAAGGAAGAACACTGGTGTTTATAGTGGTTCCCCCAATCGTCCTCGCTGTGGGGTACGCCCACTCTTTGTATATAATTCTACAATCTTCCACTATGTTGTTGAAATATACAAAGATTCTTTCCGTTTATGGATCCAACCGATCCAAAACCTTCAATGCAAGGTAACAACTCTAAACCATCAAAACTTCAAATTTTCTTAAAATTGGATCTTCCAAAGTCTTCGAATCTCAAACTTTTATGCACTTTTTGAATGTTCTTGACCAAAAAATCTTCAATCCTATGAAACTTGCTTCAATTTCTTTCAACTTTGTTTCCTTAAGAAACAACCCCACAATTACCTTTAGAGGCGAAAAGAAACCTACTTTTACTTAAGATACTTGATTCCTATCAAGATCCTTGAGTGAAAACAATTGTTACAAAACCTATACACCCTATCAAACTAGATCTCAATCCCCACTATGATCATTGAAAAAGTGTTTCATCAAAAGTTTACTGAGAGAGAGAGTAAAAAGTTGAGAGTGTTTGTAAAATTGATTTATTAAATGGAAAAGTGAGTAGAGGCAAGTATATATAGTTGAGAGAGATATGAACAAGTTTGAGGAAAAAATAAACAGAAAACGTGCTCAATTCAAGTTTTTAATGATTCGAATCATTATTGCAAATCTGAATTGTGGGTTACGATGAAGATTGATTTGATGCACATGGACAATGACTCGAATCATCAATATCCAGATGAAGATTGGTTCGAATCACCATAATTTTGATTTGAATCAATTACTGAGAGTTTTTGGACCAAAATGATTTGAATCATGTTGCTCTTTGTAATGATTGATTCAAATAACTATGATTCGAATCATTTTTCTCTTTACTTAAAATGATTCGAACAATGCAAAATAGAGATTAAAGGAACACAAATTTTTAGAATCACAATATACAAGGTAAAGTCTGATTCAAATCAAACGTGTAAAAATGAAGGTTGCTTTTGAATCACTAACTTGTTCCCATATACTTTTCACTAAGTTTTTATGCAAAGTATTATTTTCAGAATCATCACAAGTAATATGACCTAGAGTGAAAGGTTGCTTTACAAAAAAACTAAAAGACATCATTCAAAACATTCTAAAATACGCTAATTAACCCAAGGAGCACCTTCAAACAACATACAGTTGAACATCCATATATTCAAAATTTGTTTTAGCTTATTACACTTGCTCACCCATTGTCCTTTCTAATCTAACTTCTTATTTGATTCCTCTAAGTATTTGCAACTCTTCCTTTGAAGTATTTTATTTTTATAATTATACAAATTTTTGTAATTAGTTTAGATAATTTCTTTAGATGTTTTGATTTGCGGATTGGTACTTGCTTGCCAACTTTTAATACCATTCCTGTTGTGATTTTAATTTTTGAGACAGTTTCGAGCTTCAAAGTTCTCTAAAAATCAGAAAGATATTAGGGACGTTGAAAGATTATCTCATAACGAGGTAAAAGTTGTTAAATTGGGAGGCTGTGTTGGTAATTGGTATGAAATTGAGTTCGTTTTGAATGTTCTAAAATATGTCCACAAGCTTGAGCAAATTGTTGTGAGTCCCTATTGGAGAGAATATGACTCATTTAATTGGAAGTCTAATCCTGAGTTTTTTGAAAGTGGATATGAAAGCATGAGGGAAAAGTTGCAAGGTCAAGAAGTAGTAGGACGAGAAAAACTTGCGTTCATTGACTAGAAGGAAGGCTAGCAATCTAAAGGCACACTTGGAGCAACAAGCTGTTCACTTTCTTGGCTTTAAAGCATATGATGATATGATATGATGATATTGGTCCACATCATACTAATCTTTTGGTCATAGAATTAGCTTAAGACTACTTACTTTTAACTTTGAGATATTATAATCATCATCATCATACTTTTAATTATGAATAAGTCTGGTTTGTGTGTGCGCCTAAAAACTTGGTAACTTAGGTACTATGTCTATAGTTGTGAGCACCATAGGCGCCATGTTATTTTGTCTTAGACTATATATGCCTTTAACTTGTACTAGCGTTTAGCGTTTAGACAGAAACTTCGTGTTTATCTATTCGCTCTTTCTATTGAGCTAATACGTATAAATTACGAACAATAGTTTTTATTAATTTTTGACTAAAATTAATTTGATTTTGATTAAAATTATATGCATAGATAATATATATCTTGCACTTTCATATTGTAGCAAATTATACTTATCTTTTTTAATGTTGCCAATAATATAACAAATATAATATCTTTAAAAAAAATATACCAAATACGATATAAATTCTTATATTTTTGGATGACACCAACAAAATAAGTAAAATTTGTTTAAGGGTATGATTAGAAGGAGAAAAAGTCAATTCAAAACTGCATATTTCTTTATGGGTCTTGTTAACGAGTGCCCCCGAGGCACTCTTTAAGCATTCTAAATTAGAAAATTATTTATTAAAAAAGATAAATAGTTCAATTTTTAAAACATTGAATACACAACTTTTCATAAAAAGTTACTACTTTAGACCCTTAAAGAGTGTCTCGGGGGCACTCGTTAACATTTTCCTTTCTTTATATGTATGTGTGAAAGTATCAAATGAGAGGGATTTTATAGTGAGAGATTAGAGGAAGAGATAACAACCATTAGATCAAATAAATAGTTGTGATTAAATGATTCATTAACAAAAATGCACGTGACTCATAATTAACCGACTCAACCCTCGTTTTCTCCCATGCGACTGTTCATCTCTTCTCCATCATCTCTGTTTTATTTTAATGGAGATGGAAATTGCATCTGTTTTTTTTTTCTTTCATTTTCTAATTGTCTCCAATGCCTCTTTCTTTTTACAAGAAACCAACGTTTCATTCAAGCGAAGTAGTTTTGCTCTTCGTAATTTATTTTGATAAGGGTTGATTATGAAGGAAAAAAAAAGGCAGGGGTTGATTTTCATACCACAATTAATGGGTTGAATAATTTCAAACTAAAGAATTGGCATTGATTTTTATAAAATGTATTAGGGGTCGTCGATCCAAAGCAAAACAGTAGAAAACCTGGTAGTGCTGTTTAGAGATAAAGCACATGGATTTCAGACAATAACATCACTTAACATTTAAATATTCATCAATGCAAAAAGCCTGGTTATTATTCATGCATAATTCATAAATCATAACATATCCTCATCTTTATATAATTACCTACTTGATTATACATCGTCAACAATTAAATCATCATTTCAATTATAAATCATCAACAACACAATTACGATTCATTCCATAATTTTCACACACCAACAATTAACATTTACAACATAAATGGACAAGTTCACACCAAAACATTACCAAACCCGACTCATGTTAATGTAATGCACCTAATACGACTTTACATGCATGTGGTACCATAGTGATCTTAAATCACCCACCAATTTATTCTTGATCTTAAATCAAGCACCAATAATGACTATGAATGCATGTAATGTTTAGATAAAGACTCGACAATGCACATCACCAAAAATCATGATCTTAAATCATGCTACATTTCATCAACATTTTATTTGCATTATCAAATCAATACATTCCACACAAATCATATTAACACCACATCACCGTTTAATCACAACTATAAAGCAATAAGCCACATCCAGCATTATTCACTTCATATCAATGCATTTCACCAAGTTTTAATCATAAACACACCATTCTTGCATTTATTCACCATAAATCACATAATCCACATTTCATGGATAAATTAAGTAAGGTTACATCAACCTATTACTACACCATATATATATTCATGATTCAACTTCATTCATCCACATAGCATAAGCAACATGCAAAGTATCACCGTTTTACTTCATTATCAAGGTCCGTCTCTAATTAATTAACCTATAAACCATACTACACTATGTCCAAGTTAATCATAAGCATCGTCATTAAACACCTATTAATCATATTTAAGGGATTGGAAGTCATTCAAGTGCATTGGGTACCTCAAAAAGTCACAAAATTAGGGTTTATACAAAGCTGCACAAGGCGCACGGTCGTGTGTACCAAGTACGAGGATCACGCACGGTCCGTGCCACAGGGGCGCAAGGTCGTGTGTGGTCACCGGTACAGGATTTTCCGATTTTTGCGTTTTCGCGTAAAAATACCGTTTTCAACATCGTTTTTCGACCCAACTCGCACCGAAACATTTCCAAATCCTTAAACTAGTAATTACCACTTATTACTCACTTAATATAGCTTAAAACAACTTAATCAAAATTACTTAACACCAACTTAATCAATTTAATTCAAAGTTTGCCTCAAAAATCCATTTCCACCAGCAACTTAGCGAGTAAGCTTGCATATCAACATCAACAGTATTTCATCTAATATTTACATGATTTTCATCATATGGCAGGAACATAATCAAAATAGTAGCAACTTAAGCAAATTCACTCAATTAATAAATTTTCTCAAAATCACTTAAATTGCAACTTATTCAACATAACTTCATGATTTCTCAAACAAAACACATACCCATACTCATAATCAAATTCATAATCAACAAACATCATTCAATTATCATGTTAATCATCAAATTCAGCAAAATTCACAAAGGTATCAATTAATCATAATAAAACATGAATTTTGACATGAAGAAAATGCAATTTCATCAAGGTTTAACATGCTTAATTTAATCAACAAAAAGGAGCACAAAAATTCACCAAATTAGCAACAATTAATCATGCAATTAATCATAATCTAAAACACCCAAACCACATAAGTGCTTATTTAACCCACTTGATGAAAGTAATCTCCCCTCTTACCTTAATTCTTCACTTTTCTTGCTACTTCTAGTAGAATTCCCCTCTTCCCCTTGAGCTCTTCTAGTTCCTCTTCTCCAAGCCTCTTCTCTCTATTTTCTCACATGCCTCTCAAAATTTTGTGTTATAATGTTTAACCTAATTCACCACCACTCACTACTAGTCTATTTATAATATGGTTTTAGGGTTACTCCCACTAATGGGCTTAGTCACAATTAACTCACAATTATTTTCTCTACACTTTTACTTCACTTAAACCTCCCATATTAATTATACACCACTATTCTCTAAAATTCAAATTACTAGTTCTAGCATATTTACAAAAATGTCACTCAAGCACTAATAATTCCACTAACCCACCAATCACACAAAAATAATCAATTAACAAATATAATTAAATAAATAATACTAATTAATAATAACAAATAAATCTAACGCTAAAAATCGGGCTGTTACACTTAACACTTTCTTTTAGTGGGATCATCTTCCATCTTAGCTTGGGATGAATTTTGTTAGAAATAGGCTAGGCCTTCCCTGTTTTAGATTTTGTTAATTTTCTCTGGGGTTAGGTTGTATGTCCCCCCTCTCTTTTGTATCTTGTTTTTGCTCTCTTTAATATATATATATATTTTGGGCCTTGCTTCTTTGGCAAGTCTCCTTTGTTTTAAAAAATAATATTAAAAACTATAAAATTAATTTCATATACTTTTAACGTAAAAAAATTGAAAAAAATTATTGAGAAATTTAAATTTTTTTTTTACCAAAATCTATATAAATTCGATCAAACATATTTTATATTTTTAATTTTATTTTGAATTTTATATGTATTTACAAATTTCTAATTGTATTTAGTTATAAAAATAATTTAAAATTCAAAATTCGAAATTGATTGTAAAATTTTGAGTTGTATCAATGAGAGCATAATTTGTAGTAATTATTGTGCAAGATATACATTCAATGTTGGGTCAAATTTACTACATGAAATAAACATATGAATGAATGCATATCGTGTACACTGATTGCAAAATCAATTCTTGTGTTTTGAAAGAGTTTATAATTGTCCAAAAGAATTTGAATTTGAGAGGTTCTATGATTATTTTTAGTACCCTATATATAATCTCTCATTTCAGCACCGTAGTATAATTATTTTTTTTGACAAATCACTATAGTATTATTATTTCCCTTCTTTATTTTACAAAAATATATTAATTAAATAGCAATTATAATTAACAATTTTTAAATTAAATTTACTTTCTTATTCAATTATAGACTATATTTTATCATATCCTTTAATTTCACATCAACATTGTTATTATTTCATAAATCATGGACTTAACGGTTTAAAATATTTTTTCTTCCGACCAAAATACTATTAAAATATGAATTAAGATATTGATTTGTATTCACATTTGGCATTCAATAAAATTTAGGACATTAAATTGTATCACATTATTATTATGAATTTTTTTTTTGAACAAGCCAAAATGAAATATATTAAGGTAACCAAAAAGTCCCTCCTAGCACAAGGCGTACCAGAAAGAACTCAAAACAAACAATCACTAGTCAAAACCATACAAAAGAAAACCACAAAACACTTAGTCGATACCCAGACAAACAAGTGGGTTCAACCACCACAAATGAGAGCACAAACCAATGTTCACATAAGAGGCCTTTAGCCACCAAAAAGAATTAATTTTAACTTTATCCAGCATTTGTTGAACAATGCTTGACGTGGCCCGGAAAATGTGGTTATTGCGTTCGGTCCATAACACTCACACACAACAAAGCCAAATAAGATGAAGAAAAGAGCAACGGGCGCGCAAACCACCAGAAGAATGTATGAACTGGACAAGATGATCAGATATCAACCGCGGATCAGCCGACGAAACACCAATCCAAGACCTAACCAAATTCCACAAAGGTGAAGTAACGGGACATTCAAGAAACACATGAGGAGCTGTTTCCATACCCCCGCACCCTAAAGTACAAAATTGGGAATCATGAGGAATTATGTTACGCTTTACCAAACCATCCTTAGTCGGCAACCTGTTACGGAGAAGCCTCCAAGCCAAAACAGAGACCTTCAGAGGCACCTGTTTGTTCCAAATATAGTCAAAAGTAGGATCCGCAACATTGGACACCTGTGTCGTAAGAAGATTATAAGCAGCCTTCACAGAGTAGTCACCACTAGGATCATGGCTCCAGCTCCAAGTATCTGAAATGTTAGAAGACAAAGAACAAACCGAAAGTGAAGTAGTGCATTCCCCTACCAACTCCTCCTCCCACGCCCTCAACTCACGACGCCAACGCCAAGCCCCCCCGCCAACCTCCCACCCCAACTCACACATACTCGCAACCGAGCACGACTTGTTAGAAGCCAAGTCGAAAAGCCGCGGGTACTTCACACAAAGCGGAAATCCATCTAACCAAGGATCCGTCCAGAATAACGTATCCACACCAGAGCCAACCTTCCTCACAATACTATCAGCAAACCAACCTCCTCCAACAAGATCCACCCCATCCCGAATTTTAGCAATCTCCCGCCACCACAAAGAACCACTCCGGCCCCCATCCGCCAACCTCCCTGCCTCCTCTCCATACCTAGCAACCAACACTTTATACCACAAACCTACTCTGTCAACCAACATCCTCCAACACCACTTCCCTAGTAAAGCAATATTAAACTCCTTCAATCTCCTAACACCCAGCCCACCAAACTCCTTTCCTAAACAAACATTAGTCCAACTAATCCAAGACAATTTTTTATTTTCCTCACACCCTCCCCAAAAAAATTTAGACAGTAAAGAATTAATAGAGGAGAGAATACCAGACGGCGCCTTGAAGAAGGAAAGAGCATAGACAGGAAGAGAGGTCAGGACAGATTTAAGCAGGATCAAATGGCCACCAAAAGAGAGAAAACGACTCTTCCACCCAGACAAACGGGAACGGATACGAGATACAATCGGATCCCAGAAGGACAAACGACGAGGGTCACCACCAATAGGGAGGCCTAAATACAAAAAAGGGACCTTTCCCACAGAGCATCCCAAAGCCGACGCCGCCTCAATCATCTAGGAATCAGAAATATTCACCCCAACCAGCAAACTTTTGTTAAAATTTACCTTCAACCCAGACGCCCTTTCGAACAACACTAACACCGCCCGCAATGCGCGAACATTCGCCCAACTTTTGACCCCCAACAAGAGCGTATCATCCGCAAACTGAAGATGAGAAATAACAGTGTTGTCGGAAGAACCAATACTATAGCCCGTAAATAGATTAGATTGAACCATGGCCGTCATCATAACATTCAAGCCCTCAGCCGCCAATAAAAAGAGAAAAGGTGAGAGAGGATCACCTTGTCTAAGACCCCTCTCCAAAGGAAACTCAGATGTCGGGCTGCCATTAACTAAAACAGAAGCAGTTTCGGTACCTACACATTCTTTGATCCATTTCAGCCATAAAGTTGGAAAAGCCATCTGGCGCATAACGGCATCAAGATACCCCCAAACCACCGAATCATAGGCTTTCTCAAAATCAACCTTAAACAATAAAAGCTCTTTCTTTAATTTCTTAGCCTCATCTACCACCTCATTCACAATCAAAATCCCATCAAGAATTTGTCTGGTTTTAACAAAAGCGGTCTGTGCCTCAGAGATGACACTTCCAATAACCATTCGCAATCTATTAGCAAGAACTTTCGCCAATATCTTGCAAAGACTACCCACTAAAGAGATAGGCCGAAAATCATTTAACTTTTGAGGACACTCAACTTTAGGAATTAGAGCAATAAAAGTCGAATTGATACCTTTAGCCAATTTACCATTCCGATGAAATTCTGTAATAAACCGGAAGATGTCATCTTTCATAATATGCAAGAACTCTTTTAAAAAGCCAAAATTAATACCATCGGGATCCGGGCTCTTATAGCTATCACAATCCCAAACAGCAGCTCTGACTTCATCAACAGAAAAAGGACGAATCAGACCCCCACCTTCCGCAACGGATAAGGAACGAAAATGCAAGTCGTCCACTGAAGGCCGCGCCACACCAAGACCTTTAAAGTGAGAAGAGAAGTGAGTGAACACAGCTTGGCGGATGGGCTGGACTCCCTCCACCCTCACGCCATCTACCATAATAGAGGAAATAGAGTTGCGTCACCGACGACCAGAAAGAACAGAATGAAAATATTTGGAGTTTGCATCACCATCACGGAGCCAACTGAGACGAGACTGCTGCCAAGAAATACTAGTATTCATCCGAGACAAGGAATGAATGTTCACCGAGATATCACGTAATTCAGCAATCTCAACATCCGACAACACCTGATTTTCCCCCTTGCATTCTAAGTCAGACAACCGAGCCTTTAGAGAAACAATTTTACCCGGAATATTTTTAGAATTAGAGGCGTGCCACTCTTTGAGAGCCAATTTGATCAACTTCATCTTTTCTTTGACAACATATCCGCCCCATCCATCAATTTGCAGGGAGCTCTACTTATCAACGACAAATTGCTTATAACCGGGAATATCTTGCCAACACTTCAACATCCGCAAAGGTCGAGGACCCCAATTTTCCTCATCCATCGACAAGCACAAAGGACAGTGATCCGACAAACCCCGTAAGTGAGCCGTTTGCACAACATTAGGCCACACCAGACACCACTCCTCGGACAACAGAAACCTATCAATACGGCTCATGGAAAGACCGTCGCCCTTATACCAAGTAAACTTCCGACCACACAAAGGAAGATCAACCAAACCAGAAACATTAATGAATTGATTAAAGGATACATGATCTGAAGACCGAAAACTGAGACTAACGGTTCGTCTTTCTTCAACCTTACGGACAACATTAAAATCACCACAAACACAAACTTTCTGACCACCCACCAACTGCAAACGAGTGGTTAAATTATCCCGTAGCACTTGTTTCGCCAAATTGTCACAAGGAGCATATATGTTGATTAAAAAGAAATCCTCGTGAGACTTTTTGAAACGGCCATTAATCATCACACCATGGTCAAAACTAACAGAAGACCAAACCTCCACGTCCTCAGTATCCCACAATGTAATCAAACCCCCTGACGCCCCCCGCGGAAGGACGAAAAGAGTACCCATGAGACGCAGGGCCCCACAGGGAGTCACACAAGCGATCATCACACATTCCTAACTTAGTTTCCTGAAGACACAAAATGTACGGATTCTTCTCCATGAGCAAGTTTCTAACCTCCCGCCTCTTCTCCAACCCACCCAAACCCCTTACATTCCACGAAATAATCTTCATTACAAAAACACCTAAACCCCTCACCGCCCCCCACACAACTAACAACCGTCCCCCTCCACTCCCTCTCCCTCCCCAGCCACAGCCCCCTTCACCTTCTTCCTTCCCCTCCCCGCACCAGACAACACACTAAAGGAATTAGCAAGATCATGATTAAACTTAACTCCGATAGCCTTACCAAACCCCCTAACATCCTCCATCGCCACCCTCTCATCACCCTGCAAAGCAATCCAATTCTCCCAATCCTCATTAACAGAAGATGAAGAAGAAACGGAATCTGAAGAACCCTGGGGAACCACCTCACCAGTTGTACAAACTCCTTTTCTCCCACCACGGCGTCTGACATTTTTTTTCAAAATTTTCAGGACCTCTTTCCGATCTTTACTAGGTAAACAAGCCACTTTTTTCAAATTTCTCATAGTTTGATGCAAAGTCCCACCTGTCTTCTTTCTTTTAGGAATTCGGGCTAAGCTAGTGCTAAGATGACTGTGAGATGGGAACTGTTTCTTAACCTTCTTATAAGAGGAAAAAATAACACATGTGTCTCCGTAATGATGGTCATTAAGCCACTCCATACTCCACGGCCCAGACAAAGCGGAGCGCCCTCGAACTGGTGGACAAGAAAGAGTTCGCTTGTGACTAGTCGTAGAAAACTCACCAACTGTATTCGGACCATCCAAAGCCGACCTGTGAAGAGGGTCCGCTGCTATTTTGGAAGTAATTAAAGCACGAGTCCCAACAGAATCACCAGACTCCTCTATGTCAACAACCCTCGGAATAGGAACAGCCGAGTCAATAAAATTCGGTAAACCAATTGCTTCTACCACACCTTCATTTCGGCCAGCAGGTGAAAAAAGATGCATCTCATCACGGTCCCCTTCCTCCTAGGTCAGTTCAGTAACTAATTTTTCAACCAGAATATCAACATTATTACCGTGGTCATGACCCACATGTTCATCAACCCTTTCCACATCAGAACCCTGCTCGTCATCTCCCTCCTCAAACAAACATGCATCCTCCCCTATATTGAAACCCCATTCCTCTACCATCTTAATCTCAACCATAACTCCATCAACCAACAGATTCTCAACAACATTAACAATCTCAAGAGAAGAGGTAGCAATCAACACACGTGCATAATCAAACCTTTCTTTCTCCAAAGAACAGACATTTGTGCGTAAGAAGCGGCCGGAGTCCATCACACAAATTTTAAAAAACTTTTCATTCCACGCATGCAAAGGGATCCCATAAAGTCTTAACCACGCACCCCTTTGGAACGGCAACACCTCCTTATCCCAATTAACAAAAGAGGAGAAAAAATGGTCAAAGAACTGTTTAGCACCAGCAATAATGTTCATAACGCCTTCATTCGTCAAACTGTGGATAAAAACTTTGTCCGCCCCCAAAGGGATAAGAGCAAGGTTGGAAAACCCAGCATCAGCAATTCTTTCTTGTAACAAGGGAACAGACTCACCACTAATCACCGTCGCCACCACCCCTTTTCTAGCCCATGACAAATCCTCCGCAGATGACCGATACATACGCACCAGCTTCCTAGCCGGAGCATTCAGTGTAAGACCACTAATACCGTCCAGACACATCGCATCCTTAGTCAACATCATACCACTCCCCTCCTCGACCACTGCCCCCTTCGTCACCACCTCCCCCTTCTTCCCCAACACCGCCCCCACCCTTACCTCCACCGTACCCACCCGTACTCCCTCCCCATCCCCTACCATCTCCCTCACCGTCCCCACCTCCCTCAGGCCGCCTTCCTCTCCCAAAAGCTCCCCCCTCACAACTGTTTTCTCCCTCAGAACACCCACTCCCCCTGGTCCTCAAAAGTAATTTTTTCTCCCTCATGCCCATCTTCAACCCTCCCACCTCTCCTGCCACGCAAACCTCCCTCCCCCTCCTAACATCCTCTATATCAAATCTTGCAACCTCTTAAAACCAGAATGCTGCAATTCGTCTGAATTCTTGTTCGAAAACGAGCGCGACCACCGCGAAGGGGCTGCAGCAATCGCACCCCTCACCCCACTTCCACCGCGCGAGCGCACAACCCTAGTAGAAGGGGAAGTGTGCCGTACATACCCAGCCGCCGCGACATCGCCTCCTCCCCGCCCCCTGGAAGTAACCCTTGAAGAACCTCGAGACCTTGCCTGAACCCCAAATCCGCCTTGACGC